>OZ025244.1:30895983-31219626 GCA_964019155.1 Osedax fenrisi | reverse complement strand
ATAGGCTATATATAGTGTATGACACATGCATGTAAACATGTAAACATTATATTTTAAAGAAGGTTTTTAAAGAAATGATAACTATTTGTAATATACGACGCTTATTGTATTGCGTAGTAACTGCATTGTGTATATGATTAGGTTAACTCAGCCGCCTAAAAACGTATAAAACGCCCCCTAAAACATAACTAAAACACTTATTATAATTCAATTATACTTATATTACCTTGTACAACAGCAAGATTTAAGCGCATGCAAAACAGATATATTTAATCAATAATGAATATATATATATATTTATATAATAAAGAAGTAGTATGACTGAAGCATTCGTCTATATTATAATGATCATATAACATATATAATGCTATTTGCTTAATCATAATAATAAACCTATGTCATATTCATACACCCACACATATTTATATATACCTGGATATTTATATATGATGATATCACTCTCATAATAGAATAGTTTATTGAACCAGATTTAATGTATATAAACATCATTTACATGTATAACCTATAGATGTAATTCACTAGTCATAGCTATGTATAAAGCTACAGTAATAATCAATAATGCAACTGACATCTAAATATATAATATCGGAAATGGAAAAATATATTAAAATCATATACACACATATATATATATATATATATATATATATATATATATATATATATATATATATATACATGTGATTCATATGCTATATCATCATTATCATCATCATCATAATATATATATATATATATATTATCCATATCTATAATAAAAATAAAAAATTCACAAGGGGAATAATAACATTTATTTCTAACAATAGTAATGATGTATTGTGTAATATGAGCAAGGATGTCCTTGATATGAGTAATCAAATGTAATACAAGTTCATGTCATATATATATATGTGTGAAATGTAATATATAAATGGATAAAATAAAAGTATATAATATTTAGCATGTTTACTTATAATAATCTGTTACCAATATTAATATTATCATATATCAAATTACACACATATATATTTTATATATATATATATACATTTATTCAATAATATTCTATTGATTATTATTATATAATAGTTATATATATATATATACATATATCTGATTCATAACATACAATAGACTTAATATATATAACATTTTATATGTATTTATCATGTTGAAGATATGTGTAATGTACAATGTACATTGTACATGTGTTAGATTAATATAATATTATTATTAATTTAACATTATTTCACTGTTTCACTTATTTATTATAGGTGGATGTTTTCTGAATTATATAAATGTTATTACAGAAAAGGGGTCAATGTTTCCATAAATATCCAGTAAATTAGATAATTTCAGAAAAAATAGAATACTCATAGAAATAGAAAATATTACTGAACATGATAGAATTACTATATAACTAATTATGGAACTTTTAAACAGTGAATACTGAATATTTGTTGACATAACGAGTTTTAAATGAAATCATGTATGAGAAATACACCAGTGAATAGATTTATATAATTAATGATATGAGAAAACATAAACAAAATCAATCACTTAGCATAGTAAGCTGTGGCAGTCATACTATATATGTAAACATGATCAACCATTGTCAGAATAAATTGTCAACAATTTTCGGTTTTGGTATAATCATGTACATTTACAACGGAATGATTCTATTTTATATTTACATTTGTCAATAACTGTAAATATATCGAAATAATCAATAGTTATATAACAAGTTACATAGGAAAATAATAGTTATATTTTATTGAATTTGATTGATTTCATTAAATTAAATTTATTTCAATTGAATTCTGTGTACTAATCTGCAAACATTTGTAAACAATACTCTGTTTAGTTCAACTTTAGAGGGTTCTAATGGGAGAAGATCAAAAAGGAAGAGTTGAAGGTTAAAGGTTACATTTGAAATACGAGTTAATAGTATATATATATATATATATATATATATATATATTGTATATATATTTGTGGGTTATATATTTTAGTTTTGTCCTGATTGGTTTTTTTTAGCTGCATTACATCGCAAAGTGAGCTTATACAAATTTATTTCGCATTTAGAATTAAACCTTTAACCCTCAACTCTCCTTTTTGATCGTAACCCGTTCTAATGATATTGAAATAATATAGGAATATTAACTGAAATATTTTATATATATATATACACTCTAGTCTAGAATTTATAATATAGAGTATGAATATATACAGATGTAAAATATATCATATAAAACCATGTATATTACTTTGTGTTTATATTGAATAATGAATGAGTTTATAATCAATTAAAGATTAGTAATATAACATTTTGTAATCAATATCAACTAGTGCCCACTATTATTGAAATAAATTAATTCTGGTTTTAGTATGCTGTAATCAATAGAATTAATTTTATTTTACAGATTTTCAATTGAAATAAAAATTGATTTTATTATAATTAAAATTTAAAAGTATAAATATTTACATTAATTCTATTTGGTAAAAAAAACAATTGATGGGTTTTCACCAATTTTTTGAATTATGCATCTAATTTCATAAACATATGATTTTAATATATAAATTTAATTAAAAACAATTAAATAAAAAACAATAATTCTAGAGTATGTAATAATATTTTAACTTGCTAGAAAACTAATATACAAAAGGTATTTAGTGCGATACCCCTATATAATAAATTATATTACTTTCATGACATCTGGAAAAATGTGATGTTTATACCTCATGTTAAAGGTATACAACATGGCTATAAAATATAATAATTATTTATAAAATAATTGTTATCTTTTATATGTACAAAATTGATAAAATATAATAAATAAATTTGTGAATAGTAAAAATAATGTTGTTACCAAATATAGTTTGTAGTTAATAAATAAATTTAATTTGTTTCGTATTATATATATATATAATATGTAAATGCAAATTATTTTATTGAATATACATTTTTTATTTAATTATAATATTATTTCATCTATAAACATTTTCAATTTCAATCAAATTATTAAAATATATACATATAATAATAATATTTATTGAAATCACAAATATATATACTGAACACAATACAAATAGGGGATACCAATGGTATATATATTTGAAATTGTATGAAAATTTTAACTAAAATAACTAAATTATCTCATTCAAATTAATATAATTAGATTATTCAATATTAATAGATAAATAAATAGATATTATATACAATGTATATTATACATACTCATTTATAAGAATTACATATCTAGATATTTAAATAATTTCTAACAATGTAATATATATATATATACAAGTGCATATTCATACTTGTAAATTTAAATAAATAAAATAATGAGGTGGCAGTAGTAGTAGACCACCATGGTAAGTGATGCACAATTATATATATACATGGACAAGTTCTATCTTGTGATAGAGGGTAGTGCTAGTACTGTAAACAGAGCCATAACACTGTTGCTGGACTTTTAATTACAAACTCAACCTAAATGTTGAATGCCTAAATCAATTAATGCCATCAGATATAGATGTAAATAAATAATGATATTCATAGTTACATGCATGATATTATTAACTATATACTAGTTGGTGCTTATCATGTATTAATAATGAAGATTAGATTACATTGTAGTAGTAATATACAAACATACATATATATATATAATAGATACAATATATAATAGATTTAATTATACAATATCCACATGATATCTGATACATTATATATATATATATATATATATATATATATAATGTTACAAATATATGAATAAGAAATTTAAATAAATTATAAAGAATTGAGGACATTTGATCTCAAATAAGATGAAAGAAATACTTTAAATGAAATTACATAACTAATCTATTATGCAAGAGTGTTCCATATTAAGGTACAGGCAAATATTTTAAATGATCTGGCAATGTCTTCTTTCAGAGCTTACCATGGATATTAGTTCCATATCTACCATAGTATACTATACATAACAATATGATGATATATATATATATATGTATGTAGTTATTATATATATTTATATAATTTATATGGCCTGAATAATACAAAATAAACAAAATGTATATATAAATATATATTATCTTATGTATATAATCTAAACAATGCTTGTTATTTATGATTATTATGGATAGAGAGAGACATCAAAAGATAATGTATTCAATGTTTTTAGAACTTAAATATGTATAAACTTTTCTACAGTGTTTGTACAATGTACATTATTTGTAAATATGATATTATATGAGGCCATTAATAATTAAAATAACAAGAGCACTGGTGTTTGTTTATATATAACAACATCAATATAGTCACACTAAATGTATATATAATATATATTGTAGGTGGCAAATATAATGACAGGCGGGTATTTCCATATACACCATGATATAACAGTAGTGGGTGTCTTAGTTCTTAGATTAGTTTTAGTGTGATAGTCAATATCATATTACACACACACTCATATATATATATATATATATATGTATGGTGGAATCATAATTAAATACATAGAAAGATAGCTATAAATGATGAACAAATCACTAAATGCTAATTTCATAGAGATGTGGAGATAACACATAGTTGAGGGAGCCAGTTTAACAGGTGTTCAATATGGAATCTATGCCATAAGGTCATTACTATATATATATATATATATATATATATATATATATATATATATATATATAGAAATATAAGGTAAATATAACTTTATAATTAGTTTCATTATCAAGGACAGTATCTACTGGATAGGTACATTTTATATGAAATTCTAAGGTTTTTACTCTTAAATATATATTATTCAATGGTTTATTTTGATTTGTCAATTATTAAAAATCCAAGTAATCTTCATTTGTAAATTAAAGTTTATTTATAGCAAAGATTTTGTAAAGCAAAGATATATACTCCCTATCTATGCAAAGTGATTAGTATTAATACATCACAAATAGATTTAGGTTTGCCACGATTTTCATACTACAATGTTTTCATTTCTCTATTAAATTAAATGCAATATAAATTAGATTTTACTCGCCACATAGATATTTATAGCATTTAAAAGCAATATATCCTATTGCTTTGTTATATATTAGTAATGAACACTTAGTTTTCATAATAAAAATATTAATTTAAAGCATATTATTTTTCATTTTAAAAGTGCATAGTTTGATACAATTTTACATAATAACAATACATATTTTTGAAAATTGACCCTATACAGGTGGTGCTGTTGGTTTTGTATACATAATAGAATTACACAATTTCACGAGAGTATTATATATTTCCTTAGAAAAATATTTGCTTATAGTCTGTAATTCAGAAAAAATTATTATTGAAAATGGAAATTTAATTGTTCTAACAATATTAAGTATAAGAAAAGGTAAGGTACTTAATTAAGAGGATTTTTTTATATAGTTTATTGAATATATACCCTATATATAACATGTTAAAATATTATAGGTTAAAATGATCTATAAAATGTGTTACAATGTGCAATTTTCACATGAAATGAAAGTAAATCCATTATAATGATTTTAAAATAAATAATGGTAGAATAGATATATATATGAGGTAATAGTATGGAGGGTATTTATGATCTAGGCCATTATACAAGCATTATAATGAGAATTCTACTATAACAGACATATCTATAATGATAAGGTATCTGTTTCAATCAGCAATGCATAGGTCTGCATAGTATTACAAATACCAGGCACACATTTGTCCAATTAAGAGTTTATTATGGAATGTGATATTTACAAACAAAATCAATTCAATTGTGAACATTTATGCTGATTTATGCTGATGTGTCATCATATCACTTTCAATGTTTCACATTTGTTGTTATTATAATGTAAGTATTGTTAATACTGTAATGTAAGTATCCAGGGGCAAGTATATGATAACTGTGAATGAATCATACCAATTGATATGCCCTAGTTTACATCAACACTAATAGTACAATTCCCATGGTTAAGCATCACTGCCTTAATCATCACTGGTGATTTGGTACTGGTGATGATTGTAATGAAATGTAATTATATTACAGATGATGATAATGATCAATAGCCACTGATGAAGATAAACACTTGTAGCCTGAAGGCTAGGCTATATAGACCAGGGGCTGGCATGATGTTTGGGCAACCACTTCTCAATGATATATTGTCACAACACTATTGATGAAGTGTATTTATATCAATATGTGAATATATGTATATGCTCGAGGGATCATTAAATAATATTGTAATTTATGCATTCGATATAATGTAATGAGTAAATTAAGTTATGATTCAGATACAAAATACTACAACAATGTTATATATGATAATAGTTTTATCTTAATTTTATCAGCATATATATATATTTGTACATGTATTTTATTCAAAATAAAAATTAGATGTTCATGATAAAGTTATTGTCATCAGATTGTATATTTACAATTGAGATTAATAGAGGTACTTCTTGTTATGGTAGGCACTTAGCAGCCCATACAGATATTAGGGTACTGGTTAATTGAACAGTGCAACTGTTATACTATGTATCTGGTACATGAATCATAAGTTCCTTGTGACAATATTCATAACAACAGCTATAGTTGTGATCAATGTTTTGTATGCAATTGCTTTGTTTACAGTATATAAACATGGTGATAAGAATATATTATAAATATATATATATATATATATATATAAATATTATATATTGATGATTGCATGTGTGTTTGTACAATGTATAATATACCTATATTAATTTGAAGAAGTGTTTGAGTAATTATATGTTAGAGATATGTTATAATTGACACCACTTTGAATATTAAATAATCCTATGCAGTTATAATCTCACACAATATGGCACACACATCAGGGGGCATTAACTGTACACACACACACACTCTCATACACACACTCACACACACACTCATACACACACATATACACTTAATTAGCATGTAGATCTGGTATGTTTAGTGACATATGGTTAATACTGTAGACTTGACACACTCTCCATCATGGTTATTACATATCATACAATAGAATAGTATATATTAGCATATAGATAATAATGTGTATATATATATATATATATATATATATTAAATCTGTGATTATTTCACGACTTCATAATGATAAAGTTAATTTAGTGACTACATATCAATAAAGGATAACAACAAATATCTTGAAATTTAATGAAAATACAACTAAAGGTATGAATATATCTAAGAAAATAAAATGTACATATATTACAATTAAATAATAGGAAATATTGATGCATATATGTAATATATACAATAGTAATGTTTGAGTCATATTTTGAATAATGAAATTTATATATATATATATATATATATATATATATATATATATATATATATACACTTAATATGATATTAAATGAAGAAAACAGTAAGCTGGCATGCTAGTGTACTAGCGTATAAGAGATGGTCTGTGAGGTGCTCTGTTTGAAATTCTATACGTTGCAGCATTACATAATAGTGGATTACACAACGGTAAATAACTGTATGGCGGCGGCGTGTGTATCGATTGCGTAATAATATCGACACCTCTACACACGGAGAGTTACGTCACACACACACGACGTCATATACGTGTGCAGGAGGTGTTAACGTTTGCAACGGATGTAATGGCCGGCTACGGTCAATAGAGGTGGTGGTGATGGTGGTGATGGGGGTGATATGTCACGGTAGTCCATCAGTATCCCTCTAGGGGGAGCAGGGAACACCGGATGTAAGCATTGCAGGGGTAGCCTGATGAAATAGTTACTTAGGGCAGTATAATAATGAGGTAAGCCGAGTATAGGTACAGGGCAGAGGAGACGATATTGATAATAGATCGATGAGTCATTTAGACATTCTGTTCAGTGTAACAATACATCCATTATAGTACACTACTACTACTACTACCACGACTACTACAACAATAGTGACTACCTTGTATACAATATGGCCACATAATACAAGTTAAACTAAGTCAATTTATAGACCTATTAGGTATGTGTAATATTACAACAATTGATATATAAGCATAAAATAAACATATACACACACACACGAATATAAAATGATATCAGTATATATTTACTAGATTTTATACAACTATATATTAGAATTTTATGTTGTAAACAAGTGGTGATGGTATGTAAGTTAGAGGTAATAAAAGAAAACATCATATATATATATATATATATATAAAGCATGGCTAATATAAGAGTCAATTTAAGTTAAATAAAAACATGTGAAAATGTATAGAAATATTATAATATATCATGAATATATGCTAATAATAATATTCATACTCATACTAATATATCATGAATATATGCTAATAATAATACATAATAATAATATTCATACTCTGAAATGAATTCCCATTATTGCATGACTCACTAATTACGTAATATTGTGGTGGGAGAGTGGACTGTGAGTATAGTGGTCAATCTATGTGTGTGTGAACTAGAATATAACATATATACATACCCAATCATGCCTCTTATCTCGGTTCTGTAAACATTACTATCGAACATGACGGGCATCTTAATGAAGCAAGGAGATTGTGCTGTATACAACTATCTAGTGTTGTATCAGTGGGGAAGCATCGTTAGTAGCTATAGCTAGGGGAACACGTCCAGTGTAGTAGAGGGTATGAACGTAAGTGCGTGCACGCGTGCGTATGTATGAGCGTGCGTGTGTATATGTGTGTTTGTACCGCACGACCCGATGTGTATAAACGACAGTTGTATGTGGGCGTGGTAGCGAGTGGAGGCGTACCATAAATAAACGACATGTGACTAAGTAAATATATACAAACAACTATATTTAATATATAGTTGTATAATATCATATATAATATCATATATAATATATACATATATATATATATATATATAGATTATATGTATATGTAGATCAACATATAATATTTATTGTCTATTATTCTATATATCTATGATGATAACAGATGTTATGATAATATACATCTGTGCATCTCTAGGGTATATATTAATAGATATAATGTATGTGTATGTATATATATATATATATATATATATATATATATATATATATATATATATACATATATAATGTAGATATGTATGTATATAAATGAGAATAAATGTGGAACATATTAAAATATAAATGAATTATATTAATCATATAACATTAAATTAAATATATATTAGGTGTATTTATGGGTTTTAAATTTTACCAGGGTTTTGGTAATTTTTGTGGGGGTTTTTAGATTTTTGATTTGAATAAATAAATAAAATTGTATATCATAAAATATTTAAAATGAGTGAATATTTGAGAGACATAGGATTACTAACACTAGATAATGTTGATCAAAACATTATAAATAAATATAATTATAGCAGAAAATAAGCCTAATTATTTAATATTACAATTTCAAAAATATATAAACCCAATAGCACCAACTGTTACCAAACCTAGGTATCACATAAATACATTATGTAAAGAACATTCATTATGAAATTTAAATTAAAGTAATAATTTATTTTTTTAAATAACTTCCAGGATATTTTATAATATATAAAGTTATACGTTCTATACTTTATATATATATATATAAATAACTTCTAAGATTGTTGGAATATTATGACATTTTTAAACAAATATATAATATACACAATCTTTTTATCAAGGGAAATATTAAAAATATTTTATAATTACATGAAATGCAAGTTTAAATTAGCATTTTGTAAATTATAAAAATAATTGATCTACTTATATATAAAACTAAGTAATTATATAAAAAACTATACTGAAAATCTATAAATATCTAAAATAAATAGTAATACAAATAATTATTAAGATATATCAAATATATTTCTTTACAAAAAAGGTATACTATACCAACATGCGTATGCAAATAATAATCATTAGACATTTCGACCAAAATTATCAATAAATTGTTGTTCTTTTATTTTATTCATATAAGATATATAACATATAAATGTAGATTATATATATATATATATATGTGTGTGTGTGTGTGTGTGTGTTTAAATTAATATATAAATTATGTAAAAGATAAATATTATTTTGTTATTATCCTACACTGTTTTTAGGATAATAATTATAATGGATATTTTTCATTTATTATGCTTTATATAAAAGAAAATCCCAGGCAGTTTAATAAATATATCTTTTATTCCAATAAACATACTTTTAATATATATTTTTGTTATTTCTGTTATTTTTTTAAAAATTTAATTTTTAATATTTAATTAACTTTTGATCTACTTGATATATTTATATGAATCTTTCAGAACTTAAAAAAATAAATATCTCTTCATATATATATATTAAGTATGAATTAAAAGTAAAACTTAAATACTGGGAATTCCTTGAAATGTTGTTATTTTAAAATAAGTGTTTTGAGGTCTCATTCTCATCATCTTATAATTATCATATAATTCTATAACTTAATATAACATATATATGTAGATCTAAATATAATTAATAAGACTCAATAAAAACAAAATATAGTAATAATTTTATTTATTTCAGAAGTTATCATAATTTTAATTAAAAAAATCTCCTATCTTCACAATATAAATATTCATATGTTTCACCAGCCCTTAAATATTAATATTATCGGTTGATTTTAGTTATTATTTTCCATGATATTCATACTTAATAATTAGTATCTATTTTATATATGTTGTAATTTATATAAAATTAATAATTATTGACCTGATTTAACAATGTAATATATTTATATATATTAGATATGTAATATTAGATATATATAATTTTTAATATTAATATATAATGATATAATGATATAAAATATTACAATACAATATATTTATTTTTATTTATATTCCCTTTTTTATTTAAATAGCTAATGAATAATTTATTTATCTTGTTTCAAATATATTTTTTATAATATTAATAATATTCATACAAATTTGAAAATATCAACAAATAAAGTAATTAGATGTGAAATTTATATAAATAGTGATGAAATAAATAATTGTTATTCTATCATTACATTTTAATTAAAATTATACTATCTACATTCTAAAGGCATTAATAATTAATAATTATATAAAATTATGTAATAATAGTTAATATATGATTAAAGTGATCAATAATCATTAGTATGATGTACGCATTAGTGTGACGAGAGAGTGTGTTATCTGCTGATACTAACTTTACTGAACTACCGGCATATGACATGTAAGCGTACCCATCAAATGATGCATTCATCTGCGTAAGGACATATCAGTATGAAGGGTATGATGACGGTTACGTTCACTATTAGCATACAAACCTTATGCGGAAGTACTTCACTGTAGGATATCTGAACACTGGGACTCGTACAAGCTGATTAATTATTGCAATGTATACTATAATATCTAACTACTATAGTATATATATATATATAGTACGTGTAGTATAGTGGTGATATAATAGTATTACTATAATTATAAATAATGGTATTACCTATATATTATTAATGATAAATATATTACATTATTTTCACTAAAAATGTTATTTGTGATAAAAATAATAGACAAAATATTGCGTGAACATTTTTAATTGAAACTGGAATTAAAAAGACCGGTTATTAAGGTTATACATATAATAGGAATTATTAATTGACTCTTCCTAACCAACAATCGCATCCATTGATTTTGATAAGCTTTTTACTTCGAAACTATTAGCATCCTCATTGGCTGGAAACATGAGTTCTGCCTCCTTCAATACCTATAGGAAACATATGTCTAGGTAAATAATAAGTAATACAATAATGAAATAAAATATTAATTCATATTCATAATAAACTATTATCATTAATTATAATGGTGAAATCATATTTTGTATATTTAAAATGTTATATATGAATTATAGATTGAAAGATATTTATGCTAGATATCCAAGCTTTTCATATTTACTAATTATATTTGTATGACGTAAATAGTGATATGAAAATTATTCATCCAACTAATTTAATTAATAGTTATTTATATAATTATTATAATTTAATTAACTATTATTACTTTATATTATTAATATCATTTCTATAGTAACTTGATAAGATGAGACACGATTCTGAAATGATAATTTTGTATTTGATTCAGTAAAACTTGCATCTTTATCTCCATAGAAATCATCCTATGAATATTAAATATGTAAAAAATATGAATATTATTTTGTATATTCATTAATTGTATATTATAATGTATATTCATTAAACACCTAATATTAAGTTAAAATTAATATAAGAAATACATAGACACCACTAAATATAAATATGTAGTTTATTATTTATGTAGAGTACATTTTTAGTTTATCATAATTTCTATATAATAGAAAAGTTTATTTTGTATAGGAATATGTTATTAATATTGAAAATGATATTCTACTAGTAATATTATATCCTAGTGTATATTATAAATCTTAGTGTGAATTTATATTAAAAAATATATATCTACATTTTTATAATAATAAATGTTTATATTTAAAATTTTATAAATTAATAATAATTTATAATTTATTATAGATATAAAAAATAAATATTTTATTTATTAACTAATTTAACTCACAACAAACTGTAAGTATTAATTTAAGAAAATGTAATATTTTATATTCTTTAAATTATTTAATTTAAAATCTGATATTATTTTAATATACATATATGTTATCACCAGCTATATGAAAACATCTATATAATATATCAATAATTCTACATTACAATATAATACTTATTTAACAAAATATTTACAAGTTCTTTAAACATCGCAATATTTAAAATAAATAAATTAAATAATAAATTTGAAATTGTTATATCATCAAAATCTTTAATTACAATATCATTATTTGACAAAAACTATTATTTAAATAACCTATTTTACATTATACAAATTTAATTACAAAACATTATAATCTTATTTATTTATAAAAGCATGGAAATAAATGTTATTTAAATATAAATATAAGTTTAGGTATGTTATTGAAATAATATTTAAATATATATTATTAAAATTATAAAAAATCAATTGGTTAATATGAATTACAGAAAAACTTGCATTTATTTTCAATAATATAGCATTTTCATAAAATGTACTACTATTCTAGAAACAAGTTACCTAATATTTAATTGATTTTCCTCTAATAAAATTGTAATTCAAAATAAAATATATAGTATTCATATAGTGAACACAAAATATTACCATTACTAATGATAGGACGTCTGCTCACTATCTGCAATTGTTAATTTTTCTACTCCTAACTGGTTACTATTCAGTGGTATAATTAATTATATTTTATTTATGGTGCAAAGAAAATATGCTATATTATTTTAAGCCCTTTAGGAGGAAAAATCATAATACTATAAATATTATAAACTAGAAAACTTTCTAAAAAATTCTTCTAATGAATATTATTATTATAGTTCAATGATTTCAATCTTTGAATCAAACATATCCGAGATATTGATTTATAAGTAACACAAAACATTCATATTTAGTATTTCTATATAAATATTTTATTAAAACATACAAATTATGTAAAAATTACGATTGAATTGAACAATGATTTTTGAAATTATTTATGTTGATAATCCACATAATATAATGTTTATTAAATTATATTATGAATTTAATATAATCATATTGATATTAATAATCATCATTGATTTAAAAACATGATTTTACATTGGTTTGTTTATTAGTCCTTGCAAATACTGAGTATTATGAATAATATATCAATTTATATGTATAAGAACATTTAATATTTAATAGTAATAATGGTAGTTTCATTATTTAAATTATGAAAAAAAATAAATATACTTAATAATAGATTATTATACAAAATTAATTTAGATTAATAATTTATAAATTTCAAATTATTTGTGTACATAATATTCTAATTCAGTAACATCTAAATATCAAAATATTAGTTACAATTTAAAAAATAAATAAATCATAATTACACAATTAATTTTATAATTACAATTACAATTACTCTATCAAATTAGTAATATAAATTTAATATATATTCTATAATTAAATAATATATTTAATAATATATAAATAAATATAAATTATAAAACAAAGTTATGTTGAATGAAAACCAGGCTGCTAACCATAGATTTATTTCTAGGATGACCATTATTAATAAAGCATGTTTTATCAAATGGAACACTATGGTGTGATTCCAATCTATTTGTATTCAATTCTAATTTCTATAATTAATATTATTATTATTATTACAGATATTATCAATAGAAATAATATAAATACAATTCTATAAATATAACTTTTAATCATTATTTTAATTATAATTAAATAATAACATAAATGATAATGTCACGTAAGTATATATTTAAGTGTATTCTCATCTTTACAACCTTGTTACGAAACAATGCCGCCTGTTCGATACAGTGTTGCCTTTGTTGTTTATCACTGAAGTTCACTGGTGCACTGGCAGTGTTCACTGTAGCAGATGAAATACACTGTCTAGAATGAGGTCTAAAGGGGGGCGAGGTACCGGAAGAGTGGCGCGACTGCCCCCCCTTCTGTTGACGAGACGCCGGCCTTATCTGCTCCGAGGCCGTTCTTTTCAGTTTCACTGGCAATATCATATAATGTGTTCAATATTCATTAACGTGATTACAAAATAGAGGTTGGTAACAATAGACAGTGTATATTTATTTACAGAATATTTAACTATTAAGTGAAAGTAATAATAATATTCTACTGTTATATAGTATGATTATACTAATACCATTCTTTGTTTTAATTTTGGTTTCGTCGAGTAGATTTTTAGTTCCGGAATTCCATATAAAACCACCATCATTTATCATTGGCTTTACATTGGAACCGTCTAACGAGGCCTATCAATATAGTGTATAATTACATTCACAACATCATACCATATAGTTAATATATTATTAAAATAAGTACAATTTATTTCATCTATAACTATAAAATTTGATACTAATTAATCGTATGTATTATTATAACTACGTATGCAAGATATTCAGTAGATATGTGATGTTTAAAGAACATATCTAAAGACATGCCTCTGTACTACAACTTGACGATACAAGCCACGATTAGTTCTAACCTGTTGACGATGAGATATTCTCGACTCGTAGTCGCCCGACACGCTGAGCTGAGACGCCGTACGAGAATGTTTCAAAGTGGGCGTCGCCACGTCGTCGTAAAGGCCGGTAGTGGGACGGGAACTGGACACCACGTGCTGGTAGTAGGTCGTCACTGCCCCGGGAGATGACGTAGGCGTAGCGGCGGCGTATTGTTGTTGTTGGAGTGAGGTACGTTGGTGTACGGAGTTGGTGGTCGGATAGAAGCGGTCGGAACGCGATAACTGACGAAGGAGATTAGCATTCCTCGACTGGTCGGGAGTGGGCCGTCGGGACGCAGGGGGAGGATCGCTGCGTCTCTTCTCGTGGTAAGGGATACTTGTGGTAGAGTATGAGATGTTCATCTCTTCGGCAGGCTGGTGTCCTAGTCGCTTGACCGGTGGAGAGGTGTTGGGTAGCGGGGGAGGAGGACTCTCTTCATTCTGGGTGAATTAAATAATCGATTACTATAATGATGTAGATTGACTCGAGTTTAACGTTGTAGCTATATTTATGTAATGGAACCTTTTTCATTTTTTTATTTTATTGAACTATTCAAAATTTATAAATTTAAAATGAATATTTTATTATAAAAATAATATATATATATTCATGGTAATTATAATACATCATATTTTAAAAATATTTTACTTTAATAATTTTTATAATGAATTAACAATTTATTATTAGTATTCAAATATATCAAATTTGGTAGAATATTTGTTAGTATGATTAAAGATATACATTTTGGAAAATATAATAAATAAGTTCACTTTATAAATCATAGATAATATTTAATACTGTTATAATTTTGTATTAAATTATATATTAACTATATAAATGTCATTCTAATACTCTAAAAAAATTATTAAAAAAAATAAATATATAATATAATAATATACTTATTAGAATATATTATGTCATATATACATGTTGTTATACAAATTGTTTATTGATTAAAAACTAATATATAAATATATTTATATTTATATAATTTATGATTTATAAATGTGAATTTTATTGCTTCAATATCTTAGGTAAGTCATTTATACATTAGTTTAGAAATACAATCAAAAATAAATTATATTTATAAAAATTACGATATAATCTAATGGTGCATTTTTCTTATATATACTGATGTCCCAAGATGTACCAATATCCTGATGTACCACAGTACTATCTGTACTCATTACATGTAAATGCTAATGGTACGTTGTCACATTTGAAATGGTACATTGGCACTACATTTTGCACCTACCATCCCATAGTGCAAATGTACCACAGTATCAACATACCAGCGTAAAATGTACCACAGTACTAATATACAATCTGAAACGCAGGCAATTTTATCAAAGATCACAAGATATGATAGACCATTTGGTTTATAAAATAAATTAATAACAAACATACAAAGATTAAAAACATATATCTGTAAAATTTAGAATAATATATACCATTATTCAAGTGGATAAATTGAACGTTGGTACATGTACAATGGTAAAATGCTTGCTAATATGGTACTATATAGTATGGGACACTGGTAATATGGTATGTTATAAAAAACGCAACCTAAATATTTTGAAATAAAAAGTTTTTTTATTACCAATTTATTTAATATCTTAAAATTATGACTAAGTTAATTAGAAGATAGTTAAATAATGTATTAAATATATAAAATTAAGTATCGATATGTTTGATACGTTTATTTTCATATTATTAAATTTTGTAGTTTTACTATATTATTATAAAATGTTATTTAATAAATAATATTAAACAATTTTATTTTGTAATATAACAACTAACATAATTATTAACACAATATTAATATATATTTAAAAATATTTTAAATTAAAAAATCTTAAAATAATTCCTAATGAAATATATAAATTTTGAATTTTAGTAATACATTTTTTTTTACAAAATTTTTAATTTTAATCATGTTCGTTTTTATATTTTATAAAAAAAATATTTTATTATAATACGAAAATATAATTATTTATCTTTAAAATGATGTAATATGTCATTCAAAAGTAACTATAAGTGTCTCAAATATGTATTATAAACATACCATAAAATATATATTTTATTAATAAATATTTGTTAGTAAAAATTTATGAAATCAACTTTTTATTACCTTATACTTATTATTAGAACTTAGTGATCTACATAGTAAACAAAAATATTGTTATTTCATATTCAATTGCAAAATTATCCACTTTTTAGTATACCAATATAATTGATTAAATAATACTTTCGAAGCTTATATATATTTTTATGAAATATCAAAAATCCCATAGGCATCCGCATTTGTTCCCTTTGATGAATCTTTATTAAATTTGCAGAGTATATACCTAATATATAGCTAATACAAAGTTAGGCCCTTTGATAATGTAATACAATTGTAAATATTGTATAGATACAATTATATATCAAAATCCAGAAAACAAATATATTTTTATTATTATTTAGGTAACAATTTACCAGATGTATTTTGTATTATTTTATATTAGATATTCACACATCATAAGGGACAAAAGTAATAGATACAAATCTTATCTATGTAATAACAAAATAAACAAATTATTCACATCATAAGGGACAAAAAATAATAGATACAAATGTTATCTATATAATAACAAAATAAACAAATTATTCACATCATAAGGGTCAACAAGTAATAAATACAAATGTTATCTTTGTTATCTATGTAATAACAAAATAAACAAATTATTGTTTACACAATATCAAAGGCTTTCTAGTATAATTATCTAGTATGCTTTCTAAGCTCATAGGTATTCTAGTAGAAACCATAATTCCTTATCTTTTAAATATAACTGCTGGGACTTAATAAATATAATACCATGATAGACTTAATTGTAATATAATAACTCATTAATTTAAGGTATACATTAAATTGTAATGTAATACTCAGTAATAATATTTAATAATATAATATACTATTTCTATATATAACTATCTAATACAAATATATAAGCTATGCAATATTTACTTTAAAGGGAGCAGCCACATTGTGTGAATAACATGTTTCTGTTTGTAAAGGATAATTCTGTAGGTATGCGTTCTCCTTTCGCTGTGTTGATATTCCCTGATTAAGTGTGGCGTATTAATTACAAGGCTAATACATATATATATTATGTTAATCAATTAATTAAATAACTATAAATGTGTGTAAAAATAACTAAAATAATGTTTAGGGTAATACTTTATAATTTATTATATATAGTTGTAGTGTGTATAATTATTATAATAATATGTGTAATTAACTTCTATATATATTATTAATAAGCCAAACATATTAATATCCTATTATAAAACTATATTATAGAATTGTTAAGTATTTCTATAAATAATATATACCAAATATATATATATATATATATATATATATATGGCATGTGTAAATCATCATTATTATTGTCATTTATTATTTATCATTAAATTATTGTTTCATGTCATTTTGTGTGTCAACACTCAATAAACTATATATCTATCTATCTATATATATATTGATGACCCTAGTGTTTCATATCTATCACTGATAATAATCATTAAATAATGATACATAAATAAAGATAACACTACTAGGTTAGATGTGATGTCTCATTTACAATATGATACTCTATTAATGTGACAAGGAATATTTAGTAAACAATCACAAAGGGAATTAAATATGTAAATCAGGGTGGAATGCTAATTTATCTGTTGAATAAAAACGATATTTATAAAGTAATTTATTATGGGCGGAAGGGATAGTTTAAAACTAAACTATTTAGGTATAGCTGTTTTAATTTATAGATTGCATAATTACAGTGCATATAAAATAATATAGTTAATCACTAATGTGTGAAAATATATATTTTAAGTATAATATTTGTACATATAATTTAACATAAAATATAATATATAATATATAATTTAACATAACAACTGTTGTTATAAATGTACCTATAATAATTGTATTATATTACTAATATGATAACAAATAATATCTTAATAATAAATTAACTAATAATAAATAAGTTACTCCCCATGTCATGAAATACAGATATTTAATATGCAATGTTTATAATACATTTATGCATAACAAGTAAATCTAACCGTTTTTAATGTAGGTGGAGTAGTTTCTATTATTTCTAATGTTGAATTGCAAGTAGTTCCAGGTCGTGATTGTATTCTAGTATCTGCATAAGAGATAATTTAAATAATAAACATAGATTTAGATTTTATCGAAAATTAAAATGTATACTAAAGCAGACGTTATTTCCTTAGGTTATTTCTCTTGTAATCACACAGATAATAGATTTAATGTGTATTCTATATAGAAAGTGAGCGATACAATTTAAAACGCTCAGATAATCCGGGTAGAACTTGAACTAGATAAGGGTACGACGACACACACACACACGTAGATAGTGAATGCGTGCGTATATAAGCGCGTACGTGTGTGCGCTTCGAGCTAACGTTGTGTAATCCGTATACTGGAACTATATCGTACAGCAGCAGTAGAAATGTTTCCAAGTGTATAACTGGTCTAGAGACTAGATGTTTCGTGGTGTATAATGGGTCTAGACTCTAGAGACTAGATGTTTCGTGGTGTATATACCAAGTGTATAACTGGTCTACAGACTATAGATATTTCGTGGTGTATATACCAAGTGTATAACGGGTCTACGGACTATAGATATTTCGTGGTGTATATACCAAGTGTATAACGGGTCTACGGACTATAGATGTAACTAATACACAGCTATACACGAATATACCGAAAGAGCTAATACGAAAGAAACCGAACTGTCTCGACTGTATCGACAGGGTAGTGTTTAGTTACGACGCGTGTATTGTTGTATATATCTACGTAGGTGCGCGTGTGTGCGCGCGTATGTGTGTGCGTGTATACCTTTCCGTCGGTGGTGTTTATTAAAGTAAATAACGGCAGCGACGACGACGGTGGTGTGTTAATGAGAGAGAGAGAGAGAGAATGCGTGACTCATCGAGAGAGAACGCCTTACCGGTGAGTCATAGGCTATAGCGGGGAGGCTATAGCTACGCCGCTCGTGTATATACACACACAAACGGGAAGAACAATCAATGTCGTCGGCTTAGCTATGCGGCGGCAGGGGCTAATACTTAGTTTACTTAATGTGCGGTGTGTGTGTGCGCGAGTATGTGAGTAGGTGTGCGGCGCACTGTGCACTCATTGAATACTAGTAACAGCATGCGGCGCACTCACACACACATACACACATACAATAAGAATATTGTATAAACACGTGTGTGTGAGTGTGTGTGTGTGTGTACGAAGGCAGCCAATCTCTCAGTAGTATTGCATATTAACATGGACCGTGACTAAAACAAAGCCAAGAACGTACTACATTCATTATTAATATAGACAATTAATGAATGAAGCTCGTATTTGAATGGGGCCTATTGCGGTGTTTATTATAAATAAGTGTAAACAATGTGTTTGTTCAAAACACATATCGCTCGCAATAGTGTCATTAGCTTCACATGTGTGTATATTGAAAACAATGAAAGTAAAGCATGGCAAAGGTAACCTTCAAATGATGTGGAGGCAGAAGCAGTAGCACCAGCAGCAGAAGGAGGAGAGGTAGGGCGAGGTGAGGCACTCTGAGATGATGATTGTTCCGACATATTAGCCAGAGATCTAGCCTGTGTGCAGTAGTGGTGGTGGTAGTGGTAGTAGTGGTACGGCTGTACTAGTGGTGATGCGATATGCTAATCAGGCGATACGACACTTTTTACTATAGCTGATACTTTTGTAGTCGTACCACCCAAACCCGATCTTATAGTGGGGTACTTTTTGTAAATGACACTTTATAATTGTGTTCATTGATATCACACTACTAGTTGGCTACTTGTAATCGTGCGGTATAGAGTGTGCGGTATGTGTGAGTGTGCGGTGTGTGTGTGCAGTGCGGTGCGAGTGTGACCTGAGAGGATTTATGTAAAGCCCCTACAGGGTGGTTATCAAGATAAAGCAGGAATTTCTATGTCTATTGTGGTCAAGTCGTCTCGATGGTCATAGCACCACCACCACGGCTTTGTATGTGTGTGTGTGGGGGTGGGGGGTATCAGTGGTAGTGGTGGTGGTGGTGGTCAAGAGTGCTTGTATACATATCGGTAGGCTAATAATAGATAGACCTGTTTGTAATTGTAAACAATATGTCAATTCTTATTGTGACTAAGAATCGTATTTGTATATATATATATATATATATATATCCTGGTAATTAAATGTATAGTGGTAGACATGATATTAAAAAAACGGGTTGACAACATAGTTATAAAATGAAATCTTTGAAATAATATAATAATTTTTAACTGTGTGTGTGTGTGTGTGTGTGTGTGTGTGATAGTGTGTGTGTGTTATTATTAGTGACACATATAACGTATACACAGATAACATAGTAATGCATAGTAATGAGGACACCAATAAATAATCTTTAAATAAAAACATTTATCATTTATAATAATTCTAAAAATAGAACTTATGAATAGAGAGTTATTGTGAAATCAATGTGATCTTAGGAGATTTGGTGATATATGTTGATTGTTTATTATAAATATATACAAAATATACCACCTTATATATATATATATATTATACAACACATATTATTCATTGTATAAATTAATAATGATAAATAATCAATAGTTAATATGTATAGTATATTAAATAGTGTAATAGATAATAGATGATAAAATAAAATAGGTCAAGTAGAAAATATTCAGCCTATATATAATGTTGTTCATTTATTTAATTTATGTGTTTAGGATGTTGTGATGTAATCTAATCTACAGGATACATGTCAAATATATTACATCTACAATTATAAACTTATATATATATTACAAGCCTTGTAAAACTAATACATTATTTCATATATATATATATATATAACAAATCTATAACAACATTATTTATAATAGTAAAATTAAATAAAACTTATTTTTAATTAACAATAAAATATTGTATATTATTTATTATAATTTTTTTTTTGAATAAAATATTATCGATATTTCAAGATATATATACAATTATGAAATTTTCATATATATTAAGATTTATAAATTAGTATAAAGAGTACATACTTGAATACAAAAATTAAATCAAATTATTCGATGTAATGTGTCAAAAAATCCTCAGAAAAAACCTAATGACTAACAAAAATTCAATAGAATTATATGATAGTCATGTCGATGAACAACTCTTAATAACATATTTCCCTTGTTCATCTATATTCAACTGTATGTTGATATTTAATTAAATTAATTTTAATATAAAATATAATTATTTAATATATATATATAATATTTAATACAAAATAGTAAATAACTTTGAAATTTACATGAAATTTAAATTGTTGTACTATATATAATATATAATATATAATATATTAAAACATTATTCCAACTAAATGAAGCAAGATTATATAGATATTTCAATATTTTGTATTCAAGCTAGTGGAAACCCTTTTTATAATCAATTTATTCAAATATAAAAATATATATCTAATAAAAATACACAAATTTTAGTGGATACATTTGTATTTACTTATCTAAAATATATAGATTTTTAATTTGTTTTCATATAATGTCATTTTTAATAATAATTGTAATTTTAATTCATGTGATTTGGAAATATTGAATACATGTGTGAGTCATGATTAATAATATTACTCTTGTTTCAATGGTTTCAATTTATTTAAATGTTATATTATAAATTAATTACAAAATCTAATTTAAAAAGCTCAGCATCATTTACATATCTAGGAAAAAGTGATAAATTAAGATTAGAGTATCCTATTATTTTCTTTAATTTAGGGTTCATTTTTTAACATACTAACGTACCAGGTTAGCAAGCAATTTTTGTAACGTACCAATGTCCATATTCTTTATGGTATATCTGTATTCTTATACATGTAAATTTAATGTAAATTTAAATATTATACCGATGGTACGTTGGTATGTTACAAAAAACGCAACATCCCAACGTACCAACATCCTATCTACACAATGTAAAGATGGTATATATTATGGATGCATTTTTCGTAGACATACCAACGTACCATCTGTATAATACGTCGAAAATGTAGTACCAAATTTACCATCTGAATATACATGTAAATGAATACAGATGGGACGTTACAAAAAACGAACTATACATTTATACTCAATATCAAACGGATTTTATTCAAGAAATTGGAATGAAATAATGATAATTTATATCAAATTATAATAAATAATAATTTAAATATGATTATGGTATTAAGGACATGATATCTGCATCAATTGTAATATTTTGTACTCCAAAATATATGCTTATCGGTGATATATTTAATTTTATTCCAATGAATTGAAAGCTAATCATTTATAGAGGTATTTTAAAGACACCAGAAAGTTGTGTTTTTTGTATAATAAATACATTCATTTAAAAATAATAGTATTCACACAAAAAAATATGTTATTAAAATTATTAATTTATTTAATAATTTGGTTTAAATTGAACGATGTTTGTAAATATTCTTTATGTTGAAATTTCAATACTAGAATGAGTATGATTTATAATTATAATATAATTATATTTTAATCATATTTTTACAAATGAATTTTTGCATTGATATGTAAATACAATTCAAATATATGCTCCTTTTACCATGATGAAATATTACAAACACATTATAGCATTAGAGGACCTTCTATTCTTGCTAGTAAAGTATAAAGTTGGACACTTTTATTATAAGCTTGAATTATTTTATAATATTGTAGTGTGGTTGGAGGGGTGCTGGAACAATTTTATATGTAGGGAAATCAACCAATCAAAATAAATGTTGTGGTAAAAGTGGGGGGACCAATACATAGGAGATCCCCCTAGATTTTAAAGTGGGGGGGACATATCCCTCCGTCCCCACCTTTTTTCAGCGCCTCTAAGTGTGGTCCATGATAAATATTTAAAATTAATATTCACATTAATACAAAACTCATATGTAAATAAAGATTTTAATATGAATATATCCTTATTCTAATATAATATAATATACTGTATATTATATATAATATTCATACTAATAATATACAAAATATTTTTCAATATAAACAGAATTTATAAATAAATTCAGATTTTTAATAACATATTCATAACAAATAAATATTTAAAAATTATGTATTTTAAATTTAAATGAATAAATTTAATAATTTAAAATAAATAAATATTTGTAGTATATTTGAAATATAAATATAAATACCACTGAAAAATATATATTTTGAAGTACAAAAAGTTACAATTGCAAGATGCGATGCAAGAATAGATATTGGTAGTAGTGAGGACAATATGTCTGCTATGATAGCAGTGCTATCTATATACATTTCACAACTTATGCATAAATAACCGTCCCATCCAAGATAGACTTTAGTAAATTTAGACAGAAAATATTAAAGAATGCCTATATATTTACTTATATATTTGTGTACGGATAAGAGAAAACTTATTTAAATGTACTAATTTGTTAGTTAAGTTGAATATCTTATTGTATAAGTCTATTATTTATCTGTGTTGAATAACATCTATTAGAATACCTATGTCTAGCATGTATATTAATATGTAGACGCTGAAAAGAGATGTAAATAATACGATATAATACTTTTAATAGTTTACCAGATCTGTGACTTTATAATTCGTAACTACCAGAACCCGATCTGTTGCTGTTACTCGTAGACAGTATACATAGTGTTAGACTTACTATTGACGTTGATGAGGTATAAGTGACCTGAGCATATTCGAGATGATTGCGGATCCTCATCGGTTCATTGCCGTTACCGTGAGACAATGAACGCCTGTCATTGGGCCTTACCACGGCGACGTTCTGCTTCGGAGACTGGTGCCCCGATGATGACGAGATAGGCTTCCAGATATTTCTCTGGTATTGTCTGTAGTCTGTGGAGAGCGCGTCGACGTGTGTTACTGAGGCCGTCTTATTTAGTCAGAAAACTTCAAACTTACAATAAAATTTAATATAGAATAATATAGAAATATTATATATATATAATATAAATAAGTTATGAGATTGACTTATAGTTTGTACGTTTATAAAATTTATAAGTTTATGTACTTATAAAATAAAACAGATAAATTAGAGAAATTAATTATTTTATATAAAAATATTGATGAAAGTTTGGGTGAATACTAATTAAATAAATGTATTGAAACACTATGAAATGAGGAGAACACTACTATAATAGTTATTACCACATAATCCCATGAAGAATTTCCCTATTGCATAATACATGTGTTATATAATATGATGTAATACAACATATTAGCAGTAAACAGCATACTAAATATTATATTATTATATAATCATATTAAAATTAAAATATATAAAATATTTGTTAAACATATTTTGTATATATATATATTGTATTGGATAATGTATACATCATATATAATCCTAGGTATATAATCACAGTATTAATAATGACATAAATGTAATAAATTTAAATATAATAAATATTACTAAAAGGGGTTTCACACCTATTAACTCTAATACTTAGAGGTTAAAGTTTAACTCTAATATTTAGTTCCAATATTTAAAATAAAATAAATGATTATCTGTTAAAGGGTTTCACACCAACTCGAACACAATTATTAACTCTAAAATTAGGTGTAAAACTCCTTTTACATATATTTAAATATAGTTAAACTTTAACCTCTAATTATTAGAGTTAATAATTGCGTTAGAGTGTTTTAAACCTTTAAGTATTATTATTAATAGTTAATTTATGATTATAAGTAAATAACATATTTTTTTTTTTAATATTTTGAATATTATTATATCAACAATATTATTCAATAATAAATTAATATTTGTAGTCAATGTTATTAAATTATTAAATTATTAAATTATTAAATTTAATATTAATTAATTTGAATTATAAATTTAAAATATTTAATATCACTATTGTTGTACAAATACAAATTTATTTAATAAGAAATTACTTAGGGAGAATTACATTTTTAAACTAATTTAGGTCAGTATTGTTAAATTTCTAATTAGGTTTATAAAATATTGTAATAAACTGTGTTCATACAGTACTAAATATAATATGTTAGTTCAATATAGTGAATATATTGACTATATCTATAGGCTATAACAGCTAAACATTGAATAATATAACATTAATGTATGAGATGCTGTTTTAATTAGTATAACCAGTTTGTTGCTTAAGTTCTTGTGTTTTGGAATTACACCTTTTCAATGGATGTTGCTGAACTGGAGGCATCTCCTTCATGACAGATTCATTATCATCCCTGTATATAGTGAAATGTGTAGAATATAGTGAAATGTTTAAAATAATACAAAATTTATAATTTTTGCAATTTTAAATCAATAAACAAATATTATAATTTTTTGAAATTTTCGAATGATATATATATCGAATGGATACAATTCTATATTTTCTATTATATCAAAATATATATAGAATTACATAGCACATTTCTATGTATCTATTTATAATCAGTGTTAGATATTTAACATATGAGGTGTTGCAATAAATGATTCATTTCCTATTAATTCTAAGAATTCTAGCTATTTCTATAATTAATATAATTAATATAATCTCACACATAAAACAAAATACAGATTTTTCTATTTAGATAATATATATTATATTTTATATAATACATATACATAAATGATAACATATATTATATAAAAAAAGCTTTTATTAAAATCTAATATTTTATTGTATGTTTAGTTAGGTATTTAACAGAGATGGAGTCAAATACATATGTATATTTAAAAATACAGATGTAGTGTAGCTTTATGAATGATCAGAGATGTATTTGTATTTGATTGTTGTATTTGTCATTCAAATACACACTTAATTTGGAACGAATTTAAATTATTTTTAAATAAAATTATTTATAGAAATAATATTAATAATTATAAATGTATAGGTAGATAAGGGAGACGATCAAAAAGGACGAGTTGAGGGTTAGAGGTTACATTTGAAATACTAGTTAATAGTATATATATATATATATACATATATATATATATATATATTGTATTGGTATTTGTGGGTTATTTGGTTTAATTGGTTTAGTTTTGTCCTGCATGTTTTTTTAAGCTGCATTACATCCCACAATTTCACATTTAAAATTTAACATTTGCTACTCAACTCGTCCTTTTTGATAGTAACCCATACATAATACTAGATTATATTGCACTAGATATTGCACTTATATTATACAGATTAATTTATACTAGACTATATTGCATTTAGCAAAAATAAATGAAAATATACTATAGTTATCATAAATTACTTTGAGAGTCATCATAGATTACCTCATCATACCCCATCATATATATATATATAAATATAAAGAAAGTGGATAAGCATTTGAATGTAGTTTATAGTAATTTCTAATAGATAGGCTAGGTAGTATCCTACTAATATAAATTATTATTATTTATATTTATGATCAAGTTTAATGTACTAAATATAATAGTTATATATATATATATATATATATATATATATATATATAAACTACATATATTATTGACATATACTATATAAATGCACAGATTAGAGGTCACTTATCTTTATATTGATGAAATACTACTGTTTAATATTTGACTTATATAATATGACCTAAATTGCATATGCCATTAATTTATCAAGTAATGTTCTATTTGCTATATCTATCTTTTACATAAACTGCATGTCAATTTCTTATCTACTTTCTTTACTTTACAGATTATATATATATATATATATATATATATATATATATAAAATTCATAATTACTGATTTAATCAAATACAAATATTTATTAAATCATTATATTAATAAATTACAATAATATATCTATACACATTTATAATAATATTATTACTATAGATAATGTTATTTAACTTTTACTTTTAAGAAAACTTTTACGCGGGCTTACATGTAAATAGATACGAAAATGACTAGTTTTAAAAATTATCCAACTTGAAATATTTTAAATATTTTTACATTATTTTTTCGCAGATGTAATAATAATACTTCATTCTATAATGATTACGATTTTGTTATTTATTATATTCATTTGTTTTATAATAGGAGTAATTAAAAAAAAATGAAGAAAAACTTAATTAATTTTTTTATTATTATATTATATTTAAAATAAAAACGTAATTATTATGCATTTGAATGTTTTCTAAATATATTCAAAATTATAGCAATTTTTAATGAATAGAAAAAAAGTTCCGTACTTTTTAGTAAATAACATTCGCAAAATTAATATTCTGAGAAAACAGCATTCAAAGTTTAGTGAAATATTGTCATGCAATTATAAGAATCATACATTTAAACATCATACAAATTATAAATATCGTTTATACTTATAAATATGGCGAATTTAAGTATAATCTCTTCATGAAATGATAGATAAATAATTATAATTCTTGTTTTCAATATAATATTTTTTTAAATACAATTTTAAACATAGTGCCCCCTTTAAAGTCCTAGGTTACTTTCCTATTCATCCCTTATTTATGCATCACAATCTATTTCATACTAGAATTCATACCTATATTCGTATATGGTAGTATTCACATTTTATATTTTATTTGTATTTGATTAATTTGAAAAAATTATTTGATCACATCTTTTTATTTTATTAATCACCTATTAATGGTTATTTATTAATGTATAATAGAAATAAAGGTTAGATTTTTGTATTATAAAATTAATCAGTTACCAATAATTCATTTTTTAAATAAATAGTTGGTTTGTATTTAATAATTAAAACAAAAATGAATAACTCATATTGTAAAATTTGTAGGACCATCATTTTTTAATATTATTTAAAGTTTGAAACAAATATAGATAATAATCAGTTTTTTATTTAAAATAAAAATGGTTTATAATAATTATGTTAATATATATTGAAATTTAAAATAAAATAAATATTGTATAAAGATAAATTCATTAACAAAAATATAATACCAAGGATATGTCTGCTGTGTTAGCAGCTTGATGAATTCATATTTGTAATTATAATTTTACACTTGAGTGATTTTATCTATTATTGCATAATGGTTTAGGAGTAAAAATCAATGCAAAATCTAGTTTTTAAATATGAGTTTTAATCAATAAAATCAATAATTCTAATATAATTATATTAAATTAATATTATAATTTAATAAACATTATATTATATAGAATGTCAAGATAAATAATATAATAAAAAACACTGATTAATTCAAACCTAATTTATAAATAATTCATATTTTTTAATATATGATCTA
The DNA here is from genome assembly GCA_964019155.1 of Osedax fenrisi. NCBI lineage: Eukaryota > Metazoa > Annelida > Polychaeta > Sabellida > Siboglinidae > Osedax > Osedax fenrisi. The sequence goes on along the minus strand of OZ025244.1, from coordinate 31,190,136 downwards.
TATAGAAATAAAATTTAAAATAAGATTCCATTTTATTTTACTATTAAATCAATATTTTTGATTCAAAGATTGATATAATTGAAATATAATTAAATATACCACTGAAAAGTATCTAGCCCGGAGTACAAAAAGTAACCATTGTAGATATAGAAAATGGATGTTCTGTCCTTGATGGTAAATATGAAAACAGTTTTTTTATAAATTACTAATTAACAAAACTAAGAATTATGATATATATATATATATATATATCATATATATCATATATGTTTATTTATTTTATAGTAAAAATATATAATATTTGATTATTTTAGGGAAATTATAATAATTATATAATTCATATTTTTAACATATGGGATATATATATATATTATATTTTAGATGATTAGTACATGATATATTAGCTGTTAGCATAATCTCTATTTTTAGTTTACAACTTCATAGTAAGGGTACGATGTGATTTATATACTATATCTATATTTAGCTTACTTTAGGTGTAAGTGGAATATTATAATATTCAAAGCAGCAAATACATTGTAATATAGTAATATTCATTAGTTAGGGGAAATAATATATCATAACAGTCATTGTCTGAAATTGAAATTGAAACTTCATATACAATTATATAACAATAATAGGATATAGTGTATATTATCCATAATCTATAATTAGAACAGGCTTTCATATAAAAACAAGTTATGCAATATTTGATCTATAATTATAAATATGATTATAAATAGGTTATCATACAAATAATATATATATAGTATATATATCCTTACATTACAGAATTTAGATACTATATTTAAATAAGCTGGTATATATTACAGAATTTAGATACTATATTTAAATAAGCTGGTATATATTATATACCAGCTTATTTAAATATAGTATCTAAATTCTGTAATGTAAGGATATATATACTTAATATTGATTATGTAATATAATTTAATTATATAATAAATTTAATATTTTAATTATATAAAGAAGTGGGAATTTAAAATAGTTGAAATATATAAATATATTATATGAGAATATATGATCCAGATATAATGACATTTTGACAACTTTATTAGTAAATTAACATACATTTACTTCCTAATAATCATATATAGTAAAGTAGAATAAGTTAACGCTTAACCATTTAATTACATTTATTGAATTATTATCTCTATTTTTTATAGAGTGAATATATAAAATACTCAATATAATAATATTACAAATATTACAAATATTAATGTATTTATGAATGTCAAAGTTAATTATGGTGATATATACAGGAAGATATATCCCGATATATCTTTAAAATGTGTTATTCAAATTAATAAATATATATATATATATATACAATTTTTAAATAATGATAAATATAACACAGATGAATATAACAGATGACATAAATATAATATTATTGCTGTATAAATGGGAATATAGAGAGACAAGTGCATTACAATATTAATCTAGATATCAGTGTATTAAATTAGGGTGCATTTTTAGTAACATACCAAAGTCCCATATGTATGTTTATACATGTAAACTCAGATGATCCGTTGATAGTAACTTATCGAATTCCTATACTAACGTACCAATATACCATAGTAGTATCCATCGATATAGATAGGTTAATTCATGTATGATACATGTAAATACAGATGGGACATTGGTACTATCAAAGATTTTCCGAAGGAAAGATATAACACTTACGCGAAATCGTGTAATTCGAATTTGTATACAAAATACCCTGGTGCCACCTATAGCGGGTTACTTTTAGGAACTATGCGTTGTTTATAATGTAAATTCGTATTTAACTATACACTTTTAAAATGTTAAATAATATGCTTTAAATTAATATTTATATGATGAAAACTAAGTGTTCATTACTAATATATAACAAACAAATATGATATGTATGTTTTAAATGCTATAAGTATATATTTAGTGAGTAAAAGCTAATTTATATTGCATGTAATTTAATAAAGCAATGAAAACATTGTTGTATGCAAACAGAGCCGAACCTAAATCTATTTCAGTGATTTCGATACTACTGCTAGCAGCGGTTGGGGCTATTACTAAATTACGTCGCATGCATAGGGAGTGTTATATCTTTGCTTCGCAAAATCTTTGGTACTATTGTACGTTGGAATGTTTCGTTTACATGTATAAGTATACAGATGGGACGATGGTATGTTACGAAAAACGCTTGCTAACTTGGTACTATGGTACGTTACAAAAAACGCACCCGTAAAGGTCAATTGATTCATTTGAAGGTCGTATGCTATTAACCACATTTTCCATAAATAGTAAACATATATTAATTATTTTCCTTTGAATATAGAACATACATTTAAAATGAAATATGTATATTATACAAACACAAAATGCATTACCACATATTACCCAGTAATATATCATTAATACATACCAATATAGATAATATGTATAGTTTATAGATACAAAGGGTGGTTATGAGATTGGTGCAGTAATGCAATGTTGGTGGGATGGGACACTCTCTCTTATGTTAGGGCCATCACCCATACCAATATTATTAACAAATTTTGTATTATATTATATAATTTATATATAATATAGAGTATAATAGGGTGTCAATGGTTATTTATTGAACATATACTATGTTTATTTACAAATTGTCAATAAACAAAGTTGTGATATTGTAATATATATTGATAACAATATTGTCAATGACAATACATTACCTCATTGCTGTAGTTCATATGAACCATGGGTATAACATATATGTACACAGTATATTAGAAGGCTGTAAAAGATTAAACAATCATTATACTGAATTGTAATCGGTATTCACAACGTATTCAACAAGTAATCGTGGACCTCTAATTAAAATACGCAAAGACAAATGTATTAATAAAGCAACTATAAATTCATTCAGCAACAGAGTGAGTACCGCTTGGAATTCACTTCCTCGTTCTGTGGCTTCGTCTAAATCATTAAGAATATTTATTACAAATATAGCTACTATTAATATTAATGGAAATTTTTATTCTCAACATGCTTAAATGTAATGTCGTTATTTTTATAATTTTATTGTTTTTCTAGTTTTCGTTTTCGTTTTGTACTTTATTTGGGTATTTGATCTTACAAGCTGTATACTCATTTGATATTCTAGGTGTGGAGAGATGTCAAAAAACCAAAATGCAGGGACCGTCCATCCCTCAGGATTTATGGGCATATAATCCTATGTGGGCTTGACCAACCCAATACCTCTTCCCTAGTTATTTGATGATGTGTTCAGCACGTTTGATCAAAATCCCAAATATTGCTTTATTATTATTTTATTTACTTTCGGTGTGTGTAAATCACAACTTATTTATATTTGCTAACTATTATTTATATATTTCTGTCATTATTATTTATTGTTATCCATCATTTTGATTCTATTCAATAAACTATTATCTATCTATCTATCTAATGAACAATTAAATATTCAAGTTCTACATATTTATTTATACATAAATTGATTAAATTTAAATTTGTCACACAATATTATAATATATTCATTGTAACATTATATTGAATGCAATAGGTATATATGGAATACATTATGGAATAGGTTGCTGCTATTAGCTGATCTTAATGGGTCAGAGCCACAGTCACTCTGTTTATAATCAATAGTGTATAAGATAGAATACGCGCACACACACTGTATATACACTCCACTCCGTGTGTACATTATACAAATCCATAATTTTAATCATTCGTATATGTGTATTTAAGTGTAGACACATACATACATACATACATACATACATACACGCACACACCTGTATAATGCGTGCATGCTACACACACACACACACACACACACACACGTGTGTGTGGAGATAATCGCGATGAGCTATAAGTAAACACACATACATACACACATACCCCCCTCCCTCACACACAAACCCACCTAGACCAATATGTATCACACTATGACCTCTGAACTCCCTATATACATCGCCATATACGTAGCTCTGGTACACATCGCCTCGTAGTACTGTTACAATCCCCAGCAGTGCACCTCTTACACACTCACAATCACAGTGTTAGGAATGCCACACACACGTATTCCCTAGGTGTAGTGTATCACTGCGTGTGTGCGGTGATACCCTATACTGCAGTGCGTGCATCAGTAGCCACACTACACGACGTGGTATGCGTGCTGTTCAGTACGATGATTACATACAATGTAGGCATTGTTGCAATCAATAGTAACGTTCTAACGTGTTGTTTATGTGTGTTTGTGCGTGTGTTTGTATGTGACATATGGCACATATATATATATATTGAATAATATAGTGTATATGCTGATAGTACTATTACATAAGTACTATCGATGGTGTCACATGACCTCACTAAGGCCCTATGTAGCAGGGTTAACAACGAGACACCCCACCCTGTAGGGCCTATCGCCACTGTAGCATACACCCATAGCTCCCATAGGCTGAGATAGCCGATAACAATGGCTCGCAGTCTACCTGTACGACAACCACATCCACCGTGTATATTGTTACGGACGTGACGCGGGTGTAATATTGAGAAATAATGTCCTATACTATAGTATAATATCCTATATATATAATAGTCTATACTTTTTATAATGTTTATAATGATGTCAACATTTAATAGCATCGCAGTAATGCAGTGATGCTGCTATAGATGATTCATCAGTGATTCACTACCTGCAGGCTCACACGTGACTGCGTGAACGACTCACCGTCATATCACGTGATATATAGTACTAAACAGTAGCATATGATATCATGATTACTCGTGACTATTTATAACTGATCACAACTAAAAATAACTAATATCATTAATTTGATAACAACATTACTTTTATAATATATATATATATATATATATAGATATGTTCGTGTGTACGTATGTATATGTATGCGTATGTACGTGAGATACCTGTTCAACGTGTTAATGCACCAGTCTAGCTGAAGTGAAAGAGAGGTATTGCTGCGATCAGAGTGGGCTGCTGCTGATTTCATGCTGTGGCGGCATAGTCCCACGTATCACGTGTCAGTATTAAGCGTTGTATACGGGGAGAGACTAGGTGACAGCACTGTATCACATGGTGTGTGTCTGTCTCGTGTGTAGCCCAGCGCGTAGGCTATGGTCAAAGATGCGTCCTCTCTATGCCCTTAAGTCGTCGTGCAGTCGTCGTTTAGAGAGATATTCGGGTAGAGCTGTATCTATCTCGTAATGGACGACGATAAGGAATGATAGTGGGGCTCGATAACACTACGGGAGGACTGTGTGTGTGAGTGCGGCGCGTCTGGGTGATTAACCCACCCTAATCCGAAACGATGATCACCTCCAGTCCAATAAGGTGTGTGTGCGAGCGTGAAATCACCTCGCACCGAACCGATCGCACAAAGCACACACAATAGACCGCAGCGCTTCAGACCGCAATACCGCGCTGTACGATTACTAAACAATGAACGCATTATCTTGTATTGTGTGCAACCAACTATAGATCCCAGTTTACCTAGTTAATCTATGATATAAGATATTAGGATATCAAGCTATATATATATATATGTAATAAATTCTAAAGACAGGCTTGTAAATATTGTAAATTATTTTCTTTATTTTATATCCTCTACTAATTTTAGAACAGACTATTTCAAATAACACATTTTTTAAATTAACAAAAACAAGGTCTACTTTATTTAGTTTGTAATACAGAATTATAATATATAATTACAATTCTAAAAACTCTAGTATATTAAGAATATCAATAATGTTTAATTTAAAAATCAATAATATATATATATATAATATTGCTGGCTACCAATTGAATTGTATGACTTCCATTGACTACCAAATACAAGTCAATATAATTACCCTATATAAAATATGACCAGTAAATAGTACAATTATGTGCATTATGCTTGTACTTATATATATATAATTTACACTTTCAACAGTTGATTTTCTTATGTGTATGATATTGTATTGTATTATATAAAAATAAACAATTATAATTGCATAACACCAATAATTATTGGTATAATATTATGTGTTAAAGGGATATCCGCTACCAGTATTTCCGGAAATAATATCTGGAAATGTTTTTTTTAAAGTGATTTTCTAGCAAGTTAACTACATTTGTAGTGGGATACTCCCTTACTTTCTGTCAACTTTCCAGAAATATAGTAACTTTAAAGGGGTTATCACATTACAACTTGATAGAAAATCACTTACTAGTAAAAATGTCCAGATATTATTTATCGAAAATACTGGTAATGGGACCCCTTTATGATTTTTTGATCATTATAAATAATCTTATAATTTGTGATCACGAATGACAAATAAAATGTAATTATTCACTGTATTATTATTATTATTATTATTTTAAAATACACCAATATAAATATTATATAAATTATACAGTATATATAACACATATTCAAACACATATATATATATTTATAAGATTAATGGCACTCTTTTTATTTTAATTAGCTATATAATTTGAAATATACCTCATTCTAAAGAAATACTATTAATTTTAATTAGAATTAAATTTATCTATTTGCTACATGAACTTAAAATAAACAAATCTTTAATGTTATATGGCAAGTGGTCATAATAAATATCATGTGTATACATGTGTTTATGTATATGTTAGTATTTTTGTTTATTTATATGTGTTAGTATATATATATATGTATATATATAGAACAGAATTACTATGTTACACATAAATATAAGGTCAATATTCAACAACCATTATTATGATATAGGTATATAACTACAAATTATTACTCATCCATTTATGTTGATTCATTATTGGAATAGTAATTGTTTATTAACTAGGAATGCAGGATGAACATAGCAATTATCTAAATATATATAATATATAATATATATTATATATAAATTAACATATGATTACTAACTTAATTTGTTAATTAAAATTAATAATATACTTATTTTATAATTATATATATTTATTTGTTATTTAATACTCATAGTAAATTAACTTATTAATAGTTAATATAAAAAAATTGTAATTAATATTTAAATTAAAATATAATATTTAATTTAATAGATAATATATATATATATATATATATATATATATATATATATATATATATATATACATATATTAGCTTAAAATATATGAACATTTGGTTACAGTTTGAATGATATACATAGTGTATTTGTCACTCAACCTCTGCTGCACAATATCTATATTTTATATGTAAAAGATTATTATAAATATTTATTGCACATTCGTAAAGGTTGGTTTAGAATATATCTATTTTGTGTTATTTGAATATAATCATAACTGACTATTTAAATAACTTTGTATCTTTTTTTGATATTACTATTTTATTATAAGATACTAATATAATATATTGAAAAGATATAATTTAGATAAAGATGATTAATAAATATAACTATTTATTTAAATAATACCATAACTCATTACAATGGGTTTGTGGCTTGGATTCAACCATTGAGAAAGAAATTCACCAATGATCATTCCAAAAGTAAACATTCCAAAATAAAACTTATAAACGAATAACATTGTACTAGATAGAAAGAAGATATACTATCTTGGTAAGTTTGTTTACTGTATTTATTTGTTATCTGATTTATCTGATAACATAACATTTGGATGTTATTTAATATTAAATTAAAGAAAACAATCTATATGTTATATATTTGAATATTAATATTGAAATCATAAATACTATAATTATTGATATTTGAAAATAGAGAATTGATAATTATATACTGGACATTGATTTATCTATAATGGTAAACAAGCAAGCTACTAGTTATATTTTAATTATATATATACAATGATATTTTCAATATTATAATATTGAAAATATTTGAAAAAATAAAATAATAAAATATATATGAAATAATTATGATTAAATTATGACATATTTTCATGTTTAATTAATAACAATTTGTATATATATATAATATATAATATATATGTAGAGTAATAATTCATTGGTTGAATGTATGCTACAAGCGAGTTATTTGGGATAAACAACACTAAGAAAAAAATGTTAAATATTATTAAATATTCGTTAAAACCATAGATGCCTTAACACGAGAGTGGCTTCGAAGGGACATTAGAGCCATATATGGTTATAAGTGAAAACTTCATCTAAGTTCCTGGATGGGATGAAAGGACTCCACCAAATAAAAATAACAATAACAAAATATATATTAAAAAGTATCAGGATATCTTTATTAAGTAGTGTGGCCTATACACACATGTGTACCATGATGTGGTGTTGTTATGTCCCAATGATACTTTCAGTGATTGTTTATTTGATTTTCAATAATCTATTACAAAGAAATATAAGTATTTCTATTCATTTTATTCTATGATATCATCAGTATATTCATCTTATGAAAATATTAAGATATATGTTGTATATATATATAAATCACCCTAGAATAAAATATATTATTAATAGCAATCAATTAATCATCATGTTTTATATTTATAATATCCTGAATATTCTTGTCTATTAATTCAATATTCAGGAAAAAATGAATATTCAAAAAAATAAAATAAGTATAAATATTGATTAAATTAGGAACTAAGGAATTTATATTATATTTATTAAAAAGAAACTATCTGTCCTTGTATTATCAACATACATTGTCTAACTTATTACAAATATACTATGCTACATTACATTATATATAGGGAAATACTTATACTAATAACATTGGATATATATCCATTTTGCGAAACTAATCCTTACGCTCAATTTTTAAATATTCCTGAAAATACTCAAAATTGTAATTAATTGTATACAATTAATTATTGAAATATATTTCAAATTAAATATATTAAAGTTTAATGATATTATTAAGATATGTATTCTAAAATATAGGTTTAATTTTTAAGTTTTCTAAACATGGTTTAATTTATACATACTAAGATTGGAACATTATTTTCTAAAAAAGTAATTTTTTATAAACCTTGTAAAGCAAAGTTTAATTTTGCCACTATAATTTCAACTTTATTATTTTACAATGTTACTATATTTTTTTAAATAACATATACTATTTATTTTGCTAATGATACACTGGCTAGAAAAACTGCATTTATGTGTGATCTATAAAATAGCGAATATTATTCGGAAGTAATGAGATTTTAACCATTATTTTTATTAATCAACAGTTTTAAATTATATTTTTTTTTACTAAAAAGATTATTTTGTTTGCTATAATACTTTTATTTTATTTTGAATTACTAATGATCTTTAGATTAGAACTATATTTAATTATTTTCACATTATTTACTTATATTATGTTTTTAAATGTTGTGTCCATATCTTTATATAATTTTTAGCATAGATTCTTAGTTAGTTTAGTTTTATAATATATATGATACATAATATATTTTATTTATATTTAAGTATTCATTATTATAGATTTCAATACAGGATATTTAGTTTAAAGTAGTTTTCTTAATATTTTTTTTAATATTATAATATATTTATATTGTAATGTTAATTGTATTCTAATTGTTAATTGTATTCTTCTAATTAATTCTATGTATTAGGGTATATTATTTCTGACATTAGATATATTTAGATAAGACCAATATTCCTCTTATATCAACCTGGCTGTTAACACCAAATATTATATTATTTGTATTACATATTATTATATATTAATTTATAATTTAGATTGATTGAAACTTCTTTTAGTATAAAAAATAAAACAGATTTGTAATAGAATTAACAAATATAATAATAGAGCATGTTATATCAGCATACACAATAGTATCAGTATTCAACTTAGCCTATTCAGGTGATTCAATAATATACAGTATACATATTGTATACAGTGCATAGTGTCTAGAACTTGCATTTAATTAATTAGTGGCTTCTATATCGATAATCTATTTTTAATATATATTTATATATATATGCCTATATAAATCCATATAGAACATACCTACCCAGAATATATAACCATATAGAAATATATGTAACCAACTATATGTAAAGATTGATATGTGGGTACCTCCTCCCACTATTGTTGTTGTGTAAATAAAGGAACCATTAAGCATACTTGATATGCTCTGTCTACTTACAATACTACTACCTCTAGCACTACTGCTGTATTGATTGTAGTCTCCAGATATTCAATAATTCACAATATGCCTATTGGGCATATAGACTCGGCAAGGTAGGTAGGCTGCATATGCAATAGGTAGAGATAACTTGCTGGGGAGGCTTAGTAAGATGATGAGGAGGGGTGTTGGGAGGAAGACTAGGTAGGAACATAGGCAAGACTGTGCTAGCATTGATGTAGGTGTACGGTTGGGTAAGGTTAACTAGCTAGAGAGGTTTAGCAGGACAGGATAATGATGGAGCCTTGCTAGGTACAACTCATGTGTGTGAATCACTTGGCCGGTGATGCTAAATATAACTTAGTAAACTATAAATATATATATGTGTGAATATATATATTTAGCTATATTATTTAGTCGTTATCTTAGACAGAGATGAATGAGACCTATTAATACACACGAGCATGATAATGGTAATTATTTGTAAGGTCTACATACACAGTAGTGGGTGGTGTATTCTTAATCTATGAAATATGATACCACTACCACTACTACTACCATTACCACTACCATTACTACTGATACTGCTACTGCTACAACTACTACCACATAAAGTGCACACACACACACATAATCGTTATTACATGAAACAATCATGCATACTAGAGTAGTAGAATAGATCTTCGGGTGACAGAAGGCTATCTCTATGATATACTATCTTATATGTGTGTTTGTGAGATATGCTGTAGATAAATTGTACATATATATGTATATAACATATATATGTATTAAATATATATGCTACATATATACATATATGTGAAATTGAAGTACTTACTTATAGTTATTAGTTGCATAACGTAACTATTACCTGTAACTTACATTATATAACAACAAATGTTAAACAACGTTACATAATCGATGTAACGAATCCTCGCCACTTTTTATTAATCGCGCGCGATATTTCACGAAGATTACACAACACTAGCGTAGACCGTAGCACCGTTGGTGGATAATGAATGTATCACTTCAGTTAATGTTGCTCTACTTGTAGGGGGCGCCCGCCGGGGTAGATAGTGGGGCGATAATGGAACAATGAATGTTTACAATACCAGTGGTAATTAGTAGTAGCAGTCGTAGTGGTAATTGTAGTGGTAGCATGTCAATAATGATGTGGCTGATTAGACCTAGAAGTGGTTAACATATGGCTACTGGGTATACAAGTGGGCGTGTAATTAAGTAATGCGTTATTTGAAATGCGTTCGTTTGTTTACAGCGATTACAGGCATGATCATCGAAGTAATCATTAAAACTAGGATTATTGATTTAAGCATGTAGGATTGCATTTTTATCTACGCGATATATAGTCAAAATTACTTTTAATATATAATTGTTATCTATATTATCTATATAAATTATAAATTAGTTTATATTTATAAAATTTAAAATATATACAATATATACTAGGGTTGTAAAATTTCAAATACTTTGAAAGCTTCGAAGCCATAAAATCTCAATAATCAAGATTTGAATCCTAAAATCTAGGGCTTTGAGTCTTTCGAAACCTTCAAATCCAAATCAATCCCTTAAAATTATAGACACAATATATATCCTAAGTTCAGAATAAACGTTAACCGTCAAAAGACATGTTTAAATCAATAATAAATAAATCTATATGATATATTGATTTAAACATACTATTTAGTATTTCCTTAAAAAAAGCGTACTTTAAATGAAATAATTCAATATATTTAAATTATTTTACTATTATGTACAGTTTTAAAATTGGTTTTTGAGTCTTGTTTTAAATACTCTACCCGAAAATCAACCATAGGGATTCGATTTCATACATTTTTAAATGGACTAGAATATTTCAGACTCGACTCAACATTTCATTACTATGATTACAATTTGTAATAATAAAATACTATATATTTTAAACATACTAAATTATAAAATATAAAACACTTATATTATATATACAACTCCAGTAATATCCCATATAAGTACTATTACTACTTATAAAAATAAATTATTTATTATAATTACAAAATAATTTCATATTAGTCAATATCTATTTAAGTAATCACTAGTTTTCAGAAAAAAATACAGTAGTAATATGTATATTTTAATTATATTATTACATATACATATATATATATATATATATATATATATATATATACATATATGTATTTATTTAGGTTGAGTTTTGTTTTATATACACATATGTATTTATAAATATTTAAATATACTATTTATTTATATATATTTCATGATATGTGATTGTAAGTGTGTGTTTATATATATAAATTGTGGGTTGGGTTAAGTTTTCATTTGCATTATACATTATATATTAATATTTACATACAAACATGTACACCTAAGCATATAGACAAACACGCAACACAAATGTTCTAAAAATACTACTACTATACCGACCATCCAACTCCATCAATTCTCTCCCAACAATACATCACACTCTTTATATATTACACGACTAACAGAACTTAATAATACAAGGTGATTTAAATATTAACTCAAATCAATAGTTTATTCAAACATACTTAATGATCTCAATCTTACACACCACATATATTGATGCACGACTTGCCTGGTTATCACAAAGGATACTGTCAACAATATCTATACACTGATATGGCCAAAAGTTACAAGCCATAATAGCATATATATATATATCTATAATCAGTGATGGGCACGATCGTGATCGTCGATCCCGATCTTTTGAAAATGATCGAGTAAAATGATCGACGATCGTTAGAAAATGATCGACGATCGTCAGCAACTGATCGCGATCAACGATCGTGAACAAAAATTAAACATAATTTATATATATTTACATCAAGAAATAACAAAATAGTGGATATAATAATAACTTTTATTTATGAAAATGTTGAAATACGATCAAATTTATAATAAAATAATATTAATATAATAAATTTGATTTCAATAGAACTAACAATGCAAATTTAGTATCATTTAGTTTATTGCGTTTCGGTTTATTTATATTGGTAGCAATACTAAACATTCTTTCCACCGGCGCGGATGATGGGAGTATAGAATTGTATTTTATAAATAACATTTTTATAATAGGATAATTATTTAGCATATATAAATTAGTATTTTTACTATTTATATAATTAAGTATTTCTATTTCTATAGAAATAGGTATACCGTTGATTTAGAAGTGGATGGTCCATTATCATCAATAACATAGAATTCATCTGAATTAGTTTTGCTTTGTTCTGGTGTAGTTATATAAACCTCGTTATCTGGGATATGTCTATTAACATATTTCTTAAATGTAGATAACAACATATCTTTTTCTTCTACGTAATTACTTAACCAATTTAACTTAAATTGTGGGTTAGATATTGTTACTATAATGGCACTATTAATAGAATACTCAAATGAAAAATAATCGTTAAACCTACATTTTAATCCTTCCTTTAATCCATCTAATAATGGTTGACAATAAACTAATTTAGTATCCATTTTTAATAAGCGGGATTCTATTGAAAATAGTGTTGGGAATAAATCTCCATAAAAACTGTCTCGCGCGGTAAAATATTACGATTACTTAGTAAAAAAGATACATTGGTATATTTATATATAGTATACCTATATAAATATATTGATATGACGGCGTCAATGCGTGAGTACTCGCTAGTAATGCGTGGATCATTAGTGGTTCATGCAGCAGCCCGTAATTCATACGCTTATATAATAATACGATCGAGATCCACGATCGGCGATCGAGATCGACGATCGTTAAAAAATGATCGAGTAAAAAGATGATCGATAGAAAATGATCGACGAAATTGATCGACGATCGGCGATCGTAAAAATTCGTGATCGTGCCCATCACTGTCTATAATACATAAAACCTTCACGTAAAAAACAAACTATTAGATACTATAGTCCAAAAATATAAATAATGAATACCTAATAAACTTTATAAACTAGTAATGCTCGAATAAAATAATACTTATTCATATTGCTATAAACAAATTAATCTATACTTATAACTCATAATTCAGATGCACGCCCCATTTAACCTTGGTGGACAATTATTTGACTTACATCGAACAATAAAAATACTATAACGATATGTACTTATAACGTGTCGTGTGTTAAGGCTTATTAATATTTGCTAAGCTACTAATATGCTAATAGTTGCTTACCTTGCTTTAGTTGACCAGATAGTATGATTATATGTATTAGTTTATAAAGTTTAGTTTAGTTGATGACGTATATAAATTGAGTGATGTTTACATGTCAGGGTTCAGTATCCTGTTATAATCTTTGATTATAGTTGTTATTGGATACCGTCACATCTCCTTTTCTTTCTGCAAGCAGCTATAGTCATATATAGTAGCTTAGCAAACCTTAGCATGTATAATAATAATAGTATATAGTAGGATAATAATAGTAAGATATAATAATGTATTTAATGAAACGAAAGTAAAATAAAAATATAAATGAATAAAAGAAACAAAACCATCCCTGTTTTTGGAAGATATTTACTCTTCCCGATAGCGTTCAGGCTTATTCCTTTTTCTACCTGACCGTCTAATCGTCTCCTCTTCTTCATTGTTTACCTCTTTCTCTTCCTCTTTGTTCTTGTTAATTAGTGTTTGTATGTCTATTCTGTTTCTGACATAACTCTTTCCATCTACCTCCACTTTATAAGATCTATCTCTTATTTCTTCAGTGATTTTACCTTCACTCCATGTAGTTTCCCCTGGTTTTATTATTATTATCTCATCTTGATTTTCTATTTTCTGTTTCTTCTTTGCACCTCTATCATAATATATTTTCTGTTTTCTCAACTTTATTTCTCTTTGTTCTTCCATTTCCTTTAGTTCATGTCTTGGTTTTAAAACCTTCTTCAGTACCATCAGTTTTATTCTGCATTTCCTTCCAAACATGATCTCTGCTGGGCTTAAATGTAATCCTTCTGTTGTTGTATTATTGTGCTCAAGTATTGCTAGTTGTTCAGAGCCATTACATTTTTTGAATATTCGCTTAGTTGTCTTTACTGCATTCTCAGCTTTTCCATTACCTTTCCCATTACCCACCGAGGGTGGTAAGGACTAGTTGTAATGTGTTTGATATCTAATTGTTGTGTAAAGTTTCTAAACTCGTTTCGGAATTGTGGTCCATTGTCTGTGACAATCTCTTGCGGTATACCATGAATAGCAAACATCTTTAATAACGTTTTAATTACTTCCTTACTTGTTGTTATACTTAATTTCTCTACTGATAGAAAATTTGAATAGTAGTCTATAACGATTATTAAGATTCTATTGTCTAATTGACATAAGTCTATGCCGATTTTTGACCATGGAGTTTCTCCTCTTGCATGTTGTAATAGTGGTTCTTTCTTATTTTGAATTCACTATGTTTGATGCACGATGGACAAGATTTTATGTATTTTTCTATATCATTGTTGATTCGTGGCCAGTATGCTATGTCCCTTAGGCGACAGGCACCAATACCACCATGAGCCGCATGTGCTTGTTGCATCATCTCTTTTCTTAGTGTATTTGGTACAATTAATAACTGATCTTTAAAAATTAGACCGTCTATGTGGGTAATTGTATTTCTTATAGAGTAATACGGCATTATAGTTTCCTGTATTTCATTCTTATTAGGCCAACCTTCTTCTGTATATTCTATCAGTTTTGTGCATATGTCATCTTTGTTCGTTTGTTCTTTTAGTTTATTCTTTTTATCTTCAGTTATCGCTAATGTTATTGTATTTACCACTTCCGGCAACAAATCTTCTAGCTCTTTTTTCCTTTGGAGATCCCTCGACAAGGTATCCGCTATCTTGATATCCTTTCCTGGTATAAATTCTAGTTTGATGTCATATTGCTGCATTCTTAGTCGCATCTTCTGTAGCCTAGTTGATATGTCATTTAGTGGCTTCTTGATGATTCTTATGAGTGGCTTATGATCGGTGTGTATTATTATGTTTGGTTTACCATATATGTATTGTCTAAATTTCTTACAAGCAAATACAATAGCTAGCATCTCCTTTTCTATCTGGGCGTACCTAACTTCAGTTTCAGTTAAACATTTTGATGCGTAAGCCACTGGTCTGTCTTGTTGGAGTAGCACCGCACCTAGTCCGTATTTGGATGCATCACATTGTATGATTACTTCTTCCTTTACATTGTAGTATTTTAGCGTGGGTGTTGTTGTGATGCTGGTTTTTAAATTGTTGAATTCTTCTTCTTGTTCTTGTGTCCAGTTCCATACAACGTCTTTCCTTATCAGTTTCCTCATGTTCACTGTTTTTGTGCTTAACCCATCGATAAACTTATCTATGTATTGAACCATTCCAAGAAATCTTTTTATTTCCGTTGGATCTCTCGGAGACGGCATCTGTAGAATGGCATTCAGTTTGTCTTCTCCTGGTTGTACTCCATCAGCTGATAAATTGTGACCAATATAAGTTACTGTAGATTCTCTTAATTTTACTTTGGCGCTATTTAAATGTAGATTCTGTTTCTCACATTTGACTAAAAATCTTCTCAATATTTTATCATGATCCCTTATTGCTTCTTGTTGGGTATTTCCGCATCCAAATATTAGAAAGTCATCAGCTATAACTTCGATTCCATCCATGCCTTCCACCATTTCATGCATACGCCTTTGAAATATTTCAGGAGCCGAACATAACCCGAATGGCATCCTTATCCAGCGATAACGGCCAAATGGTGTGTTGAATGTCGTCAAATAGCTAGATTCTTCAGCTAGTTTCACATGCCAGAAACCATTTTTTACATCCAGCACTGTGAATACCTTAGCTTTATGCAGTTTGGTCGCAATGTCTTCTATTGTAGGTAATGGATAATTTTCTCTTTCAATCTCTTCATTTAGATCTTTCGGATCTAAACATAACCTGATTTTTCCCGACTTTTTTTTAGTAACGACTAGTGACGAAATCCAAGGCGTTGGTATAGTCACTTGTCTTAGTATTCCTTGCCTCTCCAATTCATCTAATTCCGTTTTCACTTATTCTTGTAGCGGTATTGCTATTTTTCTTTGTGCGTGTTTCACTGACTTTGCGTTCTCTTTCATCTTAATTTCGTATTCTCCTTCCAGTTCTCCTACATTATCATTGAATACTTTTTTGTATTCTTTCACCATCATTTCTTTTGTCATCAGTTCTTCGGTTGATTTTATCTGATTAATGGAATCATTATCAATTATTTTCACTAATTTCAACTTCTCACAGGCCCTTTTACCTAATATAGGATGAAATTGTTTACCTTCTACCACTAATCCTCGTATTGTGCATTTTTCTTTCTTTCGATTTACCGCCAATAGAATTTCTCCTACTACTGGCCACTTGCCTTCTCTGTATACTGATATGTGTTTCACAGTTGATGCTCTTATGTTCATCAGTGTATTATCCCCTGTTAACTTAATATATATATGTTTTGGTATTACATTGCATGTGGCCCCGGTGTCTATCTGTAACGTGATCTTCCCATATTTCGTATTCAAAGTTATTTGATTTTCTATGGCAATCTCTTTAATACTTGCCACTTTACCGCTAACTGTATATATACAATTGGTTTCGTCTCTTCGTTTCCCTTGTTGTCTGCACTGATTCCTAAAGTGATTTAGTTTTCCACAGTTTGAACACGTTTTGTTGAACGCCGGACACAACTCTTTCTTCCATACATGTTCGGTCCCACAGAATTTACATTTCGACAATTTTTTATTTGCATGTTTTTCATGACTTTGTTCTGCTTTTTTGTAGGGTTTTCTCTCTTTCATATAGTTTACTTCTTGCTTAATATGCATGGAATAATCTTGTTCCTCTGCAGTTTCATCTAGATGACAATTATTTATTAAAGATTTTAATGTTAATTTGTTGTCTTTCAGTAGTCGTTTCCTTAGGTTTTCATCGCGTAATCCTAGTAATAACCTATCTCTCAGTATTTCATCTGCGGTGATGTTCTCTAATTCACATCTGTTTCCTAGCCTCCGAATTTCTGTTAGGAATTGATCAAATGTCTCGTGCTGCTGTTGAATTCTTCTATTAAATACACATCTTTCGTATGGTATATTTATTAAAGGTGTTACATATTTATTAAACATTTCCTTTACTTTTATCATGATAGCTTTGTCCTTTTTATCCAATGTGCTCGTTGCATATATTTTGCGTCCACATGCACCAATGCATGTCAATAAGGTTGCTATCTGTATTTTCTCGTCCTTTGAATCTAATTCTGTTGCGCACGCATATAGGTCATATTGTTCTATCCAAGTGTTCCATTCTTGTTTCGCATTAGAACTATCTAGATCA
The DNA here is from genome assembly GCA_964019155.1 of Osedax fenrisi. Lineage (NCBI taxonomy): Eukaryota > Metazoa > Annelida > Polychaeta > Sabellida > Siboglinidae > Osedax > Osedax fenrisi. Next base: position 31,171,681 of record OZ025244.1, on the reverse strand, counting down.
AACTCTTCCGGTGCTTTTAATCCTGCCATTACTTATGCTGTATTTTATATTCCGTGAATACAATTTAGTAAAATAATAATATCTATATATGTTATAATTAATATTATCAATTTTTCAAAATAATAAATAAATAAATAAATAAATAAATACTTTATACGAAAAAATTTATAAAAATTATTATAATCGATATAATAGCCGCTGTCACCATATAACGTGTCGTGTGTTAAGGCTTATTAATATTTGCTAAGCTACTAATATGCTAATAGTTGCTTACCTTGCTTTAGTTGACCGGATAGTATGATTATATGTATTAGTTTATAAAGTTTAGTTTAGTTGATGACGTATATAAATTGAGTGATGTTTACATGTCAGGGTTCAGTATCCTGTTATAATCTTTGATTATAGTTGTTATTGGATACCGTCACAGTACTATAATGAAATAAAATGATCAAAATCACAATACTATAACAATGTAATTAATATTAATATTAATATTCAAAAAAAAGACTAAGATTAATATATCTAAGCTTTCATAATTTACTAAAGAGTAACACTAAATATAACTGTAACATTAATAATGATAATTTTGCAATATTTATCATTTACAAAATAAAAAATACTTACGAATATTGAATGTCAGAATGATATGACTTATATTGACTCTCTATTAATAATTTCATAAATATTCTATAATATGGTTATAATTTGTTATGGGTAAATATTTGATATCAATAAATTCATACTTAGTACATACTAATTCATATGAATGTATGTAATGAATTAATGTATGACACTAAAGGGTTACAATCAAAAAGGACGAGTTGAGTTGCAAATGGTAAATTTTAAATTCGAAATAAATTTGTATAGGCTCACTTTGGGATGTAAATATCTAAAAAAACAAAGCTGGATAAAAAAAAACCAATTAAAACAAATAACCTACAAATATCAATACAATATTATATTGTATATTATATAATATATTGAATATATATATATATATATATATATATATTATTAACTCGTATTTAAAATGTAACCTTTAACCCTCAACTCGTCCTTTTTGATCGTCTCCCATACTAAGTTTAACTTAACTTAACTTTAAGTTAGTATCATTATGATACTAACATTATGTTAAACATACATTACCTTATGATAATCATACTAACATACATTTCCAGTATATACTAATAAATATTATATAATAATTTGATATAATAATCTATGATTGGTATATACACACATATATATAATATTATAAATTATAATATTAAATATTATTATAATAATTATATAATATATTAAATATAATTTTAATTTTTAAAATAATAAAATTATTTTATTATTAAATAAGTATAATCATTATAATAATGATCATAATACTTATTTAATAATTTAAATAATTTATAATTAATTAAACGTGGTATATATATTTATAAAATTATAAATAGTATAGTTAATACTAGTATACTCATTGAATACATTTAGTATATTATTAAGAATAATTATTAAAATAAAATTGATTACTTTTTTAAATGATTAATATTTTTAAATTTATATATATTACTATTATGTTTTTTTAAATACTAATAACCTTTTCATTAAGTTAAACACATAAATATAATAAATTAAATATTAAATATAATTTCTATATATGTATTATAAATATAAGTATTGAATCAAAACATTAAATACTACTTAAATATAAGAAAATTAAATTTCAACAAATGTAATCAAAACCCAGGGATCAAAACTAATAGGTCAAGGGTTAAAACCAACATATCAAAGATTTTAATTAAAATAAGGTTGATAGTTAATGGTGTATTGGAATTATAGAAATTACGCAAGTTTATACAGCAAACATTAATAGCCTCATAAGAGCAACATAATAGTATATCTAATAGCTTCAAATGTTTACATTTAGCTATTATGCTGTTATTATGTTGCCATTAAATGTCTATTATGCTGCTATTAATTTGTCATACTATTATGATGCTATTATGTTGCCATTACAAATCTATTATGCTATTATTATGCTGCTAATAATTTTAAAAGTATATTATGCTGCTATTATGTTGCTATTATGAGGCTATTACTGTTTTCTGGGTATACACAATGTACACATATATATTGGAATTATATATATATATATATATATATATATTTACCTTAATTACTAGGTTGAACTTACTCGGCTAGACATAACATTTACTTTCTATAGAGGTATACTTACCTCTGATTCCATCACACTTGGAAGTTCGTTTAGCCTAAAAAGATTGTCATCGACCAATTGATCAACATATGTTTTACTTGGTATTCCTGGGCTACATTTGCCATAACTTCGTTCCCAGATGAGAATATCCGCTGCCAGTTCAGATTTTACACGCCAAAATTGTCCTTTTAAAAATAATAGTTACTTCAGTAATAAGACATGTCTTATCGATTTACTTTTTATAGAATAGATATTTAAAAGAAAATATATGATATAAAATTATGTTTAACTAATACATTATTATTATTATTTTTAAAATAAAGGATAACATTTATGAATATTTTAAAATATATTAATTATTAAATTTTAAAAAATGAAAATATTATGTAGTAATATATATTCTAAATTTTCTGAAATTTCATTTCATTTAAAGCTTAATGGAGGACTTCAGATTGTTTGAATGAGTGAAATTGGTCAAATAATTATTTTGAAAAAATTCATTCTGAAGATTATAATATAATTATGAAACATATATAGACGATAACATATAATATATATTATAATATATACTTATAATAATAACATATACTTATAAGTTATAGACTATGTTATAAAATAAATAGCCACCTATGAATATTGATTATTTAAATTTAGATATAATATTCTTTATATTAGATTTTATAATTCTAAAAATGATATCAGATTCATTATATTATGATGATTATTACATTTTATTAATATTGCTTTAAATTATTATTACATTTATTTAAATGATATACTTTTAAAAGTGTTTATTGTATAGTTATATTTTAAGTACAAAATATGGTTTATATTATATAAATCATATTTTTACTTATATACTTATATAAATTATATTACATTTTAAAGATAATATTTGTTATTTTAATAATATCATATACAAAATAATTTGAAAACAATTTTAATTCCTCAATTTCAGAGGTCGCACCCTTAAGAAAGCTAGTAAGAGAAAGTATCTAGGCGCTGTGATTATTAACAGCGATCGTGACTTAGTAGGGGAGAGCGAGGCAGGTTGACCATAGGGGCAGGTTGAGTCATCTCAATTATTTCTGCTATTAATAAATATCTTAATGTAATTTTTAATACATGTATACACAATTATATTTAGCATTAGTATAACAACTCAAAAATTATTTATTTTAACTAATTAAAATATTATTTAATTATTAATATTTTATGAAAATCTCGTTAGTGGGACAGTAAGTTTAAATTTGATATTATTAATATATTTTGTAATAATATAGTAGTATTAATGGTATATTAATAAAGTATATTTAATATACTATATATTATAAAATTAAAAATTAAAAAATTATCACTCACAAATTAATTAGATTACTTTTATATATACTAGTGATATGGGGCAGGTTGACCATAGTAAAACGGGGCAGGTTGACCATAGGGTCAATCTGCCCCGATTATCATTAAACATATTTATTCATTAATTTATTTAATTAATTAATGACTTATTTAAATAATAATAATAATCTAATTAATTAAATATTTAATTGAGTAATTATTTTAAATAATTAAATAATTGGTTTATATGCTGGATTAAAACATAGAAAATCTAACCTCTCTCCTAATCTAACCTCTCGCCTTAAAAGTTTCATTAGTTTTGATATTAATATTGGTGCATATACTTGTTAATATACTAATAAATATAAATATATAACTTTAACTATGTTTATTTTTTAAATATATCTTTAATTTTGTATTTTTTCTACCTGGCTCAACCTGCCCCATTAGACGGGGCAGGTTGAGCCAATTAAAAAAAAAATTAAAATGTAATTATATAATTAATTATTTATCATTACACTGATTTATGAATGTTTTTAATTGATCATAAACTATATATATCTTATGCACTTTATTTTATTAAAATATATTCATAACATTATAAGATACATGTGTTTTTATAAAAACTGGCTCAACCTGCCCCGCACTCCCCTACTTTGCAACTTAACATTACAAATTCTATCACAGAAAACCAAGCGCCGTAACAGGTGCAGATTCAACTTGGATAAATTAAAAGATGAATCAGTTAGAAATAGGTATGAACAAGAAATACAAAACAACTCTTTCAGTTAACATTTATAGAAATACTACTCATGATAAATATACTTAAATTGCAAACATAATTAAAACAGCAGTTTAACATATCTTATGGACAAATCGAGTTAAGAAACAACCATAGATCACAGATTAAATTATCGACCTATGTGATATAAGAAGAAGCATGAATAACATTAACAGGCTAAATGATATAGAAGCCGAATTATACAGGGCCATACACACAAAGTCAGAACGAGTTTGAAATTGGCAAAAGAAGACTGGCTCAATCACAATGCAGACAAATCGAAAATTATCTTAAAAGGTGAGTTCATATTAAAGAACTTTCAATACAATAAAGTCTATAACTCGCACTAAATCTAAAAAAAATTCAATAATAGCAGATAAAGATGGTACACCACTCGCTGATGACTTATCACGACTACGCATATGAACTGCATACTGCAAATACCTCTACAATCACTCAATTGAACCTGACTTAGTAATAGGTAACCTACTTAATGGTTCATTAAAGGTTGATAACAATGAAGGACTACCGATTCTAAATACATAGGTTAAATTAGCGATAAAAAGGTTAAAGAGGTGGGAATCACTTGGTATTCCTAGTAAATTAATTAAATCGGGTGAACCCATAATAACCAGAATCTGCAGAGAATTATGTCAACAAATATGGGAAAATAAAGTATTTCCCAAACAATGGACTACATCGCTAGTAATACCAATACCAAACAAAAGAAATATAAAGCTATTATCAAACTATAGGACACTCAGTCTGATAAACTACCCCATCAACTACTCAGACTTATATTGTACAGACTAACACCACAGGCGGAAAAAATCCTTGCAAATGAACAAGTCGGCTTCATGAAAAAAAGAAGCACTGTAGAACATACTAAATTGTAGATTACTGATGGAAAAACATATATATCAACATAGATATTTATACAATAACTTCAAAAAAGCCTTTGACCGAGTAAGGCACGGGTTATGGCATACCATGATCACCTATGGTACAAGTATACTTGATGTAGGGATAGTGTTCAAGGAGTATAGATAGATAGATAGATCAACATTTTATTTAATTACTGGTTATATATAAAGAAAGTTATAATTATATATAAACACATAATTATATAACATATAAAAAAAAATATATAAATGTGATAAAAGTAAGAAAAAACGACACGATACAAAAAAAACAAGTAATAAACGGAGAAGTATACTTCTATTTTATAAAATAAATATAAAACATTGGATTATACGAATACCAGTAAACTCGGACCAGGTAAATTCGGACCAGGTAAACTCGGACCACTTTTGAGGTAAACTCGGACCACTTTTAAAGTAAACTCGGACCACTTTTTAAAAACATAAAGTAAACTCGGACCACTTATTAAAATAACTATATTTTTTATATTTCTATAATATAATATGCTTTAACTTACTATATACCTTATATAATTATATTATATCTGTTAAATTAATTATAAAAAGAGTCATTTAATATGATATTTTTGTGGAATTATATATTTAAATAGGTAAACATTTAATTTGAACTCGCACCACTTTTGAAGTAAACTCGGACCACTTGTGAAGTAAACTCGGACCACTTGTGAAGTAAACTCGGACCACTTATTAAAATAACTTATATATTGTATACTTCTATCATAATAAATATAGCTTCTATCGTAGGTCTCGTCGGTGATATACATAGAGCTAGAGAGAAATTTCTCTCTAGATCTGTGGTGATATACGACAATTTAAATTATGTTAAGTTATTAAATGTTATTAAAGTTATTAAATGATAAATTATGTATGTGTAGTAATATCGGAATACTCGCAATTATATACAGTGAAATTATACTTTTAACTTATAAGTTAAAGCATATTATATGTTAGAAATATACAATATATAGTTTATACGGTTGGTCCGAATCTTCTTTATGTTTTTAATAAGTGGTCCGAGTTTACTTCACAAGTGGTCCGAGTTTACTTCACAAGTGGTCCGAGTTTACTTCAAAAGTGGTGCGAGTTCAAATTAAATGTTTACCTATTTAAATATATAATTCCACAAAAATATCATATTAAATGACTCTTTTTATAATTTATTTAACAGATATAATATAATTATATAAGGTGGAAGTAAGTTAAAGCATATTATATTATAGAAATATACAAAATATAGTTATTTTAATAAGTGGTCCGAGTTTACTTTATGTTTTTAAAAAGTGGTCCGAGTTTACTTTAAAAGTGGTCCGAGTTTACCTCATAAGTGGTCTGAGTTTACCTGGTCCGAGTTTACTGGTACTCGATTATACGAGCCGTTGAGTATACTTATATGGAACGGATATTGCCCAGGCACGAGTGTTTGTTGAATGCAAGTTATGTTTAGGATGAAATTGAAGTAGAAACATATTGGTAGAACGTGTAATGGTACTAGTTGGTAATTTAATTTTAGTAGGGATACTAAGTAATCAGAATAATAATGGTTGATTGCTTTATGAGCCAGTAGTATAGTTTTATAGAGGATTATATGGCTAGATATAATGGTAGCCAATGGAGTTTAGCTAGGAATGGAGATATACGAGTATGTGAGTATTTTAGTATGTTGAATATACACCTAGCTATATAATTTTGAAGAATTTGGAGTTTAGTAATATACGATGAAGGGGCATTGTATAGTATACAATTGCAGTAGTCATATAGAGGTAGTATGTAGGAAGAAGCTATAATATACTATAGTAGCGGTGGATATTGATATTTAATGACGAATAATTATTAAGGCGTAGTTAATGTAGTTGATAGTTTATAAACTACTATAGTAAAAAATACTACTATAGTAGTTTTGTTATGTACAAATTAAAAGTATTGTCAAATATAACCTAACACCAATATTTTTGACATTAGTTGAGTACATGATGATCCATTAATGTTGTTAGGAGGGGGTGTTAGTAAAGTTGTACTTTGGAGTAGAAGGTGAAGGAAGATAGTATTGGTTTTAATTGGATTAAAGACGAGGGAGTCTATTATGAGCAAGTTATGAATAGTAGTAGGAGGATAGTAGAGGAAAGTATACTTTTATATATACTTTCATATATATATGTCAGGTGCACATTTTTCATTTTATGTACAATTTACATAAAGTTGGATGTCGTCCGCATGGAAGCTAACTGGATAATTCGAGATAAGATGGAGAAGGGGAATTATGTAAATGTTAAATAGTATTGGTCCAAGGACTGACCTTTAGGGAACGCCGTATGTTACAAGACGGGGAGATATACGCCGTACGGCGTACGGGTTGAGTGAACTAAAACTGAGGAAGTTCGGTAAGTTATGAATGAGGATAGCTATTTGTGTACAGTACCAGTGATGCCTATAGATGTATACTAATATATAAATCAAATATATATATATATATATATATATATATATATATATATATATATCAAATTTAATATGCAGTTAACATAATAAATACATTAACAATATGTGATGACGAATATAATTCCTGACCTCTTCTAAGACCCTTTCGTAGACTACAAGAAGGGATATCAATTTATATGAATATGATAATAAATTAGATATATTTAAAGCGATTAACATTAGATAATATTATCTAATATTATATATGAATACAATTTTATTATTGTATAAAATAATGTTTTTATTACCTGCAAGGTTTGCTATAATGTTTAAATATTTAATATAAATTAAAATATTACGGTAATTTTATTATTTAAAAAAATGTCTGGTAAGTTTAGAATATGATAATGAGAGAGATTAATTATTAAGTATTAATACGAATTTCGAGTTTAATTTTATATATTATTAAATTATATATTTAAAATTATTATGAATATAATTGTAAATTTAATTATAAGTATATATATAAAACACAAACATCATTATCAGAATCATTCAGATAAGTCCCATACCTAATAAAGATTATAAATTGTACTATTAAAACTATGATGAATCGTTAAAATATAATAAAATGTATATGTTCTATATAGTATATAATTAATATAATGTGTATTATTGAATGCATATTCGGTGTGTAACAAATCGTTAACTTTGATCCAATTTTTCAATGAAAATAATATTGACATTGCATTTATCACGGAAACTTGGTTTAAAGACAACGATACTCATATCATATCCGAATTATCTAAACCACCATACATCTTCAATAGCTACCCTGTATAGGTCATGCTGGCGGTATCGGAATACTTTATAAATCAACAATCATTAACTACTTTAAAACACTTGTTTACATCTTCAGCTGAAATAGTAATTTGTTCTTTTTCTTGCCGAGGCTCAGTGATCATAAAAACTATAATTATATAATTTCCACCAAACTTGGATTTTAAACAATTCCTTGCCGATTTAACAATACACATTCAACCAATTATCACTAAAAATACAATAAACTAGGTGATTTAAATATACACGTCAACAATACAACACTGAAATCATCTATTCTGTTCAATTCAACATTGATTACAAATTCATTACAGCAACACATCAAATTCCCAACCCACGTTCATGGAAATAGGATTAGATTTGATTAGATTAGATTTAATTTTAATTTTAAATCCTACATTAGATTTGATAATAACCAGAAATAATTCTCATATTACATCTAACTATTCTTGTTCAAAACTAATTTCAGACCACTATGCTATTAAATTCTTGATCAACTCTGTAACACCCAAACGACTAAGAAAAACAATAACATATAGAAAGTTATCACTAATAAATGATATTGATTTCTCCTATGATTTACATAAAAATCTATCCGAACATTCCACTTTACAACCACTCGAAAACCTGAATATATCGTTAATTTCAACACTAAATGCACATGCACCAACAAAAACTACTACCATAACAGAATGCTCTAACAACGAATGGTACACAAATGAATGTGCAGAAAATAAAAGTTTATTACGTAAACATGAACATTTTTATAGAAAGTCACTGTCATCAAATGATCTTAAAAATTACATAAACCTACAACATGAACATAATCTGATGTTATTCCTTGCAAAATCAGAATATAATGCTAACAAAATAATAAATGCTGGACATAATCTGAAAATACTATTTGAAATTTCAAACGATCTTCTAGGAAGAACAACTAAACGGATAATTCTTGATTTAAACGATGACGTATGCGCAAACTCTTTTCATAATTTCTTTCGATTAAAGTTACAGATAATCATAGATTCCTTACCTATATGCACTTTTTCCTATCAACCTCTGAATAGTCACATCCAAATTATTGACAGTTTTTCTCCCCCATCTATTGACAAAATTGAAATTTTAATACGAACTATTAAATCAACATCAAAAGAAGATCCTACCATTGAAATTACTGCAGTCTCAATCATCTACACTAGCTACGTATCTCCTTCAGATAATCAAGTGTTCATTCGATTCAGGTAATTTTCCTGCTTTTATGAAATTTTCATCAATTATACCATTGATCAAGAAACCTGGAAGCGATGAGAATATCCTGAACAAGTAGCGACCTATTTCTCAACTTACTGCTTTCTCCAAACTCCTCTAACGAATTGTTTCTACACAAATAATCAGTCATATATTAGCTGCAAAAGTAGTTCATCCTCACCAAAGTGATTATATGTCCGGACTGAGCACAGAGACAGCCCTATGTCTTATAAATGATGATGTTCTCAAAAATAAAACCGGCTCACTCATGTTATTTTTAGATTTATCTGCTGCCTTCGATACGCTCAACCACAAGATTCTTATACAAAGGCAAATCGAGAGTGGATTTTCTGGGAAAGCTTTAGATTGGTTAAAATCGTAAATTTCTGATAGAATGAGTAAAGTCAGTAATGGCGATTATTCTTCCGAATATCAAAAGATGACTCACGCAGTACCACAAGGATCAGTACTAGGACCACTACTTTTTTCGATATACTTATCACCTGTTTTCAAAATCTTCGCCAACCATCCATTGATTAAATTTCATTCATACGCCGATGACATCCACATTTTTACTGATGCTGATAATGAAAATGACTCATCTGCCCACATCCGTTTGCAGAACTGTCTACGTGAACTGTCTATCTGGTTTCATTACAACTGAACCCTTTAAAAACTGAAGTAATGTACGTCAATCACACTTCTAAACACTTTTCAACATCGTTCACTTTTTCATTTGACAAGTGTTTATTATCATCATCACAAACGATAAAGAACTTGGGTGTAATTTTGAATTCTAACCACGACATGAAATCTTTTATATCAGAAAAAATTCGTTCAGTAAACTTTCAACTGTACAGAATTAAAAAAATCAGAAAATCTTTAAATTTCTTAACTTGACAAATTTTAGTGACTAGTTTAGTATTAGGAGTTTTCGATTATTGTAATGTGCTGCTTATAGGTCTACCAGCTATCACATTGGTTGAACTTACCTCCCTTCAACGATATGCTGTACGTATAATTCACAAGCTACCTCATCGAGAAGAAAATAACCATATCAGCATCACACAATTAATGAAGGAATTACACTGGCCTCCCATAAAAGAAAGAATCATCTGTAACATATGTCTTATGACTCATAATGCACTCCACTTTGAAACTCTGTCATATTTATATGAATTGATATAGAGAATCGACCAGACAAGAAGTCTCAGGCCGTGTCATGTTAATCGTATACGACCTAGATCGACAATCAGGGCCGGCTCAAGGGGGGGGGGGGGGGCAAACCGGGCAATTTCCCGGGGCCCAACATTTTGGGGGGCCCATAAATTATTTGAGAAACATTTTTTTACTATTTATTAAATAAAAAAAATTTATAAACAGTATTTTTTATACATTCTATTTTATTATATACTATTAATTTTAATTAAACAAATAAAAATAATATAATACATTAATTAAATATGAGTTATTTAGGCATATGAGAAAAGTGAATTTTACAAAAATTTCTAAATTATTATCTTTTTACTAGAATATTTACAGATATAAGTTATATTTATATTTATTGAAAAGGATATTATATATATATACAGTAAAACCTCTCTATAAGAAACTATTTTTTTTCAGTACTTTTTTTCTTATAGAGAGGTTTTCTTATAAAGAGGTTTTTACTTTTCCAATGATTTTGATAATAAATATGGAAAAATATTATGTATCTTACATAATTCTTGTTCAATAAAGTTATTGTTCAGTAAACCTTCATCAACTTCTTTAATTATATTATATTTAAAATGTATACTGTATTGTTTGCGCTTAGACATGTTAATACATAATGAAATTTGTATTAGATTTACATTAGCAATTATAAATTATGAATCATCATTGATGAATATAACCTAATGAAGGAATATAATATAATTAATATTATAATAATCTATTATTTAATAATTAATTGTATAATATAATAATTTGTATCATCAATAAATTTATGGATATACAATAACATATTATTAATTAATTTTAATAAATATAAGGATAAAAATAACATCAATTAATTTTAATAAATTTTAATAAATTTAAGGATATACAATAACAATAATTTATTAATTTTAATTCATTTCAAGCTATTTATGTAATATAAAATATTTGTAAGAAAACAAAATATCTTATATAATAATTAATTTCTATAATTGTTATCAATATACAATACTTCTATTTTTATATAATTATTTTTTATATTTTGTATACAATAAGTTTCTTATAAAGAGGTTTTTATTATATTTTTCTTATAAGATTTTCTTATAAAGAGGTTTTTTAATGTGGAAAAGGGTGAATTCCAACCAAATGTGTGAACAATGTTCTTATAAAGAGGTTTTTCTTATAAAGAGGTTTCTTATAGAGAGGTTTTACTGTATATATATAAAACTAAAGGATTTTTTTTACAATTAGCTAAATAGTAGGCTACTTACAAATGAATTATTATATTGACATCACCCTCGTATATCTATTTACATATACACGCCCACAATGACGATATTAAAATGAGAACAGGTGAGATATAAATTATTGAAGAAATAAAAATTCAAAATATTATATAGTATATAGTATATCAGTAGACTAAACTCAAGATATATCACATAGATCAGTTAACAATCGTCATCATATATGCCAAGTAAGGTATGATTATTTAATATTTATTGATGTAAGAATGAGATTGGGAGAAAAAGGATAGGATATAATCCCTACCTAGAGATTCATTATCACACTGGTAAATATTTAGCTAATGATTTATTAGAATATTTTTTAATAATAATATAAATATAAAAGATTATAGAGCTCAAGATTATGACAATGTCAGTAATATGTCTAGAATATTAAATGAAATGCAATATTTCATAATAAACCATAGTCTATTGGCAATACGGACCCCCTGAGCTGCGCCTTTGTTAAATCTGGTTGGGCAAAATACCGTTGAATCAACTAAAATTGCAGAAATATTTGTGGTTTCATACCAAATCAATATAGTTTAATTAGCAAACCTAAATATATAATATTTTAAAATCTATATTAAATAAAGGATATACTATTTTGTATTAAAATTATTATCGAATATAAGATGGTTATCACAAGCTAATGCTATTATAATATAATAACTATAGTGCATTATATTGTGGACTTCCTATTTTTACATAAGTTATATAACTACGATATATATCTGATATTATATATGTACTTTACGTAAATTACATTAATAGAGTCAATGTATTTATTCAGTAAAATGCAAGAATTTGATACTTCAATATTATGAAAAACTTGAAGCTAATTACTTTGTAGAATAAAGTCGATCATGAAAGTGTTGCAATTAGGTTCAATTGAGAAAATAATAGCGGTAATAAAAAATATGTATATACTCTCTAAATATATAGGCTAGAAAATAAATGATTGTGAGAATTTTATTGGAGTATACAAACGAAACAAATTACAAAAGAAGTAGTATAATTATATCACTTGATCAAATATTGAATTTACATCATATGCAAGTTCAAAATAACTATTTTCTACCAATATTTGACAATTTAATTGATAAGTAGGTATATAACATTTTTTAATATATATTATACTGTATTGATATACACCTCAAAGGAATGGACTATCCAAACACTATTATATACAATATATGGTGGGATAGATGTATATATATAAATGTAGAAATTTTCATCCGAATATACCTTGTATGTAATGGCAAATAATTAAACTTGAGAGATAATAGTTTAAGCTTCTCGAAACTTAAACTTATAAATAATTTTCTATGACATTTTCTGACATAATAAATACTTTTAAGTATGGATACATTATCTTTATAATCAAAGCTAATTAATTAAATTGGTAATTAATACATACTAATCATTTTTTAGAGATGAAATCGAGTAATATAAATATTTAATTATACTTATATCATTTTTATTTTTTACTAATTAATTAATTTATTATCTTATACAATATTATATTGCAATGAATGTAAGGGTGCAACTTACTAATATGTCCATCCATGGAGTGAATGAGTTCTACCTCAATATATTATACATATCTTAAAGGGCACCTCCTTCACACGAAACATGTAATATATATGAAAAACTAACATTTATAAAACTCAAAATTGAAAGATTTTAAATATTTGTACATAATTGTATTATTTTTTGTTTTGTTATTTGTTATTTTTATTTGGTGGAGTCCTTTCATCCTATCCAGGAACTTAGATGAAGTTTTCACTAAATACCAATGTCTAATATCTAATGTCCCTTCGAAGCCGCTCTCATGTTAAGGCATCCATGGTTTTAACGAGAGCCGATAATTTATTTATACACAATTATATAAGATCACTTCTAAATAATATTTTAAGACCCATTTTATAAAATTAACTAATAATCCGGACGAGGCTCGAACCCGTGTCCTACTGCTTGTGTGTCTGACGCCTTAGCCACTGAGCCACACAGGCAGTTATTATGCTTAGAATAATAATATAACCTATATCATTTATATATATATATATAAATTTAATAGTTATAAATATATTAGTTATTGATAGAATGACCCTATTAATATGTTATACAAATTATTATGGGGCCCATGTGTTTTTTTTTGCCCGGGGCCCATAGTATGCTTAAGCCGGCCCTGTCGACAATACATTCTACTGCTGCCCGTTCACGCGCCTTATCGTCACAAGCACCGATAGCCTGGAACTCACTACCTGCAAAACTCCGTGCTGAAAGAAACTCAGAAAATTTCAAAAAGAATTAAAAAACATATTTATTTACACTATAACTTTCTTATTATTTCATTATACATTATTGTTAACTTAATTGTTTAAACGATGTATAAATCAAATTTCTTCTTCTTCTTCTACATATGGATTAGAAGTTATAACTTATTAAATATATATGCACTAAATGTTATTATAGTACTATACGTATTACGTTATATATTATAATTACTATATTTATATATTATTATGTATATATTTATATATTTAGTAATATATATATATATATATATATATATATATATATATATATATATATTGATAATATATATATATAATTAGCTAATATAAACTATAATAAAATATATTAAAAAAAAAATTAAAAAATAATTATAAAACAAAATGAATATTTACAATGTAATAATACAGTTAAATCAATTAAAGTTAATGAATATTATACTAAATGATTATAATATTATATATTACCAATTTACATAAAATATATATATACATATATATTTGAAAAAAATAAAGGATATAATAATTATTAATCAATTTTATTTTTTTTAAATATACAATATATATTTACTATATATATATTGAAATAATGGGAAGGAATATATTGTTATGTTCTGTATCATATACCCGTACTATAGTAGGACATGCGACGTATACGTCGTAGGTTCAATACATGTCCGGACAAACATACTAGGTATTAGGGGAAGTCTCCATATTGCTCAACTTAAGTTTACACTATGAAATCAAATTAGTAAATTAAACTAATACAATTAATTAAAATAATCACAGGTAATTTAAATTTAATTATTTTACAAATAAAAATATATATTTAAAAAAAAAAAGACAATAAGTATATCACATTAAAATCATTACTATTGGTATAGCAGTATTGATTTATCAGATTCATGTTTAGATAATATTTTAATTATGTTAATAATTGTGTAATAATTATGCAATACAGAATGGTATTCATAATAATAATACATGGTGATATATTATATTAATACATGGCAGGGGCGTAGCATGCCTCACAAGCGCCCGGGGCTGTTAGAATGTTGGCGCCCCTTAGTATTTAACTACAAACAGTTATATACAACAGTTATATTTTTCATGATTTTACATTAACAAAGTTTTAATTAACATAATTTTATGTTAGATTAAAGTGTAATTTTTCGATTTTTTCGTATAATAAATTCTTCTACTATTTCTTCTATATTAATGTTATTGAATATCTTCCTTTCTATGCTTAATATAGCAAGCCCAGATAGTCTTTCTTGACTCAATGTTGATCTCATATATGTCTTAAGACTAATCAATTGATTAGTTTCAATTTGCTAAATGAACGTTCACACGAAGCTATTGAACAGCCAATTGATAATAGCAAATGTTAAGCGATCTGAAGATTTGGAAAAACATCTTCCCCATAAGAAATAATAAATTCATAGAATTTAATTTGATTATTTATTATGTTTCTATTCTTTGTTAATATTCTGCAATCTGAAATATTTATAAATATTGAATTAGATGACATATATATGTGTTTGAATTAATTATATTAAAATAATTTTAAATTATTAATTTATATATTACCAATAATTTCTTCACATAATTTCTTGCTGGAGATGTCATTCGGATAATCTTTTTCAAGTAAATCGCAATGTTTAATAATTATACAATCTGTAAAGGCTAGCAATGATTCCATATCCATGAATATGCCGAATCTATCATTTAATGAGTCCAATATTAAAAATCGATTATTAAATTCAGAAATAATTCTGTCAATGATAGAAAACATAGCTCTTGATAAATCTTGAGTATATGACACTACTTCCACATTTCTACTTTCACCATCCATATTTTTTCGTACTCTAATTCTTCGTTCTGTTGATATTTGTAATTCTATACAGGATTTAGTTGATTTAGTAATAGTGTCTTTAATTATGTTCTCTCTTTCTTCACTGAAAAATATTTTCAAATTATTAATATCTTTGGTTGCTTCACAAAATATCATACTTTTATCCTGTAATCATTTTTGTACTCTATTTATTTTAGCCAAAATAATTTCCCAGAAATATAATAAAGATATATATATTGAATTTATAAATTCAAATCTTGAAATTGAATTAATTATACTATACGCCTACTGCGTCCCTGATTATCAGCTTGTTCTGATAGTTCCTCTAGTACATCCAATAATGCAGCAAAGTTTTCGCTTAATATATTAACTGCATCGTGCCTTTAGCTCCATCTCGTTTCGCATGATCTCTTTAAAGTTATTTTTAGTTTGCTTGTTAATATTTCCCAGCGCAGTGTAGATTTAGCAAAGAAATTATAAACAAATTCGATATTATCAAATAATTATATTGATATGATATCTTGTTTTGAAGCATTGACCCCTACTAAATTCAGACTGTGATTGTCACAATTTACAAAAACAATTTGCGGATTAATTTTCTTTATCCTAGTTTTAACTCCTGATATTTTACCAGACATTACTGCAGCATTATCATAGCATTGTGATCGGCAATTCTGTATGTCTAAGCCATTATCTTCCAGAGATTTTAGAATGGAATTTGTTATATCTTCACTTTTTTTCCATGTATTTCAATAAAGTTAATAAATCTTTCTTTTACTTCAATTGTTTTCGTCTCGTTGTCTTTTTCTACATATCGAATAATTTATGATAACTGTTCTATGTGTGAAACATCAGGTGTTGAATCATAAAGTATACCATAATATTTTGATTTTTTAATTTTCTTGAGTATTGTATTTCTTACATTCTCCGATAATAATCCAATTAGTTCATTTTGTATTTGTGGTGAAAGATAAGATGTCAATATTCTCTTAGCATTTTTAATCTTTTCTATATGATCATGAAGAACTATATCAAATTTAGATACAAATTTAATCAATTCATGGAAGTTTCCATTATTTATATCCTCGTTTCTAATATCTTCATTATGCCCTCGTAGTGGAATATTTTGTATGATTAAACATCGTAAGCATTCTATTTCCCTTTCAATTATCAGTTTCCATTTTTTCTTTTCAATAAAAATGTTTGCATTATTTAATACCTCAATATTAGTGTTCTTATTTGTATATTCTTTCCAGTCTATGAAAGCTAATCTATGTATTTTGGAAGATTCATTTTCAGCAACTTTTTATTTTTTTCTCCAATTGTTAAATCCTCCTTTCTTGATAAATGATGATTTATTTGATTTATCTGTGAAAATAAGACAACAGAAACAATATAATGAGTTTGATGCTGTTGAATAGAGTAGCCAAGATCATTTAGACTTATTTTATTTTCCTATATTTTCATAAAACCATGTGGAATTTACTGCTCTTCCTAGAATGTTTCCTTCATTTCTAAAAGGTCCATCAATATTTTGTAAAATTCCAATATCTTTTCTAAGTAGATTTTCTTTTAAAGCAGGATTAATAATTGCTGATCCATCTATGTCAAACTTTATTTCAGAAATATCAATAATACCCTGTGTAAGCTATGTAAACATTTCTATTAGATTTATAATTATATTAAATTTATAATTATATTACATATATAATAATTATAATAATTTAAATTAAATTATTACATTATTTAATTAATATTATGGTGTAATAATTACGCAGGTATACCTCCATATCAATAGAAACGTCAACTTCATTTTGTGCATGTATATCTAGTACATATATTCGTTCTACATGTTCTTCATTTATTTCATTAACTATTTTTACAGATTTAATAACAAATTTATCCATTATTTTGAGTGATTTCAACTTTGTTAATTTATCAATTTCTTCTAGTTTTCTCTTTTTAAATTGACTACCACTCATTTTTTTTCTAAAAAAATAATTATTATGATATTAATATAATAAATCATTTGATTAATCCCCTTCCACACCAACTATTGTTATTTTGTTTTAAAATTTAAAATACTTTAAATAATTATTTTAAATTTAAACAATAAATAACATTCCACACCTAAAATAGCGGTTTGTCCACAATATTGTTAACAATATCTTGGTATGGAAGGTGCTTCATACTAAAATAATGCTTTAATAACAGAAATTTAATAAATTTAATAAAAGAAAATGAAATAATTATTCAGTAAAGTATAAATAATTTTTATTTTATAATTGAATTTATAACATTTATATAACCATTATAGTAAATAACTTATTAAATTGATTATGTTATTAAGTTATATCAAGGATATGTGTCCATGGTTATATTTACTATAGTAACCTAATCATATTTGCGTTTTACATTATAATATTAAATTTAAATTTATTTATTTAGTAAATTATTGTAGAATGTTGACCTGTATACAAATTTACACAAATTATAGAAGTAAAGTTCAAATCCGTCAGCCATTATGCATAATGGATATAAGATATTTAGTACCTATTCATAACGTAAAGTTTACACTTATATATAAATAAGTATTTATAATAATTATAAACTATAGTTTTTTATAAAACCATAACCGAAACCGGTTGTCTTATTAATATATTATTAAATAAGTATTCTATAGTTACTGGGTTTATTTTTTGATATTATAAATAATTATTCTATATATTTTTGGCGCCCCTAAAATGTTGGCGCCCGGGGCACGTGCCCCCCTAGCCACCCCTTGCTACGCCCCTGATACATGGTATACCTACCTACTTCTTAGGGATCAATGTCAATTAATTCTAAAGAATCAACCATTATAGGGAAATCTTATTAAGGGAAACCTCGAAATATATATGATATTTCAAAAAACTTTATATTGAAATTATGTTGTACTTATTTATATTCAAATATTAGATATTCTAGCCATTTTTAATATATTTCATTTTCATAAAATTGTTATGCCTTGATTCACATTTTATTATATATTTAGAAATATATACATATTTGTAACCACATATCTGTGCAAAATTGTGTACTTAAATAATTGATATCACTTCAAAGTGAACAAAGCATAACTTTTACATTTCATTTGTTTGTAATAGTGTGTACTTATTCGAATATCTTTAAGTATAATATTGTAAGTAAGGGTTATTAGGTGGAGTGTATTAATTTAATATCTGACATTGTATAGACTATACAGTATAGTATATGGGATATAAAGGAAAAGCAATTATTCACAAATATATACAGAAGAAGAGTACATTATCATATATTACTTGGCCTGTATGCAATCCAATTATATATATATATATATATATATATAGGTTTATAAAAATGTAATCCTCATCCGCAAATATTAAACTTCGAAATAGGTTAATATAATGTCTAGAGGCACTCCTATATAATATATATTTTGTAGAGTTTTAAATGTATACACATACATGTACTACATTATATGTACTATATAATGTATATACATACTTGTACTTCTATTTCATCTTTCCTACCAATAAGCTCTATTCTGTGCATTTGTATTAATAAACCAATCCCATACTATATTTCTAAATTCTATATGCCTTATATTTTCACAATATCTAATCTTATCTCTAAGTTTTCCTCTTCTCATTATTCTGACCCAATTAACCTAGCCGCATTAAAAAAACTAAATTATACTCTATCCCCCTATATTCTTGATATTATAATTATTTCCCTACATTATGGTATTTGTCCAACTTCCTTTAAGCATTCTATATTTACCCCTATACTCAAAAAACCTTTACTTGATCCTAATATAATTACTAACTATCACTCAATTTCATAACGTCCGTTTCTCAGAAAATTCTGGAACGAATTGTTGCCATAAAATTGAATAGATTTATAGCTGATAACAAATTATATGATATATTTCAGAGTACATTTAGACGAGGACACTCAACTGAAACTGCGCTACAACAAATACTAAAAAATATATACTCTACGGTATCTCCATCTATCTCAGGCCAACTTATATTATTAGACCTATCGTGTGCTTTCGATTACTTAACCCATTCCATTCTTATCTTAAGATTATAAATGATTGGTATACGTGGAACCGTAATAAAATGGTTTTCTTCCTATATATTAAATCGATCATCATCCATTATAATGTGCAATTTAACTACAAAATCTCGTCATAATCATTATGATGTTCCCCAGGGATCTGTTCTCGGCCCCTCCTCTTCTCAATATATATATTAAGGATGTATACATCCTCCCTATACATGATATTATTGGTCAATTTCCAGATGATCACTATCACATAAACGCTGATGATATTCAACTATATTCCTTCATATCCAACTCTTCTAATGTACTACCATATAACTCACAATTATGCAAATGTGCATCAACTATCAGATCATGGCTTCTCTCTAATAAACATCTACTTAACTCTTCAAAATCTGCACTCCTAAATATCCCAATTAACTATCATTATTTTCCTCCTGTTATCATCGACGGTCTCCCTTCATCAGCTATTATAAATCTTGGTGTTACTTTGGATACTAACCTATCCCTAAATTCCCATATAGCTAATATATATATATAAATCAGCTAACTATCACCTCTTCAAAATTCGTCATAAGAAAAGACATAACTCGCCCTCTTACCATTGTCCTCATAAACGCACTCGTCCTCTCTCGTATAGACTACTGATCCTCACTACTACATCATCAACCTAATACTTCATTATACCCTTTAAATCGTATAATTCGTGTATCTATACGAACCAATTTCTCTATAAATCGAGTTGATCATTCCATTACCGACTCCCACCAACTCCTATCCAACTGATTCCCTAAAAAAACGTTCCCTACTACACCTTCTATCATTCGCTCATAAAGCAATATAATATAATATACTTCTCCTAGTATATATATACTTCTCCTCCTTATTTGACTTCCGTCTACTAACAGTAAGACGCCCACTAACTTCCTTACGTTCAAATGCCGACATTTCCTTAATTTACCCTCGTGTCTCATACCTGAAATACCATAAACGCGCTTTCAGTTATATTGTTCAATCCTTATGGAACTCCCTCCCTGTCTCTATTAGATAAACCCATTCATACCCGTCCTTTATTACACACTTCAAAGCTTACATCAATGTAATATATTCACTTATTTTAATCATATAATATTTCTATTTTTATAAATTATATTATTTTATCGTTTTGTTTATTTATTTATCTAATTTATTTATCTATTTATTGTTTTCGTTCTATATTGAAATATGCACCTACTATGGGAGGCCACTTATATGATAATTGCTAATAAACATTATTATTATCATCATCATTTAGGGGAAAGTCCCCGATTACCGACCCCTAAATGATTATTTGTTATAACTTATTCAATATTAAATATATTTATTTGAAATTTTGTAAATAGGGTAATATTATGGACATGAATAATGTGGCTATTTTAAATTTTTGATATAAGTATATTTACAAGAATAAACAGGGGGGTCGGTAATCGGATACCTGTTCCTAATACCGACCCCCTTCCCCTATTACCGACCCACTAAAATAATCGTGGTATACATACTTTTAGTATTATAATATCCAATCAACATAGTAGTTATTAATCAATATAATTAATTATAACATGCACGCAATTATTTTTTATTGAATTTATGTTTTAATAGTAATATTAAATTTAAATTTAAAATTTATAGTAATTATATTAAAATAGTATATATTATTATTTAATATTTAGTTATTAATCAGTATGTATATAATATAATGGAATCATGAATCCTAATCTATATCAATGATAAACAAACAACTTATGACATATTTTAAAGTAAAATACTGATCTATTTTGATTGGATATTATAGATCACATGGGGGTCGGTATTAGGGTAATTTAGGGGGTATGTATTAGGAAAATCATATGGGTTGCTATAATTAAGATATTTTGGTTAATAGTTATTCAAATTGAATTATTTTTATAATTATTATAAACATTTTATTGATCTACAATATTTTGTGCAGTTTTAAGTTTTCTTTTAATTAATAAAGTATTTACAATGATTTAAAAAAAGTTATTATTCAAATATTTAAAAAGTAAAAACAGAATATTACATTTTATCAAATAACAATTGTAGGATTAAATATTTGTTAAAACAAAATACTTATTCATATGTATCATTAAATTACTAATATTTCGTGTATATATTATTTTTTGATATCTCTTATAATTACTGAGATACGAGAGGGGGTCGGTATTAGGAGGGGGTCGGTAATCGGGGACTTTCCCCTATATAATTCTCCTTAATTACCAAGAGGAAAGATAGAGATAATTATAATTTAATAGTTTATATTTTTATAAATAACAATTACTATATTAATTATAATTAACTATAATATATTATACTTTCCTTAAATTTAAATTATTTCAATTATTAAATGTATATTATTTATAAATATAAAATTATAAATTATTATTTATTTTATATAATGAATAAAAAAATATTAAAATGTGATAATTTATTAAATAGATAAAACGTTACGTACACAATTTCTATTATATGGCACACGCGGTATCGTTAGTTAAATATGTATACATGTATACATTATATACAAAATAAACAAGTATATTATATATATGTGTAATATATGCTAATACATGTGTAAAAAAACATAACAAGTTAATATTTAATATAAATAAGGGATCGTTATAATAAATATCCGATTATTACAATTATTCATGAATATTTATACAAATACCAACTTATAATTTATCCTAAACGAATAATATTTGTTGGTGTTTTAATTATTATTCATTGTTCTTTTCATCCTGTAAATATTAAAAGTTTAATTAATATATTAATATAATAATTGTAATATTGTTGAAATAATACATTATTTAACGACACATACAATAATATATAACCATATAATAAAGGAAACTATTTAATAATATATAAACAAAATTTTTCTAAGGATTAAGAATTTTCCTTCGCAAAATCTTTGATATAAATATACAGTATGTTATCTAACCTTAATTGTCTAAGGCCACGGCATATCTAAATCAATATAAAGTTCGTAGTCGTATTGCATTATGGGTCCGGTAGATATATCACGTGTATCAGTCATTGCGTAATGCTATTGTAGTTGTAAGGAACACAGGGAATTGTTCGTGTTTTTATAGTGGCGATTCTATTGTTGTTAGACTAGCGCCTCTAATCTTATTAGTTACGTCATTAACTGTTATTGTTATTTTATTATATTATAATCATGTAAGAGCATATATATTATAATCATATAAGAGCATATATATAATATATATATATATATATATATATATATATATATATATTATATAATAATGAGCTGGGCAGTATCGCCGATAAAGTATCTAAGGCAAAAAATCAGTATCGTAGATACATTTGATTCTATTATAAAAATTAAAAAAGTATTTGTAATTATATCTATTAGTCATAAATAGTATCTACTATACGTATCAACAAAGAAAATTATGTAAACAAATACATTTAATTAAATAATATATCATTTTGATAATATATGTATTTTATAATAAATATCATATTATAAATTAATTTTAATATATATAAATCATCAATATATTTTAAATAAAATATCTTTTGTAAATATTGAAATCAATTCATTGTCAAAAATTATGATATATCAATTATAGTGATTTATTCTCAAAAACCATTATATACATTTATTGAAGACAAAGAAATTATGTCGATAATATATTTGATACAATAATTGATTTATAATAAATTACTTTATATTAAACTACTTTCTAATAAATTCATCATAAAAAATATAAATAAATCATAATTATAAATATTTAAAAAATGCAATATTTATCATTATAATATATTATATAATATTTGAAAATCAATACTTAACTATTATTATTAACTAACTATTAATTAACTGTATTTAATATATCATGTGTGTGTTCGATGCATAATAACAAAAACAGTTATTATTTATAATATATTTTACTTGCTATCTATAGACATATATATATATATTACCTTGCCTTACCTTACTTTACCAGGTCGAGCTTGCTCGTCAGTTAATTACACGTTTCCTCCATTCCTCTCTATCATTCATCGCTATCGGTAATTCCTCATTTGTGCACATCGTGTCATCTATTAATTGGTCTAAATATGTTTTAATATGCCTTCCTCGAGAGCGTCGTCAGTATTCTGGATCTTCGATTCTGTCTTTACAGCAGTAACCGGAGAACCTCAGTCGTTGTTTGCGTATTTATCTGTTATTCTTGGAATTTTGCTATACAACTCCTTATTTGTAACGTGGTCTCTCCATGAATTGTTTAGTAAAGTACGAAGCATACGTATGTAGGCCTAATCAACTTTTTTCTCTAATGTTGAAGTTATAGTCTATGTGTAAAGCCATATACAAGAACAGTCTCAACTGTAGCTCTAAATAAGTTTCTTTTGAGTTTACTTGAAAGGTTGGATTTCCAGATGATGTTCAGGCTAGTCAAGGTATCCCACGCACTACCGATTATTATGCTTACGTCATGTTGAGTTGAACCAATATATTAACTATATATTTGAACTATTATACTACGTTTTATACCATGGCCTGATATGCTTTTCATGTTTATCTGGTTTTCGTGATTTAAACACATGTATTCCGTCTTGTCTCAGTTTATATATAAACCGATATCTTTAGCCGTATCTTCAAATTTGTGTAGTAGTTTATTTGCATCTATCAGACTATTAATTATTACAGCTATATCGTCAGCGTAGTCAATATCGGTAATGTGTACATCAATGTATCTATTGCTTTTTCTTTTGTAAGAGTGAAGCTAGGATGTAAATTGCTATTCACTTATTTTTTCAATATATAGTGGAGACATATAATGCATATAAATTGTGCAAGTTTATCTCCGTGTAGTACTACAGTAGTTATATTGAAGAAGGGTGACTCACCATCATGTGATATTACCATAGAGCGAGTATTCTTGTATAGAATAAATATGACATTTCCGATTTCAGTGGGTATACCATATATGAATAATATATATTTCATCTTTTCAAGATTTATTGAATCAAAAGCCTGTGAAAATCTATAAATAGGAGAGTAGCTGGTAGGTTTTCAGACTTTACCCCTTCTAGTATACGTCGAATGGTTAATATTTTTTCTGTCGTTGATCTCTTTGTTCTGAAACCATTTTGATTTTTTTCTCAGTATAGGATCTATATCTGGTCTTATCCTATTTAATAACATCAGGTTATATATCTTATCTGCAATTGGAGTTAGTGTGATTTCCCGATAGTTTTTTTTTGATAGAAAGAAATCCCTTTTTAGGGAAAGGAATTAAGCATCCTTCATTCCATATGTCTATTGGTTCTTGAGAATATACACTATTGCACAAGTTTAGTAAGATTTCGTGAAATTCTCCTAGTTAACATACTTCAGCAAGTATTTTATTTAAGCCAACAGATTTTTAATTGTGTATTCTCTTAGTAGCTTTCTTTAATTCATCTATTGTAAAATGCCTTTTTTGATATCTAGTTCATTTTGTATAGGCAATGTACTTTCATCGTTAGATGTGGGAATTGATGATTTACCAAATAGTTCCTTGAAATGGTCGTGCCATAGTTTAATTAGTTATTTTCCACTGTTTGCTTTACATTTTGCTCTGTTTGAGTTATATCTTCCACTAACTTTATCTACTATTTTCCAGGCTAAGGCTGATATGTTGTTACACATCGCATGAATTTCACTTATTTTATTCTGAACGTAATACATTTTTTCCTTTTCATACGATTGTACAAGATACTTTTTAGCTTCGTTGAAATATCTGACATTTTCTAGTGTCGGTTGATTTTCTTTATGTCGCGCTGCCAGGTTTAGTATGTTACGGTTTTACAGATATTATCTATTTCACAGGGTATACGTTTTTTCAACTTAGGTTTCAATGAGATTACTTTAGCAGCAGTTTCCTTACATACAGTTTCAAAATGAGTATACCTTTTGCTACCAGATAGATAAGCTGTGGTTTCCTGTAGAGCTTAGAATTTAGTTTTCACTTTAGTAATAAAGGTGTCTCGGGTTTCTGTTTATGTCTTTAATCTTGCCCAATCATAATGTTTGATTTTACTAGATTTATTATTATTAGCTCTAAGACACAGTATTATATTATATTTACTGATATAATACGATGAATAGATGCAAAACTGATACATGAGTTATACTCTCTATAGGTTTTATGATATACTTATATATGATATATTTATATATATATACTATATATATATATATATATATATATATATATTGGACAAAATTATAATGTATTTGTATATACTATAGTACCTTATAAGGTGTATCTATTAAAAAAATTCTATATTTATAATTGTATCTAATATGATTTTTTTTAAAGTAATTATAGTAGTATCTATTATAAGAAAAAAGTGTATAATGTTATCTATTATATATTTTTTGAGTATCGTGCCCAGCTCTATATATATATATATATATACCTATATATATTGTTAAACCGTTAAACTGTTAAACCACTTAATGTGCAGAGGAATCCAAAGTAGTGATACCTCAAGATCGACATATATTCAAATACTGACAAAATATATTTCTTAAATATCATTAATATCATTAATGACTATACATATAAATATTATTATCATAATACTATCTTTATATGATAATCGTATACTATTTTGATATAGCAAATAGTATTGGGCCAACACTATGATTTAAATAACAATTAAAATATTGTAATAGCTTTAGGGGAAAGTCCCCGATTACCGACCCCCTCCTAATACCGACCCCTCTCGTATCTCAGTAACTTTAAGATATATCAAAAAATTATATATATACATGAACTGTTAGTAATTTAATGATAAATATGAATAAGTATTTTGTTTTAACAAATATTTATTTCTACAATTGTTATTTGATAAAATGTAATATTATAATTTTACTTTTTAAATATTTGAATAATAACTTTTTTTAAATCATTGTAAATACTTTATTATTTAAAAGAAAACTTAATACAGTGCAAAATATTGTAGATCAATAAAATGTTTATGACTATTAAAAAAATAATTTAATTTGAATAACTATTAACCAAGATATCTTAATTATAGCAACCCATATAATTTTCCTATTACAGACCCCCTAAATTACCCTAATACCGACCCCATGTGATTTATAATATCCAATCAAAATAGATCCGTATTTTACTTTAAAATATATCGTAAGTTGTTTGTGTATCATTAATATAGATTTAGGATTCATGATTCCAGTTGATTATATACATAGGTGATTAATAAATAAATATTAAATAATAATATAAACTATTTGAAAAAAATTACTATAAAGTTTAAATGTAAATTTAATATTACTATTAAAACATAAATTCAATATAAAATAAATTGCGTGAACGTTATAACTAATTATATTCATGTATATATACTATTTTTATTGGAAATTATAATACTATAATTATTTATATCACGATTATTTTAGGGGGTCGGTAATAGGAGAAGGGGGTCGGTATTAAGTACATGTATCCGATTACCGACCCCCCTGTTTATTCTTGTAAATATAATTATATCAAAAATTTAAAATAGCCACATAATCCATTGCCATAATATTACCCTAATTACAAAATTTAAAATAAATATATTTAATATTGAATAAGTTATTACAAATAATCATTTAGGGGTCGGTAATCGGGGATTTTCCCCTATATTCTTTTTTAGAAGTAATAGAAATTAACCTTATTACAAATTTTACTTATTATTTATAGATACAAATTAATCATTTGTGTATGTACTTACTATACTATCAATAAGACTTAAGTAATCTATCGATATATACATTTCACTCTAAAGTTACTTTAGTTTCACTTAAATTAATATATGTTATAGAAAACAACTTTATGTGTAACAGTAGATGGACATATCAAGTAATAATAATAGTGAACATTGATAATGTTGTACTTAAATCATTGATATCACTTAAAAGTGAACAAAACAATAACTTCTACATTTCATTTGTTTGTAATAATGTGTACTTATTAGAATTCCTTTAAGTATAGTATTGTAAATAAGGGTTATTAACAATACTATACTTAAAGACCTATTAACGCTTATTTACAATACTATACTTAAAGGAATTTGAATAAGTACATATTATTACAAACAAATGAAATGTAGAAGTTATTGTTTTGTTCACTTTTAAGTGATATCAATGATTTAAGTACACAATTTTGCACAGATAATACGTGGTTACAAATATGTATATATTTCTAAATATATAATAAAATGTGAATCAAGGCATCACATTTTATGAAAATGAAATATATTAAAAATGGCTAGAATATCTAATATTTGAATATATATAAGTACAAAATAATGTCAATATAAAGTTTTTTGAAATATAATTCCCTTAATAAGATTTCCCTATAATGGCTGCTTCTTTAGAATTAATTGGACATTGATCCCTAAGAAGTAGGTAGGTATACCATGTATTAATATAATATATCACCATGTATTAATATTATGAATACCATTCTGTATTGCATAATTATTACACCATTATTAACATAATTAAACTATTATCTAAACGTGAATCTGATAAATATGTACTGCTATACCTAGAGTAATGATATACTAAATATTATTGTGATATACTGATTATATTTTTAAAATAAAATTTATATATCCTTTATTTGTAATATAATTAAATTTAAATTACCCGGGGGTTATTTTAATTAATTTTATTAGTTTAATTTACTAATTTGATTTCATAGTGTAAACTAAAGTTGAGTAATATGGAAACTTCCCCTAATACCAAGAATGTTTGTCCGGACATGGATTGAACCAAATACGTATGTCCCACGTCCTACGTCATTGTATATTACGGGTATATGATATAGAACATAACAATATACTCCTTCTATCATATCTCGATCTATCACTGAGCGAACACATGGTAGAGTTCTTTTCCATGCAACAAAATCTAACCTAGCCCCATCTAATGTCAAATGTACCTTCAATGACTACACTAACTCCTTTTAACTTCATCATTTGACCAACTCCAAGATAGACTGGAATAAGAACCCAATTTATATATCAAATGACACATACAATACATGGTCTACATCCTACAATGCATATAGATTAAATACCAATTCACTGAATTCATCAATCAGTAATTCTCAGTCATCACATCAATCTTCACAATGACATTCAACCACTCCTATTCCACCATTATCTCAAACCAATCACCAATCTCCACTTTCACCTCTATCTGTACAACCTATAACATCTAGTGAATCACAACTATCACTATCAAACCTACTATCCTCATCACATATACCGTCATATATATCTTCATCACCAACATTATTACCCTCAACTAAACGTTTATCTTCTTCTCCATTACTAAAGGTAGCAACACTTAACGCTTGTTCCATTAGAAATAAAGTAGATATTATTTTAAATATATTTCATGATACTAAGATAGATATTTTATGTATAACAGAAACTTGGCTTTCTATCAAGGATCTACCCATAATTGCATCCCTTAATACCCCAACTACTATCTTTATTCACCTACCACGCCCCGGCCCACACTATGGTGGCGGTGTCGGTGTGCTATATTCAAATGCCTTGAAACTAATACAGTCAAGTGACCTATCACTTGATAATTCAGAAGCCTTCTCATGTACCTTTCACCCTCCTAAATCACAACCACTTACAATTATAACAATTTATAGACCTCCTAATAATTCAATTCCTTACTTCATCGATGAAATTGACAACCTATTGTCTATGATCTCCACCAACAGTATACTACTTGGTGATTTCAATATACCAATTTTACCAAACTCACATAATTCAAATAAATTTATTAATATCATAAATTGTCATAATTTCTTACAACATGTCAAGTCTTCCACACATTCATCTGGAAACATATTAGACCTAATTATATCTAACACATCTTCGAATATAATTTCTAATACTAATGTTCATAGTTTAATCACTGACCACCACCTTGTTAGCTGCTCCCTACATATCCCTAAACTAATCAGACCATTAAAGAAAGTTCACTACAGAAAATTAGATAATATAAATATTGCTAATTTTATAAATGACTTCAACATTTTGTACAACAATATAACAGATTCATCTCATATAGACAGCTTTGTTAGTAACCTTATTCTTGTCCTAGATAAACATGCCCCTATTATCACTAAAACTTATACAGCTCGACATAATACGTTATGGTTCAATAATTCGTTACACACAGCAAAACGCTCACTTAGAATTAAAGAAAGGAATTGGCGAAAATCCAAAAGCGAAAATGATTTAAATATTTTTAAACATTCACTTTCTAATTATAGAAAATTAATAAAAACTGCTAAAAATAAATATTACATAGATCAAATTAAATCAGCTGGAAAAGATACTAAGAAATTATTTAGAATATCGTCAACACTACTAGGAAAACTGACAAAACGAATACTGCCTGATAACTCCCCTTTAACTAATGCGACTAACTTTGACTCTTACTTTTACATAAAAACATCATCAATTATAGATACTCTCCCTCGACCCTGCATCCCACCAATATCAAGCCCAATATACTCATTTTCCACTTTTTCATTACCAACCATTATCAATATCAATAATCTTTTATTAACAGTTAAATCTACATGTAAACTAGACCCAATTCCATCATGTTTATTACATTCTCTTTCATCCCTTCTTTCTCCATTCTACAAAAAAATTATCGATCGCTCACTAACTGCAGGTATCTTCCCATCCCACATGAAATATGCCCATGTAATTCCCATCCCTAAAAACCAATCCATTGATAGGTCAACTCTTTCTAATTATCGTCCCATATCCAACCTTTCTTTCATATCTAAGACAATTGAAAGAATAATTGCTAAACAACTTAGAACATACATCAATAATAATAACATACTGCATAAATTACAAAGTGCTTATACAACGGACAAGAGCACTGTTCACTACTCCATACTTTAAACAATATACTACTATTTCCAAAAAATACTCCCACCATACTGATTCTACTTGACTTGTCGTCGGCTTTCGATACGTTAGACCATAATATTCTTATTAGAAGATTAGAGAACATTGGTATTAAAGATTCTGTCCTTAGTTGGTTTACATCCTACCTAATTAACAGATCCTTTTCTATATGTATAGATAACGCCATAACAGAACCCCGCCACACAACTCATGGTGTACCCCAAGGTTCTGTTTTAGGTCCAATTCTCTTTAATATATATATTTCCCCTTTACTTTACTTACTTGACGAATACCCCGATATACACTTTCACTCATATGCGGATGACTTACAGCTATACTGTAATTTACCTGACCCAATCAATAACATAAATACTATAAATAAATGCATTAATGACATTAGTAAATGGCTTTCAAATAACTCCCTACTATTGAATAGCCTTAAAACAAAAGCTTTATTAATAAATACATCCCCAGGACATCATTCCATACCACCTATTATTATTAATAATCATATTATAGAATACTCTAACCAAGCTAAAAACCTCGGCCTCACACTTGACCAAAAGCTGTCTTATCTACCACATATAACTAATATATCGAAGTCCATTAATTACACCTTAAATACGATCCGACTTATTAGACCTTCTATAACTACTGAACTTGCCAAACTACTAGTTACTTCCTTAATACTGCCCCGACTTGACTACTGTAACTCTACTTTAAATTCACTCCCAGCACATACTATCAAAATGCTCACTAAATTACAATATAGAGCCATCAGAACCATTTTCAGGATAAAAAAATACTCAAGACAACATATCACACCTTATATGAAATCCATTCACTGGCTACCCATCCCTTACCGCATACAATACAAATTACTCCTACTGACCCACCATGCCACCCATAATAATAAACCTGACTATCTTACTGAACTACTTACGAACTACAAGTCATCCCGACCACAACGAACAATACAAACTAAATATACCAATAACTTTATCACTAAATAAAAAACAGGAATCTTCTTTTTCTATAATATCACCTAAACTATGGAACTCCCTTACTCAATTAGATCTATAGTTTCTGACCACACCTTTAAAGTCAAATTGAAAACACATCTATTTAATATAGCTTATAATAATTAATATACGATACACCGCCGAAAACTCATTACTGATGTTGATCGCAGTGTCTAAACAAATTGGTTACAAGGTTACAAGGTTCCCATTATTTAAAAATATATAGGAAATATATATCGTATATTTAAAACAAATAAAATTGATTTATAATTAGTATAGCCTTTATTTTTTCAAATATATATGTGTATATAAATTTATGTAAATTGGTAATGTATAATTTATTTTTATATATGTATACATATATTTATATAATATTATAATCATTTATATGTATAATATTCATTAAATTTAATTGAATTAACTGTATTGTTACATTGTAAATATTCAATTTGTTTAATAATTTTATTTTTATTTTATTTTTTTAATATATTTTATTATAGTTTATATTAGCTAATTATTGTTATTTTTTTATTTTTTTTATTTGGTGGAGTCCTTTCATCCCATCCAGGAACTTAGATTAAGTTTTCACTTATAACCATATATGGCTCTAATGTCCCTTAGAAGCCGCTCTCATGTTAAGGCATCTATGGTTTTAACGAGAGCTGATCATTTATGTATACACAATTATATTAGATCACTTCTAAATATTTTTTCTAATATTTTAAGACCTATTTTATAAAATTAATTAATGGTCCGGACGAGGCTCGAACCCGTGTCCTACTGCTTATATATAATATATATATATATATATATATATATATATATGTTACTAAATATATAAATATATATACTAATATATAAATATAGTAATTATAATATATAATGTAATACGTATATAGTACTATAATACATTTAGTCCATAACTTCTAATCCATACGTACTATATAGAACGTATACATTTTATTATATTTTAACGATTGATCAAAGTTTTAATAGTATATTTTATAATATTTCTTTTAGGTGTGGTACTTGTTTGAATGATTCTGATAATGAAGTTTGTACTTTTTATATATATATATTTTTAAAATTAAATTTATAATTATATTCATAATAATTTTAAATATATAATTTAATAATATATAAAATCAAACTTGTAATTCGTATTAATATAAATTAATCTCTCATTATCATATTCTAAACTTACCCAACTTATAATTTAATTTGATTTTTTTAAATTATGAATTTGCCGTAACATTTTAATTTATATTAAATATTATACCAAACCTTGCAGGTATTAAGACCATTATGTTATACAATAATAAAATTGTATTCATATATAATATAAGATAATATTATCTAATATTAATCGCTTTAAATATGTCTAATTTATTATCATATTCATATATATTGATATCCCTTGTTATAGTCTGGGAAAGGGTTTTGGAGGAGGTCAGGAATTAGATTCGTCTTCACATATTGATGTTAATGTATTTATTATGTTAACTGCATATTAAATTTGATATATATATATTTTATTTATGTAATATTAAAATTATAATACCTACGAATACAACTTACAAGGGGTATTAGATGTGAAGTGAATAATGGCATGTACATGTAATTTTCTACACGTGCAATGCACGTCGTGCATGCATGTAATTATAAATTATTATTCATAGAATCCCGAAAGATAATACATTTAAAAATACATTCAACTAGTACAAATTAAATATTAATGTAAACGTATTTCAAAATAATAATCATTTAATTTAATTCGGTCATTTATTTTAATTTTTATAATTAATATAATTAATTATAATTAATTATAATTAATTATTATAATTAATACTATAATTATTTTTAATTATATTAAATATAAAATTAAAAAATAGATGAAGATTTAATACGTCATATATGGTTAATTAATATAGTAAATATGAATACCGTAATAACTTAATTACCGATATCTATGTTTCTTCGTCTATCAGATTGATCATGAATTACAGCTAGACATTGTTATTAAGTAGCAACCTTGCTATATATAGCACCGTTGCGGTCAATTGTGTTCAATATGAGACACATTTAAACAATAGATATAGATTATTATAATTAATATAACTATAATTATTTTTAATTATATTAAATATAAAATTAAAAAAGTAGATGAAGATTTAATACGTCATATATGGTTAATTAATAAAGTAAATATAAATGCAGTAATAACTTAATTACCGAATTCTATGTTTCTACGTCTATCAGATTGACCATGAGTTATAGCTAGACATTGTTATTAAGTAGCAACATTTCTATATATAGCACCGTTGCGGTCACTTGTGGTCAATCTAAGAGACATTTAAACAATAGATATCGATGATTACGCCATTCATAGTCAATTAGGCACTGTTATGTTTACAGTCGTTGTTACGTGGTTAACTCGATTACAATGCATTGTTAACGATGAAGATTACAACGGTTGCTATGGTTATATATAGTAAACAATGAAGGTAACCTCTATAACGATGTAGCTCCGTTTGCGTCTCATGTGAATCTCGACATCGTCGTCTTTTGTTGGGAAGTGCCACGAGGGAGAACTATGACCACTACTGACATTACCTAAGTTCACTACCCTCCTTGTTATCTTATTTTTTATTTTGAATAAATTATTTAATCAAGAAAAATAATGTTAATGACTAGATTATCAAGGTTATTTTTAGTAATACAGATTGTTAGATACAATGAAGTACTGTTTCTACTAATTTATAGGGAATGGTTGGTTTTTAATTGCTTTGTAGTGTGAAGGTTCGTTAGTGTTTAAAGATGTTTCAGTATTGGAGATTATAATGACATATTTCAAAATCGTGGGAAATTGTGAGAGGTCAAGTTATTTATTAATAATATTTCTTTATATTAGTGAACAATAGAGGAAAATGATTTAAAATATGTATGGTGTTATTTTATATATGATTACTGTAACCTTAAAGTAGGTATATTTAATTAGTTAAGTAGTACATTCAGATTATATATTTATATATAGAATTTCTGGAATATATGTATGACTATTTTTTATATATACATATGAGTTGGTATCATTTATTTGGTAATTTTAATCTATGTTTTTATTTGTTTTTTTCGTACATTTTTTAAATTTTCAATATAAAGAAATTCGTAAAATTATCATGTTTAATGAATTCGAATTCAATCATCTGATCACATATTATGATAGTTTCTCTTTACGAAAGAGTCACATTTTGTTATATATAACAAAATATACTATAGTATCTTCATATCATATTTATATTTCAATGTTATATTATTAAACTATATTATTTTTGTATTAGATAATATATATTAATTCATTTTTATATTATTTTATATATACAAAAATAGCTATAGGGGAAATATGGGTAAAGTGGCCACAAGGGTAATGTGGCCACTTGGCGTATCTCATAAACTATAAGTCCAATCAAAAAAAAATATATACATGAAATATGCGAATTGGTGAGCATTGTTCAAATAAGTAAAAATAATTTGTATATCAATTAATAAAAAAAAATTATGTAAAAAATACAAAAAAATCGATTTACTTTAAAAAAAATGTAAATAAAAGTTTAGTAAAACATATATTAAATTACTAATATATAATATAAATTGAAAATTTAAGTTGCATATTAAAGAACTATTAAATTTCAACAAAGTTTGTAATCTATTTATTTTAGTGAATAATATTCATTATTATATAGTGTATATAGCGTGATACCTAGAATCGGGTAATGTGGCCACTTTTTTAGCGGGTAATGTGGCCATTTCACGATGATTTAAGCTAATCATATTTTCTGAAATCAATATTTATATATATTGATAAATTGCGTGCGTCATTATATGAAAACGTTGATTGAATCAACATCTACTATATCCTAACCATACAAATATATATATATTTAATACATATATGTAAATGCATATTATAATCGTAGTATAAACTTTAAAATTTAATATAATATATTTAATTATCTATTAACACTATTATAAAGAACAACAAATATATATATTATTTATTACATATATATTATATTATTTAATATATATATATATGATATATATATGTATACAACTTTACGTATACATACGTTTATACATATATATATAAAAACATATATGTTTTATACATATATATTTATATATATATATATATATATATATATAGTTGTAGTAGTACGTTGAGTAATTGTAGTACGTGTAAAGTATTAAGTATATTATTAGTATATTATTAGTATATTATTAAGTATATATATATAATATAATACATATATATATATATATATAAAATGTATTATATTATATATATATATATATATATATATATATGTATTATATTATATTATATATATATATATATATATATATATATATATATATATATATACTTAATACTATACTATATACTTACTACTTTACGTACTACAAAATATATGTTTAAATATAAATACATAGGTGATGAATAACAATTATGATATGATAACCTATACATATATATATATATATATATATATATATATATATATATATATATATATATATGTATACAACATATGCGTATAAACATATTTATACATACAGTTTTATTTGTATTTGTATATATGTATATGTATTATATACTAATATATTTATCATGTGATATATTAAACTAGATTTAAAAATAAATAAATTAATTTCATGTTAATACATTATATAATACATTTTATATCGATTTTCGATATCGATTTTCTAAAGAATTTAATAAACTTAATTTTATTTTATGTATTTAATTTAAATGTGCTTTATATATTTCATTTATAATTATTTATTGACTTATTTGTATATTACATTTCACTTTTTGTACCTCATATTATGTAATTATAAAAATACTTTGTATTAATGTTGATATGATATGATCTTAATATATTTAATATATTTAATATATGCATATATTTTATATGCATATACATTATACATTTATACAATTATATATATAAATGTTTCTAATAGAACCGTTCTATATATTATGATATATATATATATAGTACTATTAATTACTATTTTATCTAGGTATTATATCGCCATGTTGTTATGACATACAGTCATTTACTGCTGAAATTACTTTTTCCATATTAATAACATAATAATTAAGTTTAATGATATACTAGGATATAGCCTATTAATGAATATAGTAATTTATAAAGTTAAAATAAAAATCATTAATTTATCACAATTGCGTGAGTTTTGTAAATGTTACTTGATGTGATATCATTGGACTACACTTGATATAAAGTATCGCCATCTAGTGGATTAATTCCACATTTTCAGGTGGCCACATTACCCGCTTTAGGTGGCAACCTTACCCTCCATGGATGGTAATGTGGCCACCTTAATCATTTCAATGAGATGCTAAAATGAAAAACTGATTCGGTAGTCCTCTTGCATATCACAAGATGTATCTATAGGTACAGATATGGATATGTATTATATAGATATAGAT
Source organism: Osedax fenrisi (assembly GCA_964019155.1). Taxonomy (NCBI): domain Eukaryota; kingdom Metazoa; phylum Annelida; class Polychaeta; order Sabellida; family Siboglinidae; genus Osedax; species Osedax fenrisi. Next base: position 31,133,611 of record OZ025244.1, on the reverse strand, counting down.
ATGGCTATATATATAGCTATATATATAGATATGTATCAATATATATATTGAACAAATTATCGTATTAGATCTAATATTTATAAAGTTATACAACATTATCTAAAAGTTGCCACATTACCCATCTTTCCCCTATCAATATCGTCAATATCCTAAATTATAACAAAATCAATATATGAAATACTTGAGTAAACTTTAGTTATTTTTGAGAACATTAATAATAATTTGTATTGAAAATAGTGTCATTAATATAGTATATACACATATACAATAATGATTTATATAAACGCAAATTGCGATTATATTCGAATTAAATATGTCACAGTATACTATATACAGTATCACAATATATATAGTATAGTATAATATAATGTTATTTATAGTATTATATTTAATTTAAGTATATATTTATGTATTCTTCTGTATTTCATATGTATTAATTGTGTAACATTGCATAATGTATATAATACTATAGTCATTACATGATATCGTATTATAGCATGTTTATACCGGATGTAAGCATGTATAGAATTCGTATTAATAGGATAATTAATAAATGATTAATACTACTATGATTAGTTTCATTAAATTTCGTAATTGTAAAATTTACAATAAATAAAATGTTTAAATAATATTGATATTACAATATATAAATGTTTATCATTATAATCAATGTGCATTATGTATAATAAATTAATATGTAGATTATAAGGAATCAGCATCATAAGTATATATATATATATATATATATATATATATATTATATAACAAAGTGAAGTTCATTCGTATATATCTTTATTTTCAAAAACCTGTTGAATATAATAATAATAAACATAATAAGGAATCAGAATCATAAGTATATATATATATATAGTAAAATAAGCACTATGCATACTCTGCAAAACAGTATATATATATATATATATATATATATTACCATATTATATCCTAAAATGCTTTTATTAACAAATGTAATATATAGATTCAAGAAATGTCTATATAGGTGTTTACCTATATTAGGTTATATATTTATATGAGCTAAATAAATAATATTGTGTGTTAATGAAATACAACAATGTTGATATATTTAATATATATATATATATATATATATATATATATATATATATATATATATATATATATATATTCAAACCTTTATTCAAAATCAATATTCTGAAAATGCAGTAACCCCCTCTATCTGCACATATTCTTATGTATGTATATATACCTAATATACAAAACCAATGGTAAAACTAGACGAGTAGTACCATTCAACTATATATATATATATATGTATGTATCTAATGACAACATATAAAATGAGTACCTACATAGATTTATATATATATATATATATATATATCAACATATTGTAACCATATATACAATTAATATACTATACATAGTAAATAATTGGGGGGCGGTTATATACAATTATATTCTATATATAGTATTTTACATTAATATATAATATATAATTGAAAATTATACCACCTTTTATTGAATTAAATATAAATATAAATATAATTTATATATATATATATATATATATATATGTTCATAATTCAATAACTTAATAACATTATCGTATGCATAGAATATGTTGCATGAAGTCATACGTATTACATAATGTTTGTGTAATCAACAACAATATAATCACTATAAAGCCGAATCTAAAACCTTGAACTATTATATACTATTTATAGTATATTGCAAATTAATAGATGATTAATAATTAATTTATATACCCTCTTATTTTATTTTATTATATATATATATATATGTACATAAATAGAAAAGTGATATACGTGTTATTATATACTTATATGATATTGTATGTATCATATGTCTAACGATGTATGTAGAATATATAGTTATAGAGTTGGACAGTTGACAGCTGTATCTATGCCATGTATCAACTAGCTAGCCAGACAGTGTCCAACTGTTGTATATTTAGATAGTCCAGTTAGTGCAACACCATTTACGATGAATAACACATACTCCTGATGACAACACAGATTCACGTGATATCCGCAGTTAACAACATAGCCACCTTGTAGGGGAAAGTAACCGAATACGGACAGTGCCCGAATACTGACACTCTCGGTATTTCAGAAACCATAAATCCTACAAAAAAAAGTTTAATGAATAAAATATTTATAATCATATAAATAGTCTAAATAAGTATTTTTATTTTTTAATTATTCAAAATAGTGCTAATATTATATCCAATATATCCTATATATTATAGCTAATATATCCAATTAACTGACTTTTTTAGTACGTTTTTAAATTTATGAAAAAAAATGTAAACTTAAACCTTCTCAAGAATATACAAATGTATTGATATAAAAAATAACAATATAAAGATATTTTAACATTATATATATAATTTCTATATTTTATAACTAATATTAAGTTATATACATATATATCTAGAGGTCATATAAATCCTTAATACCGATATTCTAGATGTCTTAATACCCTACACAGATAATATTAAACTTTCATTAGACTCAATTTAAACGTTCGTTGGGTGGTCGAAATAACGAACCTTTTGTAACGTTCTTTATACTTAAGTTACCCAAGAACGTTTTTGTATAAACGTTCTTTATACAATATATTATGATGAACGTTTTATATTATTAATATTATTATTATTATTATTATTATCAGATTTAGGTTTGCACGCGGGTTTTTGTAGAAGCTTAAGCTTATCGAGACAATTACCCTTCATTTTAAAGCAAGTCCAAACAAATATATATAAATAAAAGATAATAAAATAATAATTGACTTCCTGTACAATACACTGTATATATTAGAAAATAATATAAATTGTTTGAACTTGCCATAAAATTATGAAATTATAATTTAATTATTTATAAATAAATAAATAAAATAAATAGTAAGTATAAGTATAAGGGACTAAAAGAATGACTTAAATAAAAATATAGATCAAATAGTTTAAATGAAATAAAAAAGAATAAAATAGAATAAAAAGTATATTCAGAAAGATGATAAAAAACGTTATATAAAAAAAAATTATAATTTTTTATATTTATAATGTAAGAATACATGTTTTGTTAAGCCAATAAGTTAATTTTTATATAAATAAAAGTCAATAAGAGCCAATAAGAAGAATGAAAACAATAAAGTAAATTTAAATATAAAAGACAAATATTCAATAAAATATGCTTATGTTATTAACAATAAAGTAAAATAATATGACTAGTTAAGAAGGAATATAAAATTGAGAAAAATAAAAAGTTAACAAAAAATACCAAATGGTATTTAATTTATTTTTATTTTTACATAATCGTCAATAAGTAAAAAGAACGAAAAAATAAAGTGAATTAAAATATAAAATACAAAATTTCAGTAAAATAATATTATAAATGTCAGTAAAATAAAAGAATGTAACATTAAACACGAAATGGTATTCAATTTTATTTTTTATTTTGACATAAACGTTAATAAATTAAAAATAAGAATAAATATAAAAAGTGGAACTTATTATAAAATATCATAATAGATAATATTCAAGATAAAATATTACAATTAAAAATAATAAAATATAGATCATAAGTATACCGAGTATGAAGATAACAAGTTTAATATAATGGTTCCTAAATATTTATAATTAGAAATATTTTTTTAAATATTATTAAGTTTATTCTAGGAAACTGGTACAACATATATTAAAGTTCGTGTACATGTAGACTATGCATAGTTATTTTTGAAATTAAAAATAGAGAAATTATTTAAACTCCTAGTGTTATAACATGATGACATTAAAGAAAATCTTTTATTAATTATATAAGGATGAAGATTATTAACCTGTAAAGACTTATATATTACAATATATTATATAATTAAATATATGTTATAATTAAAACATGAATTTAATAATAATAATATTTTTAATACTAAATACAATGTTTCAATATTCAATATTGAGCATTCATTATAACATTATTTAAAATTGTATTATCTTATAAGATAATTATAAGATATATATAAGATAATTATAAGTATTGTTTAAGTTGTCACACAAATGAAATTATGATTATTTAAAAAAAAACATAGATACTTAAAGAATTTATGATTTTAAAATAGTAACTTTATTTATTAAATTCATAATATTAACTTAAATATAAAATTAAAATAATAATTGATAATTAATTCATTAGTACTAAATTAAATCAATATATTAAAATAAAGATAAGGTAAAATATGATATTATATATATATATATATTATATATAATATTATATTATATATTATATATAATATATATATATATATTCATGTGTATATATTGGGTATATATTAAAAAATAATGTAGGCGTAAATTAATATTATTGGCTATAATTTTTTTTTAATTATTATGTATTTAATATGTCTATAGGTAAATAATATCAGTATAATTATATCAATTTATTTTCACTCTATTTTATCGCTATAATTCGATATTTTATCCTTAATATACAATCATATAATACTTGTAATACAAAAGGTCATTGTGATTTTCAATATCTAATGAACGTTTAGATATTTTTGATAAAGGTTCATTATAAAAATATATTCTAAGATAGATTATGTTAAATTTTATAATATAAAAGGTTCATTGGACTCTGAAAATGTCTAATGAACGTTTATAAAGATATGATAAAACCGTTAAAAGGTTACATTTTATAATATAAAATATTCATTAGAATCTGTAAACGTCTACATTATATGTAATAATGAGTGGTAGAAATAAATTCCAATCATTATGATAGATGGATTTAAAGTATTACATATAGGATAAAAAACAATAATTCTTTTAAATAATAGATAAAAAAATACTATGAAAAATAGTTAAATTTAATTTTATACAAATACAAAAAGGAAAACATATTATTAAATCTAACATGTTTCAGATTATACTATTTCTAAGTGACAGTTCAGTGGTCTATCCATTTTCTATGGAAAAACATATTATAAAAATACATAATAAATAATATTGAATAATATTAAATACAAATCAATATATACGAAAACAACATTTATACTTTTAAAAACACATACTACAAAACCAAAAAATAACTAATTAAAAATATATAAAACACAATTAAAAACAACCAATTAAAAATACAAAGATCGTTAGTCTGCTATATATACTACTTGTATTCATCAATTGTATACAATATATTACGTCATATATGACTCTATAGCGTTACTATGGTAACTGCGGTGATTATGCATATCTATAATACACGGTGTTATAATCAAGTATCGAAAGAGATGTATAACGTATATGTTATGTAATGGAGTTGCATAATAACCGTAGTTAATGACGTCACTAATTAGATTAGAGGCGCTAGTCTAACAACAATAGAATCACCACTATAAAAACACGAACAATGCCCCATGTTCCTTACAACTACAATAGTATTACGCAATGACTGATACACGTGATATATCTACCGGACCCATAATGCAATACGACTACGAACTTTATATTGATTTAGATATGCCGTGGCCTTAAACAATTAAGGTTAGATAACATACTAAACCAATTATATTATTTATAAATAATAATTTATAAGTAAATATAACAAATTAATATTTAATTAGTAATAAATAAATAAATATGCGTTTTATTATATAATATTCACACTAAAAATTAAACATATTATTAAATTATAGGTATATGTAATAGATATAATAAAATAATAATTCAAATATTTATATTTAGGTGACAAGACTAAGAAAATGGCTTGGATTCGTCGAATATTATAGAATATATATATAGAATATTAATTATATTACGATATAGTATTATAACAGATTAAATCTATGAATACATGTGATAACATAACACCATACATTAATATAATTTACTTTTATTTTCGTATCGTTCTTTATGATAAAATCATGAATAGATATTGCGTATCTTTATGTTCCGTTTTATTATCGCTTTTTATATGTTAACTGTTGAAGCCTTATTACTGTGATATAATGAGTCATTACAATAAATATTACAAACAATATATAATACATATAATTCAATTCAATATACTTATATTTTATTTATAATTATTTATAAATTATATTCTAATTTATAAAATATATATTTATATATTTTAATTTAAACAGTAATGAATAAACTTATATTTACTTTATAAATATAATTCTTAATGATTATAATCATATATAGGGGGGGGGAAGGGAGTAGTGGCCGATAATTAATATGCCTCAGAAGATTTCTAATATATCGATAAATAATGAATGTTAGGCTCTTATTTTTTGAATTAACTAGAAATGATATAGTTATAGAATACTGTGATTTCACTTTTATATATAAAGTGTTTAACCTAATAATATAAACGTTTGATTAGGCATTACAAAAAGCACTACAATAAGGCAAGGTCGTAGTAGTGACCGCTTGTACCAGAAAATACGATAGGTATCTCGTAATGTATTCTATTTATATTTTGTTAATTATGTAATATTAAATAATTATATTTATGATGCATACACCTTATTTAATTCAATGATTTAATTATATATGCACATACCCTTACACACAAATAAGCATAAATATATATAATCATGTTTTTCTCAAAATTTTACAAAAAATTATTATATAATAAATTAGAGTAATTAATTAATTATTTAAAAAAAAAATTTACTATATACTATAGATTTTTGATTATCTAAACATTGTATATATAACTTGTTATCCATTAAAGCGCCATTTAAGCCTTAATTAAAACGGCCACTACCCCCTTCCCTCCCCTAATTATATATTATATTTTTCTTTAATGATAATTTGTAATCTAATTTGATTATTGGAAATATTTAATATATATACACAAAATTCAATTTTTAGATTTGTATATGCATCTATAGGATATTACTTTGATATGATGATGATATGATGATGATATTTATGAATGTGATTGATATATTGTTTGATTTATTGATTGATTACTTTATTTAAACATCCACAATATATAGACAATAAACATTCAACCGTGCATTGCAATAATACATGTATTATAATTGTGAAAATAAATCAATAAATATATATTTATATATAAGTAAATTTAAAATTAAAAATATAAACTATAATATATAAACATAAAATAATAATTATACAACAGCATTTTGTTTACATTTCGTCTTAATTAATGATAATTAGTCATTTTTCTAATATTATATAGAAGCAAGTTACAATTATAGTAGGGAATTAACAATAAAATATCTACCAAGAATGAGATATTATTAAATTGAGGTGTATTCATTTAATATACTGGACAGTTTTATTTTAAGAGAGAGGTAACATATATTTAATAATATTTTTAAGAATATTTGGTAGTAATTTAAATCCCATATCAAATAGAATTTACAAATTAAATATGTGCTCTTCTTTTGTGTCTAGTTTATATAATAAGTTATCTAGTATTTCTAAATGTATTAAATAAAAACTGGATTTGATACCTCTGAGTATGATTACCCATCAAATTACTGAACCAACTATATGTAAATTATCTAGTTTTTTTTCCCTATATTTTTGAAATCCACAAATTGATTATGATGTCCAATTCAACATCTATTATTGATCCTATTCCTTTGATTATCTTTAAACATGTAGTCTTACTTTCGATTAATATCTCGAATTTATTTAGGAATCACTTAATGATTGGATCATAGCTAATTCTCTAAAATATGCTATTATTAAGCCGACTCTGAAAAATCCTCTTTTGATCCTGATGATATTATGAACTATAGACCCATATAAGAACTTCCAATAATCAGTAAAAGCATGGAACGTGTAGTCAGTAGACAATTGATATTATACCTTGAGAATAACTATTTAATGGAACCACCAGATTGATTATAGAATACATTATTACACTTAAACTCCTTTAAATATTATTACTGATACGCTCTATAAATCTCTCGACACCTCTCATTGTGCGCAACAATTGCTACTCGACCTTTCGAGTGCTTTTGATAATCTAAACCAAAACATTTTTATTGACCGTATTAAGGAACTTTGAATTGAATGTTCTTCTCTCAGCTGGTTAACTTCATTTCTTAATGATCGAACTTCCTCAGTAAAAGTTAATGATTATATTTCGCCTCCAATTGAAAGACTATGTGAAGTTCCTCAGGGTTCAGTACTCGGACCTTTATTATTTTCCATTTACTTGCATCCTATTGGGGTATAAGGGTGTTAGTCATCAACCAACACCCAACTCACTTGTATTGGCTCCTCGTGCCGCACCCTGGAAACCGCACTATTCTGCGGGCTAAAATGCAAGAGGGGATCTGAGAGTGGAGATAGGCACCGTCTAGAATATTATACCTACTGATAGATTATGAATACAACACACAAACGGATCTGTCGCGGCCTGATTAAAAACGACCGCGTGAATCATCGGTAAACTCCCGTTTGAACGTGAAAAATTGACTACTGGATACAACAGACAACAACAACATCAATTTTAATAAAATAAAAAAAAACGTTTGACAACAACAACAACAACATTTGGCACATGGAACATGAGAACACTAAGGAGATGCGGTAAGTTAGAAGAATTGTCACATGAATTGGAAAAATAAAAATGTAACGTGATTGGTTTATCAGAAATTAGGTGGAAAGTAACAGGCGAAATGACAACTAATAAAGGAAATCATTTTATATATAGCGGACATATAAACAAACATATTCATGGTGTAGTCATAGTAAACAAGTAACTATGAAATTCGATATTAAATTATAATGCAGTCTACAGCAGAATAATACCAATACGAATAAAAGCTTCTCTTTTAACTGCACTCTGATACAAATATATGCGCAGAAATAAAAATACTCAGATGAGGAAGTAAAAGAATTTTACTAACATATTGAGGATATGATATAACAGTAACCTAAGAAAGACTTTCTTGTAGTAATTGGCGACTGGAATGCATCATCAGGATATGATGGTCACTTGGCATGACTAAATACTATAGGACGTTTCAGCAATGAATCAACAAATGAAAGTGGAGAAAGATTGCTTGAATTTGCAGATAAATATAAATTAATACTAGCCAATACTCTCTTCAATCATACAAAATCTATACTTAGTACATGGCACTATTCAAATAAATTAACACATAATCAAATTGACTACATTATAAGTTAGAATTTCTAACCCCTCAACGCTTCAAATCTAGCATAATCAGGACACCACAAACTTATCATTGTGCGGACATAAATAGTGATCATGACCTGGTCTTATGCAATATCAAATTGAAGCTAAGCATAAAAAAAGAACGAAATGAAATAGAATACGTTTATATTTAGAAAAGCTTAATAACCAAACAACAATTGAGTCATATAGAAACATCCTGCAAACCGAACTAAATAATTATTTATCTAGACAAACTTAACAAAAGTCCCACGATGATATTCGAAATGGTAGAGACAAGTATTATATCCGTCGCCTCCGAAACAATCGGAAAACACAGACCAAAGAAACAAGCTTGGACGACTAATGAAATACTAGACCTCTGTGATGAAAGACGTACATTGAAATCAACTGTAAAATCAAACCTAAACCGGAGAAATGAATACAATATATTGAATCCAATTCTAAAAAGAATGATTAACAAGAATAAAGAAGAATGGATACAAGAACAATGCAATTCTATAAATGAAGATATGTCAAGAAACCTATCGAATAAAAGGGCCTATAAAACATTAATAATGCTCACTAAACCAAATCATAAGAAGATGATGATTATCTTTGATAAAAATGATAAACCATTAGCGGACAACAACGGACTAATGCAAATGTGGACCGAATACTGCAATGAACTATACAACTACCCTATAGGGTATATGACAATTAAAGAAACAATAACATCTCAGCATATTATTTCACTACTGTAGTAATATGTTATAGGCTGTCACTTTGTAGCTGCCTATTCGGGTATGACGCTAAGCCACACCCATTATATGTATCTTTAGATGATACATACATTCTGGTCCTGGATATCAACTAGGTTAGTTATACTCATAATAGGCAGTTATTATACGGTGACAGCGGGCTTAATTAAGAACCCTATAACATATATCATATAAATCAGTGTATTTATAACATTTATAACATATTATATATAAATTAACTATATTAAATATTAATATAAATCAGTGAATTATTATTAATATTATATATTATTACATAGTATTGTGTTATTATTATATACTATATAATATAGTATATTTATATATATGTATTATACCTTAGATATAGTATACCATATAAAGTGGTAGGAAAAGTAATATATATATATATAAATAGATATATTTAGAGAATAAATTTGAACATATTAAAAGTATAAATATTTAGTATATATATCATATTTTATAAATCAGTGAATTTATTTATTTCCATAGAAAACCTAGATATTTTATAAATCAGTGAATTTATTTATTTCTATAGAAAACCTAGATATTTTATAAATCAGTGAATTTATTTATTTCTATAGAAAACCTAGATATTTTATAAATCAGTGAATTTATTAATTTCTATAAAAAAAAAAAAAAAAAACTAGATATTTTATAAATCAGTGAATTTATTTATTTCTATAGAAACCTAAATATTTTATAAATTAGTGAATTTATTTAATATATAGAACATCTAGATATTTTTTAAATCAGTGATTATATTATATATATATAAATATATGTAGTTTATATTTAGTTATTACATATTATTACATATTCTATAGTATAATATAATATGATTATATTATATTCCTATATAATTATATACGGAGAATATTATTAAAAATTAATATTATAATTATTATATATTATATTGCGAATTATTATAATTATTATATATTATATTGCGAATTATTATAATTATTATATATTATATTGTGATTATTATTGTTAATTATTGTAAGGAGAGATGTCAGAGTACAGAATACCAAAGAAATTAAATACAGATAATACCAGTGCTATAGAATGGAAGAGATGGATTCAAGCCTTTGAAATATACGAATGTGCAGCAGAGCTGGAAGAAAAGAAGGATAAAGTCAAGGTAGCAATATTCCTAAATATTATAGGTCCAGACGGAGTAGAAATATTTAACTCATTTAAAGAAGAAACCTTTGAAAGAACGGAAATGAAAAAAAGATAACTATAAAAGGCAAAGAATATCTAGAATGGATCAAGAATAAGTTTGAAAGTTATTTCACACCAAAGAAAAATACAACATACGAGAGATATGTTTTTTTCAAAAGAGATCAAACCGAAGGAGAATCAATAGAATTATATTATTCGGAACTGAAGAATTTGGCAAAAACATGCGAATTCCAGGATCTGAAAGATTCCCTCATTAAGGACAGATTAATAATAGGAATGACAGATGAAAATCTAAGGCAAAGATTTTTGCAAGAGGCTGCTCAGTATGAGTTAACCGCAGAAAAGATTGTAGAAACAGTTAAAATAAAAGAAACTAGCATATTACAAGTTAAGGCGATTAATCACGATGCTAAGGAAAGTATAGATTACATCAAAGATAAAACGAGAAAATACAAGAAATTCGAAAATAAATAGAAAACGCACAACATCGAAACGAAAAATAACAAGAAGTGTGGAAGATGTAATTTAGAGCATCCACCAAAACAATGTAGAGCGTACAATCAAAAATGTATGAAATGTAAGAAAATTGGACATTGGGCAATATGTTGTAAAAACCATTGCAGAGAAACGAATGAAATTATAAAGGAAAACATAAAGTTCCTAGGCGAAATAAAGGAAAGTATAAATCAAAAAGAGGAAGATTGGACAAGAAGAGTAGGACTTCAAATAGGAAGTTACCAAGAACAAGTATCTTTAAAAATATATACAGGTGCTAGCGTTACAGTGATACCGTTTAGCAAATCTTTACCCAAGATGAGACAATCGACAACAATTCTTAAAGGTCCTAATAATACTCATATAGAAGTTATAGGATGTTTTGTTGCGATTGTCACCTATAAAGGAAAATCCATGAAAGAAGAGATATTTATACTAGAAAAACAAACCGTAGGGCTATTATCCAGAAGATTATCAGTAGGACTTGGAATAGTAAAACTAATTGATGAAATCGATAATAGACTTTTTGAAGGTTTAGGAAGCTTAGAATATACATATAAGATAGAGATGAACGATAATATTAAACCAACTTCTATATATGTACCAAGACCAGTACCCATACACCAACAAGAAAAAGTTAAGGAAGAACTAGATAGGATGATGAGTTTAAACGTCATCGAAGAAGCCAATAGTCCAACAGATTGGTGTAGCCCAATGGTAGTGGCCATCAAGGGAAACGGGAAGATTCTTATATGCACCGATATGACGAAATTCAACAAAGCTGTAAAGAGGGAAGTATATCCGATGGCAACAGTTGAGAGTAGCTTAGCCAAGATTAAGGGCAAAATATTCAGTAAGCTAGACGCAAACTCAGGGTTTTGGCAAATACCCTCAGAGGAAAGCTCACAGAAATTGACAACATTCTTAACGCCATGGGGACGGTTTTATTATAAAAAACTACCTTTTGGACTTACATCAGCCCCTGAAATTTTCTGTAGAGAGATGGACAGAATTCTAAAAGATTGCAAAGGAGTGGTGATACACATGGACGATGTACTAGTTATGGGTGAAAATAAAGAAGAACATGATACAAGACTAGATGCAGTATTGAATAAAATAAGTAAAGCAGGAATGACATTAAACAGAGAGAAATGTTCATTTGGTTCTATAAAAGTAGAATTTTTAGGATTTAAAATCAGTGGGGATGGGATACAAGCTGGAGAAAAAATTCAAGGAATTAGAGATTTTCCAGTGCCAGATTGTGTAAAAGCAGTAAGAAGTTTCCTGGGATTGATTAACCAATATTCAAGATTTAATCATGAAATAGCTACCATCAGTGAACCAATCAGAGAGCTATTGAAAAAAGATATTGGATGGTTTTGGGATAGAGATCAAGAAATTAGTTTTGAGAAACTAAAAAAAAATGTTTAATGAACCTCCTATATTAGCGCACTTCGACCCAAAGAAAAAAACTATATTTACGACAGATGCTTGTAATCAAGGAATCGGGGCTGTTCTTTCCCAAATTGATTCGGAAGGAAACAGAAGAATGATTGGAGCCGCTAGTAGATCCTTAACCAGTGCTGAAAAGAATTATGCAGTGATTGAAAAAGAAGCTTTAGGAGTCGTTTGGGGTCTCGAGAAGTTTAACTATTATATTTGTGGAGCACCTATAGTTGTAGAGACTGACCACAAACCTTTGATTACCCTGTTAGGACGGAAAGAAGTAGAAAAGATCCCTATAAGGATACAAAGATTTAGAATACGTTTGATGAGATATTCGGTAGAAATGGTATATATATATACCTGGAAAATTAAATATTGGAGCTGATGCTTTATCAAGATATCCTTCTAAGACGACAAGTACTTCTAATATACTTGAAATTGAAGTAAATCAACTAGTAGAATCTACTTTTGTTCCTGGTGAGTCAGTAAAACTCAATAAAATAAGAAAAATCCAAGAGGATGACGTAATAATAAAAGAAGTTATTAGTAAAATATGTAATGGATGGTCGTATAAAGACCGTAAGAATAGTGATCTAAGCAAGTATTATGAAAATACTGCAAACTTAAGCATGATGAAAGGGTGTCTAACCTACCAGAATAGGTTAGTCATCCCTAGAACATATCAGCAAGTCATTTTAAGTGAACTACATGTAGGACACCAAGGTATATCAAAATGTCAAGCAAGAGCACGAGCATGTGTGTGGTGGTTTGGGATTAGTAGAGATGTAGAAAGAATGGTAAGAAACTGTAGAACTTGTTTAATGAATAGTTGGACAACAAGATAACCTATGAAAATAATACCTGTACCAAAGAAAGCTTGGGAGATTGTTGGAACTGATCTTTATACCTTTAAAGATAAGAAATATCTAATAATAGTAGACTATTACTCGAGATATATTGAAACTATGTTGCTGAAGAATGAACTATCAGAAACAGTTAGTCTATCAATGAAATCAATATTTTCAAGACATGGAATACCAGAGACTGTCGTTTCTGATAACGGAAGACAGTTTTCCAGCAAAGAATTTAAAGAATTCTCCCAAAGTTACAGTTTTCAACATATTACGTCATCACCCAAGCACCCTCAAGGAAATTCAGTTGCAGAAAGGGGAGTTCAAACAATAAAGAATATATTAAGTAAAGAAGATGATCCATACTTAGGATTATTGGCTTATAGAAGCACACCTTTAAGCTTTGGAATATCGCCTGCTGAATTGTTAATGGGGAGAAGACTGAATACAACGGTACCTGAGATACCGAAAGGATTAAGAAGAATTAATCAACCGAAATTTATTAAATTTAATAAAGAAAATAAAGAAAACAATAAGAAATACCGAGACAATAAGTATACTATAGAAAAGAGAGAACTAGAGAACAACGAAGAAGTATTTGTTAAAGATATACGGAAAGTAGCCAAAATAGCATATAGATCTCCAGAGAGTGATCGATCATATGTCTTAGATACCGACAAAAGGTTTATAAGACGTAATAGACAATTGATTATACCATTAAAGAATACCTCTTACGTAACTCGGTCAGGAAGAATTTCAAAACCACCTGATCGATTAATAGAGATTAACTAAGATACGGGAAGAGGGTGGTGGGTATATTATTTATGTGTTGTTCATTATTTAGTTCATTATTATTATTATTATTATTATTTTAGTTAAATATAATCATCAAGGTATTTGAATATTATTAATCTTAAGAAGGGAGATGTAGTAATATGTTATAGGCTGTCACTTTGTAGCTGCCTATTCGGGTATGACGCTAAGCCACACCCATTATATGTATCTTTAGATGATACATACATTCTGGTCCTGGATACCAACTAGGTTAGTTATACTCATAATAGGCAGTTATTACAACTACCTATACTAAAATCAGAAGTAAGAAATTCTACCAACACTCTGAAAAATGGTAAAGTTCCTGGTATTGATAATATAAATGGTGAGCTAATAAAGTATGGAGGGGATAAACTATTAGATATTATGACTTCACTATGTAAATACATTTTGGATAAAAAAGAGTTTCCGGTATAATGGACCAAATCACTAATCATCTCCTTTCCAAAGAAAGGTGATTATAGAAATTGCTCGAACTATCAAATAATTATTTTAATTAGCCACGCAAGCAAAATCATGTTAAAAATACGTGTGGAAATATTAAACCCACAATCCGAATATATCCTTTCAGAAGAATAAGCAGGCTATCGAAGAGGACGTAATACAGACGAACAATTCGTAAACTGCCGAATGAATATTGAAAAACAACTAAGAGTTCAAAAAAACCTTTATCATAACTTCATTGATTTTAAAAAGGCATTCGATCGTGTATGGCACGAAGGATTATGGCATACTATGAATAGTTTTGGTATTTCAAATGATATAACAGAATATATTAAAGCATTGTATGCAAATTCAGAAAGTTCTGTCTTACAGGAAAACAATATTGGAGATCCCTACAAAACTTCTGTGGGTGTACGAGAAGGAAGTCCCCTATCCCCTGTTTATTTAATATATTCCTCGAACAAATAATGTCAGATACCCTATTAAATTACCATTCTAGTATCTCTATAGGTAGAGAAATATCTAGCCTTCGATTCGCTGATGATATATATCTAATAAGCGGTAGCAATGATGAACTACAACAAATTACCAATAGTCTATCAAAACATGCGAGTGATTATTGTATGGAAATTAGCTCTGAAAAGAGAAAAACCATGGTGAATAGCAGAGATGAAAGTATATAAGAAAATATCAGAATGAATTGAGAAATATTGGAAGAGGTAGATAAATTTAAATATCTAGGAGCAACTATAACCAAAGATGGTACCAGTGAAGCAGATATAAGACTATCCACCTCTACATCGGCTTTGATAAGATTAAAACTATATGGACAAGTACAAAAATTGGCTTTAGAAAAAAATGCAGTCTGTATAAAACACTGGTGCTCTCAATATTATTCTATGGATGCGAAGCTTGGACGATTACTGAAAAGATGGATAACAAAATTAAAGCCTTCGAAAATAAAGCACACAGACGACTATTAGGTATAAATTACAGAGATCATAAAACGAATATCTACATTAAAGAGAAAATTAATTTATATGTTGGGAAGTTTACGCCACTGTTGTCAATTATCAAAAAAAGAAAGTTGTGTTGGTGTGGCCATGTATCACGTAGTAATATATTCGCTAAAAATATTCAACAAGAACAAATCTAAGGTGCAAGACCTCGTGGCAGCTCAAAGATAGAATGGATGGACAAATGGAAATCCAAAGATAACGGTGACCTACTGAGTATGACAAAATATCGAAACAAATGGCGATGCTGTTGTGTGAAACTATCATTCCCCCTACGATTCAAAAGTCATGGGGTTAAACTAAGTAAAAGTAAAAGTAAGAATACTCTATCTAATATTATTAGTACTTTTTCTAATATTACCTACCATATATATGCTTATAATATAGAGCTACTTATTACAATTCCCTTTAAATCTCTTAACTCTAAATTAGAACTTCTGGAATGTGCATCTGAAATTATTAATTGGCTTCTTAGAAATGACCTACTACTAAATACCTCGAAAACCGAACTATTCATGTAGGGTATCTAGGGAACCTATCTAGGGTATATACTAATTTTTCACTTATAATCATTGATGATAGGGTTATACATACTTCTGCTTCAGTTCGTAATCTTGGAGTTATGTTCGATAGTATATTTTCTTTTGATGCTCGAATTAGTTCTATCTCAAAATCTGCTAACTTCCATATACGTAGAATTGGTCATATTATAAAGTATTTCTCTAAACGTATTATTTAGCTACTTATAAGTAAATATATTAATACTCTAGTATTAACCAGAATTGATTATTGTGGATCATTATTTAGTAACTTCAAGAATATAGAGGTGAAAAAGATAGATAGAATTATTCGCACTTCTATACGCCTTATTTATAATATCAATCATCATGAACATTTGAAAATAGATGAACACCAACATCATATTAAATGATTATTATTTAGAAAACGATGCACAAATCTTTTACTATTTTTAGCTCATAAATCTATATTCCTAGGTAAGTCTGACTATCTACAAAATCAACTGACACGTAGTTGCATACTAAATCAGATTTGAACATCGGATGCAATTATTTTGGAGAGCAATACTTTATTTATCGGAATTAGCAATCGCGCATTCTCTTCCGTTATCCTCGCATATGGAACGTCCTACCGTATGACTTATGGAAAGTCCAATCCTTGTATTGTTTCAGGAAGAAACTAAAACATTATATAAACACTTCTTAATTTATTTGTATATATATATTGTATTATATATATATATATATTCATCTTTCAATAACTTAAATATACCACCGTATACGGTGAATGAACAGAGTAGGTAGAATGAGGTAATACGTCATACATAATATGTGTGTAATGTACATTGACAACAATCTATTTAAAGCATCTAAAACCGCGAACAGTTATATACTATTTATAATATACTATTTATAGTATACTATTTATAGTATACTATTTATAGTATACTATTTATAGTATACTATTTATAGTATACTATTTATAGTATACTATTTATAGTATACTATTTATAGTATACTATTTATAGTATATTATTTATAGTATACTATTTATAGTATATAGCTATATATATTACTACTACTTGTACTCATCAATTATATACAATATATTACGTCATATATGACTCAATAGTGTTACTATGGTAACTGCGGTTATTATTCATCTCTATAATACACGGTGTTATTATCAAGTATTGAAAGAGATGTATAACCTATATGTTATGTAATGTAGTTGCATAATAACCGTAGATACTGACATCACTAATAAGATTAGAGGCGCTAGTCTAACAACAATAGAATCGCCACTATAAAAACACGAACAATGCCCCATGTTCCTTACAACTACAATAGTATTACGCAATGACTGATACACGTGATATATCTACCGGACCCATAATGCAATACGACTACGAACTTTATATTGATTTAGATATGCCTTGGCCTTAGACAACTAAGGTTAGATAACATACCTAATCAATTATATTATTTATAAGTAAATATAATAAAATATTATTTAATTTGTAATACATAAATAAATATGCGTTTTATTATATAATATTTACACTAAAAATTAAACATATTATTAAATTATAGATATATGTAATATATATAAATAAAATAATAATTCAAATTCTTATATTTAGGTGACAAGACTAAGAAAATGGCTTTGATTCGTCGAATATTATACATAACTAACATATTAATTATATTATAATACAGTATTATAAAAGATTACATCTATGAATACATGTGATACCTGAACACCATACATTAATATAATTTACTCTTATTTTCGTATCGTTCTTTATGATCAAATCATGAATAGATATTGCGTATGTTTATGTTCCGTTTTATTGTCGCGTTTTGTATGTTAACTGTTGAAGCCTTATTACTGTGATATAATGAGTCATTACAATAAAATAAATATAATTCAATTAAATATACTTATATTATATTCATAATTATTTATAAATTATATTTTAATTTATAAAATGCATATTAATATATTTTATATAAACAGTATAAACTGTATAAACTTATATTTACTTTATAAATATAATTCTTAATGATTATAATCATATAAAATTATATATTTTATTTTTCTTTAATGATAATTTATAATCTAATTTGATTATTGGACATCTTTAATCTATATATATATACAGAAAATTCAATTTTGTAGATTTGTATTTGCATCTATAGGATATTACTTTGATATGATGATGAGATGATGATGATATTTATGAAAATGATTGATTGATTGGTTGATTTATTGATTGATTAGTTTATTAAAATATCCACAATATATAGACAATAACCTACACACTCAATCGTGCATTGCAATAATACTTATATTACAATTGCAAAAAAAAACAATAAATATATATTTATAAATTAAAAATTAAAAATATAAAATATAATATATAAACATAAAATAATAATTATACAATATAATTTTGTTTACAATTCGTCTTAATTAATGATAATTAGTCATTTTCTAATATTATATAGAAGCAAGTCACAATTATAGTAGGGAATTAATACGTAAAGATTTACCAATAAGTGAGATATTATTAAAATTAGGTGTAATTAATTTAATATACTGGACAGTTTTATTTGAAGAGAGAGGTGAAATATATTTAATATGATTTTTAAGAATATTTTGAAATTTAGAATACAAATATTGTAAGCTTCTTTTTGAATTTCGTATCACGTGTTATTAAAAAACCTGAAATATTTACTTTTATTGTTATTCTAGTGATAAGTCAGTTTTCTGTCCTCAAATAGTGATTTCTTTAATTCATTTTTTATGTATATACATAATAAATATTGTGTGAAATTGTCAATAAATAACAATTTTATAAATACCACTAATCCGTATTTTATAAATAAATAATGATTTCAAATATCCTATATTTATGTTTAAATATCTATTAATTTATGTTTATATATTTTAGTTATACAAGAGTATAACTAGATTTTCTAGATTTAATTACATTTTCTACAATTGAAATTGAAACTTCATATAGAAACAACGATATAATCGGATAGAGTGAATATTATTCATAATATATAATTAGAACCGGCTTTCATATACAAATAAGTTATGCAATATGTATTTATAATTATAAATATAATTATAAATAGGCTAACATACAAATAAATTATATATACCTGCTTAGTTAAATATAGTATCTGAATTCTGTAATTTTAGGATATATATACACTTAATATTTATTAAGTAATATAATAAATATAATATTTGAATCATATAAAGCAGTGGGAATTTAACATAGGGGAAAGTGACCTAATACGGACACTTTAACAATAAATGGTATAAACATTTTATAACTCAACTTTTGTATATACAAATTACAATATATTAATATTATATGATTATAGATATTATAGTGATTTTATAATTTTGTTTACTCTTTGTATTCAATAGATAACTGGGGTGTCCGTATTCGGTACCCATGTTCGAATACGGATATCATGTTTTATATTAAGGACACTCTATATACAACTAGGATATACTATATATTATTGATGAACCAATCTGATGAAATAAATTACATTACTTATAATTAATTTTATGAATAATTTAATTAATAATTAATTTATTATTTTTTATTATTTTACAAATAAAGTATCTAAATAATACAATTATTAGATGAGGTTTAAATGGTCATATTAATATTATAAGGCACGATATTTTTTTGAAAATTAGAATATTTTAAACGCTGCTCGCTGATTGATTATACACAGTAAAAAGTAAACGTTATTTAGACACTTACAGAGTCTAATTAATATTCTAAAATATAACCTAAACGTTCTTAAAATACAGCTGTATAAAGAACCATTATAATAACTGGTTTTTTTTTAAATCTTCATAATTTCATTTATGTGTCAACTTAAACAATAATTATAATCATCATTATAATGATAATTATAATTATCATATATATATATATATATATATATATATATATATATATATATATATATATATATATATATATATATATATATATATATATATATATATATATATATCTTATAATTATCTTATAAGATAATACAATTTGAAATAATGTTATAATGATTACTCAATATTGAACATTGAAACATTGTATTTAATATTCGAAATATTATTATTGTTAAATTCATGTTTTAATTATAACCTATGTAATTCTATAATATATTGTAATATACAAGTCATTATAGGTTAAATACTAATTTGAACAGCTCCCCGCTAATACATATCGAATTATAAGCATATATGAATAATAATATTTACATACATAAATACATGCGAATTCATGTTTAAAGTCTTCAATAATCTTCATCCTTATATAATTAATAAAACATTTTCTTTAATGTCATTATATCACAACACTAAGAATTTAAATAATGTCTCTATTTTTAATTTCAAAAAAGAACTGTGTAGATGAACTTTAATATATGTTGGACCAGTTTCCTGGAATAAACTTTATAATATTTAAAAAAATATTTCTAATTATAAATTATTTAGGAATCGTTTGTATAACAACTTTTTATCTTCATACTCGGTATATTTATGATCTATATTTTATTTAGTTTTAATTGTAATCTTGTATCTTGAATATTCTCTAGTATGGTATTTTATAATAATATCCACTTTTCATATTTATTCTTATTTTTAATTTATTGACGTTTATGTAAAAATTAAACAAAAAATTGAATACCATTTCGTGTTTAATTTTACATTCTTTTATTTTACTGATATTAATAATATTATTTTACGGAACTTTTGTATTTTATATTGTAATTCACCTTCATGTTTTCGTTCTTTTTACTTATTGAAGTTTATGTAAAAATAAAAAATAAATTAAATACCATTTGGTATTTTTTATTAATATATTTTATTTTTCTCTATTTTATTTTCCTTCCTGACTAATAATATTATTTGACTTTATTGTTAATAACACAATCATATTTTATTGAATATTTTTCTTTTATATTTGAATTTACTTTATTGTTTTCATTCTTCTTATTGGCTCTTATTGACTTTTATTTATATAAAAATTAACTTATTGGCTTAACAAAACTTGTATACATATAAATATAAAAAATTATAATTTTTTTATTTTTTATTTTATAAAACGTTTTTTATCATCTTTCTGAATATACTTTTTGTTCTTTTTTATTCTTTTTTATTCTTTTTTATTTCATTGAAACTATTTTATCTATATTTTTATTTAAGTCATTCTTTTAGTATACTTATTATTTATTTTAGTTATTTATTTATAAATAATTAAATGATGATTTCATAATTTTATTGCAAGTTCAAACAATTTATATTATTTTCTAATATATTCATTGTATCTAAGTTAACAGGAAGTCAATCATTATTTTATTATCTTTTATTTATATAGTTTGTTTGGACTTGCTTTAAAATCAAGGGTAATTGTCTCGATAAGCTTTAGCTTCTACAAAAACCCGGGTGTTAACCTAAATCTGATAATAATAATAATAATAATAATAATATCAATAATATAAAATGTTCTTCAGAATATATAGTATAAAGAACGTTTATACTAAAACGTTCATCACAATATAGAGTATAAAGAATGTTTATATACAAACGTTATCGGTGAACTTAAGTATAAAGCACGCTACAAAAGGTTCGTTATTTCTACTACCCAATGAACGTTTACATTGAGTCTAATGAACGTTTAATTTGTACTGTGTAAGGTATTAAGACATCTAGAATATCCTAATTAGGGATGTATATGACCTCTAGATATATGCATATAACTTAATTAATATTATTTAAAAACTATAGAAATTATATATATATAATGTTTAAAATACTTATACTTTTAATAATTTTTCATAATATATTGTTATGTTTTAAGTCATTGAATTTTATATCGATACATTTGTATATTCTTGGTTTTAGGTTGACCATTTTTTTTAATAAATTTAAAAACGTAATAAAAAAAATCAGCTAATTGGATATATTAGCACTATTTGAATAATTAAAAAATAAAAATACTTATTTAGACTATTTATATGATTATAAATATTTTATTCATTACACATTTTTTTTGTAAGATTTATGGTTTCTGAGATACCGAGTGTGTCCGTATTAGGTTACATTCCCCTACAAGGTGGCTATGTTGTTAACTGCAGATATCACGTGATTCTGTGTTGTCATCAGGAGTATGTGTTATTCATCGTAAATGATGTTGCACTAACTGGACTGTCTATAATAGATATACGACAGTTGGACACTATATGGCTAACTAGTTGATACATGGCCTAGATACAGCTGTCAACTGTCCAACTCAACAATTATCTATTCTACACATATTGTTAGATATATGACACATACAATATCATATACGTATATAATCATACGTATATCACTTTTCTATTTACGTACATATATATATATACAAGAAATGTATATCATGCAATTTAATTGTACAAAAGCTAATTACTTAATATAAATGTGTTTACTTTACATTATTTATATAAATTGTTTAAGTGATCGATATTGATTATTATATATTATTAATATGTAACTGTTTCTTATAGTTAGTTTGTATATGTATAATTTGTATATGTCCATGTACTAGTAAAGTCTACATCAAAACTAACTATAAGAAACAGTTACATATTAATAATATATAATAATCAATATCGACCACTTAAAAATGTATATAAATAATTTAAAGTAAACACATTTATATTAGCATTTTGTAATAAGTAATTAGCTTTTGTATAATTAAATTGTATGATATACATTTCTTGTATATTTTATAAATGTCATTCTAGTAATAAATTATATATTACATAACATTTTTTCAACTTTATAATCTTTTAACTTTTTAATTACTTTAGTTTTAGTTTATTGTTTTTAGTTTACAATTTCACATTTTTATTTATTTAATTTAAATGTTATATATATATATATATATATATATATATATATTCATAAATATATTTCAATTATATATATCCTATATGATTGATATAAAAATTTATATATATATATAATGTTTAAAATACTTTAGTTTTTAATAATATATTATTATGTTTAATATTTGTATAATCTTGAAAAGGTTTTAAGTTTACATTTTTTTTCATAAATTTAAAAACGTAATAAAAAAATCAGTTAATTAGGTATTTTAGCATTATTTTGAATGATTAAAAAATCTTAAATATCTATCTGGGTTCTTATACAACATTCTGAATTATATATATTATTAAATTAAAGAAGGTGGTATATAAATTAATTATTAATTATCTATTAATTTGCAATATACTATAAATAGTATATAATTGTTCGAGGTTTTCAATGTGGCTTAATAGTGATTCTATTGTTGTCGATTAATAATCGACGATTATACACACATTATGTAATACGTATGAATTCATGCTATAGCAATAACACATACTAAGAATATGTATACATATTATATTCATACGATAATGTTATTAAGTTATTGAATTATGAACATATATATATATATGTATATAAATTATATTTATATTTATATTTAATTCAATAAAAGAAGGTGGTATAATTTTAAATTATATATTATATATTAATGTAATAGACTATATATAGAATATAATTGTATATAACCGCCCCCCCCAATTATTTACTATTTATAGTATATTAATTGTATATATGGTTACAATATGTTGATATATATAAATGTATGTAGGTACTCATTTTATATGTTGTCATTAGATACATACATATATGTATATATATATATATATATATATATATATATATATATATATATATATTTTAAATTTAGGAATACATTTTATAGATGGGTATTTTTGATATCATATTATTGATTTTTATCATAAGTTTATTTATATATATTTATATATATATATATATATATTGTTATTGTTATTGTTATATTGTTATTTTTATTTGGTGGAGTCCTTTCATCCCATCCAGGAACTTAGATGAAGTTTTCACTTATTCACTTATTCACTTATTCACTTATTCACCATATATGGCTCTAATGTCCCTTCGAAGCCGCTCTCATGTTAAGGCACCCATAAAATCGGTTTTAACGAGAGCGGATCATTTATTTATACACAATTATATAAGATCACTTCTAAATAATATTTTAAGACCCATTTTATAAAATTAATTAATGGACCGGACGAGGCTCGAAACCGTGTCCTACTGCTTGTGTGCCTGAAGCCTTATAAGGCTATAGCCACTGAGCCACACCGGCAGTTAATATATATATATATATATATATATATATATAGTTGAATGTTACTAATCGCCTAGTTTTGTCATTGATTTTGTATATTGGGTATATACATACATAAGAATATGTGCATAGATAGGGGGTCCTTCATTTTTGGAATATTTATTATGAATTATGGTTTTATATATATATATATATATATAAAAATATATTAAATATAGCACCTTCTTTGATTTCATTAAAACACAATATTATTTATTTAGCTCATATAAATATAGAACTTAACACATCTATAGACATTTATTTAATCTATAGGTTACAAAAAGGATGAATTTTTTTAATAAAAGCATTATAGGATATAATATGGTAATATATACTGTTAGTGATTATTATGCTATATATACCTGATTCCTTATTATGTGTTATTATCATTATTATATTCAACAGGTTTTTGTCAATAAAGTTATATACGAATGAACTTCATTTTGTAATTTGTATATATATATATATATATATATATATATACTTATGATGCTGATTCCTTATAATATATATATATATATATATATATATACATTAATTTATTATAATGTACATTGATTATAATGATAAATATTTATTATATGTACATATTGAAATATCAATTTTATTTGACCATTTTATTTATTGTAAATTTTACAATTACGAAAAGTTAATGCTACTAATCATAGTAGTATTAATCATGTATGCTATACAAGCTTACATCCGGTATAAACATGCTATAATACGATATACTGTAATGACTAAAGTATTATATACATTATGCCATGTTACACAATTAATATATGTTGGTTACAATTTGTTATGAAATACAGAAGAATATATACACATATATGTATGAATTCAGTTTATAGACAAAGTCTAAGGAGGATCAGTGAAAGCGATTAACTTTATTGATTCGAAACCTCCTAACAGTATATGCAATGTAATATCATCATTTCCATTCAAATAAAATAATAAAATAGAAATAATGATAAACATAATAATAAAATCATAGTAATATAAATAAAACAATGAAATGATTAAATAAAAGATTAATACGAAAATAATAAAAATTTAAAATTAGAAACAAAGATAAAATATAAAATTACAATAATAAAGGAGATATAAATAAAGTTTATACAGATTATAAAAATAAAAGTTGTGATTCGTGAATAGGCATTCAAAGTTAAATATTAAAGAAAGAGAAAATTAAATAATTTGTACTATCAATATGACACATATTTGAATACTGTTTAAATAAAAATAAAAATTAAAACTGTTAATATCACGATATTGTTATATGACATTTTTTTTTTTTTTTTTTTTTAATAATTTAGTGTAAACATGTTTATAATTTTAATACTTTTTTTTTTATAGATTATAATCCATTTATAATTTTTATATTTTGTAATACTGTTTAATTTTTAATGGTTTATTTTTAATACTGTTTATAATTTAAATTTTGTAATACTGTTTATAATAAAAATATGTACATTTTGTAATACTGTTTATAATAAATGTGTGTAATTGTTTTAAAATGATTAAAAAAAGATATTTTCCAAAATTATAATAATTAATATTTATAAAAAAATTAACAATACTGTTTAATAAAAAATGATTTTAATACTTTATTCAGTTTTAAAGTATGAGTAATTGTATTAGTTTTTAAAATATTATTAAATATTATTGAATTATAAAGTTTAGGTCCTTTGAAAAATATTTTATTTTGGAATCTATTGGTTTTCATTAGTGGTGAAATAAATGTAGTTTTATTTCTATTAAATTTAAAATAATCAGTTATATCGTTAACATATTAATTATTTAAAAGATTATATATAATTATAATATTTCTAAAAGTTATAAGATCATCAAGTTTTAAAATTGTGCTATTATAAAATAAAATTGATGTATACATATATGCGATAATCTTATTAATGGTAAATTTGAATTGTCAATAATCTTTTTATTAATTATTCTTATTATTTGTTGTTGTGTTCAATTTAATATATTTAAATTAGAATTATAAATATTACCCCATATTTCAATACCATATGATAAATTAGATAAAAACAAAGAGTTATATAATAAAATCAAATTATTAATATTTAAATATGATAACCTTTTAATTAAGTATATTATTTTTGAAAGTTTCATATTTAAATTATCAATATGTATATTAAATGATAATTTGGTATCTAAATACAAACCCAAAAATGTATAGTTATATACTATATCAATTTTTATATTGTCAATTGTTATATCATTAGTCAGTTTAGTATTAAAATATGGAAGTATTTTAGTTTTAGAGTTATACCTATATAATTAAATTAAATATAATACCATGAATAACATTATATTACATTCTACTATACTATGACATATTTTAATGCGCATATAATGCAATTTACGTTTATATAAAACATTATTGTATATGTGTATATACTATACCTATTAATGACACTATTGTAAATTACAATTAAAATTGTTATCAATTTTCTCAAAAATAACTAAAGTGTTTACTAAAGTGTTTCATATATTGATTGTGCTATAATTTAGGATATTGATGATATTGATAAATCATTAGTAATCTATCGATAGGTCTGGTACTTCTCCTTAGTAATTAAAATAATGTACTACATTAATTTACATATGAATTATAAACACAAAATATTAAACTATATTATTTTCTTATTAGATAATATATATTAATTAATTTTTATATTATTTTATATATACAAAAATAGCTATATAGCTATTTCTATTAAGTAGAATTATTTAAAACTATTATATAATACTTTTAAATAATTCTACTTAATAGAAATAGCTATATAGCTATTTTTGTATATATAAAATAATATAAAAATTAATTAATTTATATTATCTAATAAGAAAATAATATAGTTTAATAATATAACATTGAAATATAAATATGATATGAAGATACTATAGTATCTTTAATTATATATAACAAAAGTTGACTCTTTCGTAAAGAGAAACTGTCATAATATCTGAATTCATTAAACATGATAATTTTACGAATTTCTTTATATTGAAAATTAAAAAAATGTACGAAAAAAACAAATAAAAACATAGATTGAAATGACCAAATAAATGATACCAACTCATAAGCATATATAAAAAAGAGTCATACATATATTCCGGAAATTCTATATATAAATATATAATCTGAATATACTACTTATCTAATTAAATATACCTACTTTAAGGTTACAGTAATCATATATAATAACACCATACATATTTTAAATCATTTTCCTCAATCGTTCACTAATATAAAGAAATCTTATTAATAAATAATTTGACCTCTTACAATTTCCCAAGATTTTGAAATATTTCGTTATAATCTCCAATACTGAAACATCTTTAAACACTATCGAACCTTCACACTACAAAGCAATTAAAAACCAACCATTCCCTAAAAATTAGTAGAAACAGTAATTCATGGTATATAACAATCTGTATTACTAAAAATAATCTTGATAATCGTGTCACAAATACTATTTTACTTGATAAAATAATTTATTCAAAATAAAAAATATGATAACAAAAATACGTTATTAAGGAAAGATGAGTAATACGGCCAGTTTTAGATAATGGTGTATAACTTTATAAATATTAGTCATGATATATATCGATATATTTTCATTTAATCTCATCTAATAGTAACTATTAATGTGGCCAGGAATTACTCCACTAGATGGTCTTACTTTATATAACGTTTAATCCAATCATATCACATCAAGTATAATCTTAAATAAAACACGCAATTGTGATACAATAATACATGCTTTTTATTTCAATTTATATTGAAGATAAGGAGGAGGAGCAGGAGGAGGAGGTGGAGGAGTAGGAGGAGGAGGAAGAAGAGGGAACTTAGGTAATGTCAATAGTGGTCATAGTTCTCCCTCGTCGCACTTCCCGACAAAAGACTACGATGTCGAAATTCACATGACACGCAAACGGAGCTACATCATTATAGAGGTAAACTTCATTGTTTAAAAATATATAGTAATTACTATATATAACCATAGCAACCGTTGTAACCTTCATCGTTAACAATGCATTGTAATCGAGTTAACCACGTGACAACGACTCTATACATAACAGTGCCTAATTGATTATGAATTGCGTATTATTCGATATCTATTGTTTAAATGTGTCTCAGATTGACCACAAGTGACCGCAACGGTGCTATATATAGCCAGGTTGCTACTTAATTACAATGTCTAGCTGTAACTCGTGGTCAATCTGATAGACATGGAAACAATAGATATCGGTAATTAAGTTATTACGGCATTCATATTTACTATATTAATTAACCATATATGACGTATTAAATCTTCATATATTTTTTAATTTTATATTTAATATAATTAAAAATAATTAGAGTTATATTATTTATAATAATTAATACAAATTAGAATAATGCACCGAATTGAATTAAATGATTATTATTTTTAAATAATTTTACATTAATATTTAATTTTTACTAGTTGAATGTATTTTTAAATATATTATCTTTCGGGATTCTATGATAAATAATTTCGAATTGCGTGCATGCATGCATGTTAAGAGTGATTTTAAACATGATGTTGACGGTGGATTCGGCTGCTTCATTTGATTCATAAACATTTTTGAATTGAGAATACCCAAGATTTGTTATATAATGATAATGTTAGATTCAAGATATGTTCAAGATATGTTCACTTTATCAAAAAAGAATAGATAGGAAAATTCCAAAAAAAAACAAATATGTAGGGGAAAGTCCCCGATTGCCGACCCCCTCCTAATACCGACCCCCTCTCGTATCTCAGTAACTATAAGAGATATCAAAAAATAATATATACTCGAACTGTTAGTAATTTAATGATACATATGAATAAGTATTTTGTTTTAACAAATATTTAATCCTACAATTGTTATTTGATAAAATGTAATATTCTGTATTTACTTTTTAAATATTTGAATAATAACTTTTTTTAAATCATTGTAAATACTTTATTAATTAAAAGAAAACTTAATACTGCACATAATATTGTAGATCAATAAAATGTTTATAATTATTATAAAAATAATTCAATTTGAATAACTACTAACCAAAATATCTTAATTATAGCAACCCATATGATTTTCCTAATACCGACCCCTTAAATTACCCTAATACCGACCCCCGTGTGATTTATAATATCCAATCAAAATAAATCAGTATTTTACTTTAAAATATGTCATAAGTTGTTTGTTTATCATTGATATAGATTAAGGATTCATGATTCCATTATAGTATATACATACTGATTAATAACTAAATATTAAATAATAATATATACTATTTTAATATAATTACTATAAAGTTTAAATTTAAATTTAATATTACTATTAAAACATAAATTCAATAACAAAAAATGCGTGCATGTTATAATTAATTATATTTATTAATATCTACTATGTTGTTTGGATATTATAATACTAAAAGTATGTATACCACGATTATGTTAGGGGGTCGGTAATAGGGGAAGGGGGTCGGTATTAGGAACAGGTATCCGATTACCGACCCCCCTGTTTATTCTTGTAAATATAATTATATCAAAAATTTAAAATAGCCACATTATTCATTACCATAATATTACCCTATTTACAAAATTTCAAATAAATATATTTAATATTGAATAAGTTATTACAAATAATCATTTAGGGGTCGGTAATCGGGGACTTTCCCCTATATTTTTCACATTTATAATTAAGATATAATCATGAAATTCGCGTAACCCGGGGTTAACCCGGGTAATTTAAATTTAATTATATTACAAATAAAGTACATATTTTATTTTTAAAAGACAATCAGTATATCACATTAATATCATTACTATTGTTATAGCAGTATAGAATCTACCAGATTCACGTTTAGATAATAGTTTAATTATGTTAATAATTGTGTAATAATTATGCAATACAGAATGGTATTCATAATATTAATACATGGTGATACCTACTTCTTAGGGATCAACGTCCGATTAATTATAAAGAATCAACTATTATATTATCCAAGTAACTGGTGAGCAGGATTAAGGGAAATCTTGCAATCCTATCTATGATTTTTCAAAAACATTTATCTTGAAATTATTTTGTACTTACTATATTCAGATATTAGATATTCTAGCTATTTTTAATATATTTCATTTTCCGAAAATATGATGCCTTGATTCATATTTTATTATATATTTATAAATATATATATATTTGTACCCATATTTTATCTGTGCAAAATATGTTACTTAAATCATTGATATCACTGTGAACAATGTGAACAAAGCATAACTTCTACATTTCATTTGTTTGTAATAGTGTGTACTTATTCGAATACCTTTAAGTATAATATTGTAAATAAGAGTTATTAGGTGGAGTGTATTAATTTAATATCTCTAACATTGTATAGACTATACAGTATAGTATATGGGATATAAAGGAAACGCAATTATTCACAAATATATATGTAAAAGTACATTTTCATATATTACTTGGCTTGTATGCAATACAAATATATATATATATATATATAGTTTAATACAAATGTAATTCTCATCTGCAAATATTAAACTTCGAAATAGATTAATATAATGTCTAGATTCACTCATATATAATGTATATTTTGTAGAGTTTTAAATGTATACATATACAAGTTTTACATATTTATTTTATTTTAAAAAAGGTCAAGCTCCAATAATATCAGCGTTTATACTAACACGATTATTTATATTTGTTATAGGTTTAGATATCCTATAAGATATTGTAGCTGATTTAAAATCCAACTTTACCAACTCTAAAGTTAAAAAGAATAATATTTTATATAGATACGTAGTTAATAAGCAATAATAATGACATCATTTGATCATGTATAACTTATTTCCTCCTCGATACCATCATTATCAATGTTCACTATTATTATTACTTTATTATATTCTGTTACACATAAATTTGTTGTCTATAACATATCTTAATTTAATTTAATTTCAACACCATTATAACTTAGAGTAAAATGTATATATCGAGGGCTAACTTATGTTTTATTGATAATATAGTAAAGACATATACAAATGATTAATTTGTATCTATAAATAATAATTAAATTTGTAATCAAGTTCATTTCTATTTTTCTAAAAAAGAATATAAATCTATTAAAATATTTTAATTATTATTTAAATCATAGTGTTGGCCCAATACTATTTGCTATAGCTAAATAGTATACAATTATCATATAAATATAGTATTATGATAATAATATTTAAATGTATAGTCATTTAAGTAATTAATGATATTTAAGAAATATATGTTGTCTCTATTTGAATATATGTCGATCTTGAGGTATCACTGCTTTGTATTTCTCTGCACATTAATGGTATAACAATATATATATATATATATATATATATATATATATATATAATATATATATGCTCTTATATAATAAGATAATAATAACGTAGTTACTGACGTCACTAATAAGATCAGAGGCGCTAGTCTAACAACAATAGAATAGCCACTATAAAAACACGAACAATGCCCCATGTTCCTTACAACTACAATAGTATTACGCAATAACTGATACACGTGACATATCTACCGGACCCATAATGCAATACGACTACGAACTTTATATTGATTTAGATATGCCTTGGCCTTAGACAATTAAGGTTAGATAACATACTAAACCAATTATATTATTTATAAATAACAATGTATAATTAAATATAACAAATTAATATTTAATTTGTAATAAATAAATAAATATGCATTTTATTATATAATATTCACACTAAAAATTAAACATATTATTAAATTATAGGTATATGTAATAGATATAAATAAATTAATAATTCAAATTCTTTTATTTAGGTGACAAGACTAAGAAAATGGCTTTGATTCGTCGAATATTATACATAACTAACATATTAATTATATTACAATACAGTATTATAAAAGATTACATCTATGAATACATGTGATACCCGAACACCATACATTAATGTAATTTACTCTTATTTTCGTATCGTTCATTATGATAAAATCATGAATAGATATTGAGTATGTTATGTTCCGTTTTATTATCGCGTTTTGTATGTTAACTGTTGAAGCCTTATTACTGTGATATAATGAGTCATTACAATAAAATATAACTAATTCAATTAAATATACTTATATTATATTTCTAATTATTTATAAATTATATTCTAATTTATAAAATGTATATTGATATAATTTAATTTAAACTCTAATGTATAAACTTATATTTACTTTATAAATATACTTCTTAATGATTATAATCATATATATTATATTATATTTTTCTTTAATGATAATTTGTAATTTAATTTGATTATTGGAAATCTTTAATCTATATATATACAAAATTCAATTTTGTAGATTTGTATTTGCATCTATAGGATATTACTTTGATATGATGATGAGATGATGATGATATTTACGAATATGATTGATAGATTGGTTGCTTTATTGATTGATTACTTTATTTAAACATTCACAATATATAGACTATACACACTCAATCGTGAATTGCAATAATACATGTATTATAATTGCGAAAAAAAAATATATATCTAAATATAAGTCAATTTAAAATTAAAAATACAAAATATAATATATAAACATAAAATAATAATTATAATTATATATACAACAGCATTTTGTTTACATTTCGTCTTAATTAGGGATATAATATTAAAAATACAAAATATAATATATAAACATAAAATAATAATTATAATTATATATACAACAGTTTTGTTTACATTTCGTTTTAATTAGGGATATAATATTAAAAATATAAAATATAATATATAAACATAAAATAATAATTATACAACAGCGATATTCGTCTTAATTAATTATAATTAGTCAGTTTTCTAATATTATATAGAATCAAGTTACAATTATAGTAGGGAATTAACACTAACTTTAATATAATTGACTGTTTTATTTGAAGAGAGAGGTGAAATATATTTAATATGATTTTTAAGAATATTTTGAA
This sequence comes from Osedax fenrisi, assembly GCA_964019155.1. Taxonomy (NCBI): domain Eukaryota; kingdom Metazoa; phylum Annelida; class Polychaeta; order Sabellida; family Siboglinidae; genus Osedax; species Osedax fenrisi. Next base: position 31,099,551 of record OZ025244.1, on the reverse strand, counting down.
ATTTAGAATAAAAATATTGTAAGCTTCTTTTCAAATTTAGTATCACGTGTTATAAAAAAAACCTGAAATATTTACCACACTTTATAATACACTATTTACCACTAGTATATATTATATATTATTGATGAACCAATCTGATAAAATAAATTACATTACTTATAATTAATGTTATGAATAATTCAATTAATAATTAATTTATTAATTTTTATTATTTTACAAATAAAGTATCTAAATAATAAAATTATTAGATGAGCTTCAATGGTCGTATTAATATTATAAGGCACGAGCTTTTTTTTTGAAAATTAGAATATTTTAAATTCTGCGTGCTGATTGGTTATACACAGTAACAATTAAACGATCTTTAGACACTTTCAGAGTCTAATGAATATTATAAAATTTAACCTAAACGTTCTTAAATACAACTGTATAAAGAACCTTTATAATAACTGTTTTTTTTAAATGATCATAATTTCATTTATATGTCAACTTAAACAATACAAATAATCATAATTATATTGATAATTATAATTATCTTATATATATCTTATAATTATCTTATAAGATAATATAATTTGAAATAATATTATAATGATTGCTCAATATTGAACATTGAAACATTGTATTTAATATTAAAAATATTATTATTGTTAAATTTATGTTTTAATTATAACCTATGTAATTCTATAATATATTGTAATATACAAGTCATTACAGGTTAAATACTAATACGAACATCTCCCCGCTAATACATATCGATTATAAGCATATATGAATAATAATATTTATATATATAAATACATGCGAATTCATGTAAATAATTTCTCTATTTTTAAACTAAAAAAATAACTGTGTAGACGAACTTTAATATATGTTGGACCATTTTCCTAGAATAAACTTAATAATATTTAAAAAAATATTTCTAATTATAAATTATTTAGGAAACGTTGTATAACAACTTGTTATCTTCATACTCGGTATACTTATGATCTATATTTTATTAATTTTTAATTATAATCTTTTATCTTGAATATTCTCTAGTATGATATTTTATAATAATATCCACTTTTTATATTTATTCTTATTTTTATTTTATTGACCATTATATACAAATTAAAAAAAAATTGAATACCATTCGTGTTTAATTTTACATTATTTTATTTTACTGACATTAATAGTATTATTTTACTGAACATTTGTATTTTATATTTTAATTCACTTCCTTGTTTTCGTTCTTTTTACTTATTGACGTTTATGTAAAAATAAAAAATAAATTAAATACCATTTGGTATTTTTTATTAACATTTTTGATTTTTCTCTATTTAATTTACTTCCTGACTAATAATATTATTTGACTTTATTGTTAATAACATAAGATTATTTTATTGAATATTTTTCTTTTATATTTGAATTTACTTTATTGTTTTCATTCTTCTTATTTACTCTCATTATCTTTTATTTATATAAAAATTAACTTATTAGCTTAACAAAACTTGTACCTTACATTATAAATTTAAAAAATTATCAACAATATTTTTTATTTATTTTATATAACTGTTTTTATCATTTTTTTGAATATTCTTTTTGTTCTGTTTTATTATTTATTATTTCATTTAAACTATTTTATCTATATTTTTATTTAAGTCATTATTTTATTATACTTATTATTTATTTTAGTTATTTATTTATAAATAATTATATGATGATTTCATAATTTTATGGCAAGTTCAAACAATTTATATTATTTTCTAATATATTCATTGTATTGTATCTATGTAATCCTGCATGCACTCCATGGAGTCAATTATTATTTTATTATCTTTTATTTACATAGTTTGGACTTGCTTTAAAATTAAGGTTAATTATCTCGATAAACTTTAGCTTCTACAAAAACTCGGGTGTCAACATAAATCTGATAATAAGAATAAAATAAATAATATAAATGTTCTTCGGAATATATTGTATAAAGAACGTTTATACAAAAACGTTCATTCCAATATAGAGTATAAATAAAGTTTATATATAAACGTTCTTGGTTAACTGGAATAAAAAGAACGTATAAAGAACAAAATGTTCGTTATTTCGACCACCCAATGAACTTTTAAATTGAGTCTAATGAACGTTTAAGTTGAGACATATAGAATATCCTAATTAGGGATTTATATGATTTATATGCTTATAAATTAATTAATATTAGTTACTAAATATAGAAATTATATATATAATGTTTAAAATACTTTAGTTTTTAATAATATATTATTATGAATCATTTTTATAATCTTGAGAAGGTTTTAAGTTTAAATTTTTTTTCATAAAAAAAATCAGTTAATTGGATATATTAGAATTATTTTGAATAATTAAAAAAAAAAATACTTATTTAGACTATTTATATAATTATAAATATTGTATTCATTAAACATTTTTTTTGTATGATTTATGGTTTCTGAGATTTCGAGAGTGTCCGTATTCGGGCACTGTCCGAATTCAGTTAATTTCCACTACAAGGTGGCTATGTTGTTAACAGCGGATATCACGTGATTCTGTGTTATTATCAGGAGTATGTGTTATTCATCGTAAATGGTGTTGCACTAACTGGAGTATAATGAACGTTACAAAATGTTCGTTATTTCGACAACCCAATGAACGTTTAAATTGATTCTAATGAATGTTTAATTGTTACTGTGTCTGATACACACTGCCCGTAATACAAAATCTAGAATATCCTAATTAGGAATTTATATGACCTCTAGATAAATACATATAATTTAATCAGTACTAGTTGTAAAATATTGAAATTATATATATAATTTTTAAAAACTTAATTTTTCATAATATATTGTTATGTTTTATATTGATACATTTGTATATGTATGTGAAGGTTTTAAGTTGACATTTTTGTTCATAAATTTGAAAAAATAATACAAAATAAGTTTATTGGATATATCAGAATTATATCAAATATTAAAAAATAAAAAAATACTAATTTAGACTATTTATATAATTATTCGGTATTGCTTCCTGTTATTAGGTCGATATCGTCTGCGAATCTAAGGTTGCTGATCTTTCGACCGCCAATCGAGATAGTTGAAGTATACTCATCGAGCGTGTTTATCATAATTTGTTCAAGGAAGATGTTGAACAATACTGGAGAGAGTAAACATCCCTGTTTGACTCCTACAGTTGTGTTGAAGAAGCTCCCGGTTTCATTGTTGATAAGGACTGCACTAGTAAAGCTAGAATATAATGATTCTATTATTTCTATGATATCTTGTGATATTCCGAAGTTATACATACTTTGCCATAAACCTTTATGCCATACACAGTCAAAAGCCTTTTTAAAATCAATAAAGTTGTAATATACATCTTTATTGTTTTATATGTGCTTTTCCATGAGAATTCTGCAATTGAGGATTTGTTCAATTGTGCTTCGGGATTTTCTAAAGCCTGCCTGTTCTTCAGCTAGGATTGTTTCAGCTTGTGGGTTTAGACGGTTTAGGATTATTCTTAGAAGTATTTTGCTTGCGTGCGGGATAAGGCTCAGGGTGCGGTAGTTTGAACATTTCCGTGAGTCACCTTTTTTCGGAATTGGTATTATAAGTGATTTAGTCCATTGGTCTGGCCATTTCTTTGTTTTCCATATTTGTTGACATATTGTGGTGAATATTTTGATCAGACTTTCACCTCCGTGTTTTAGAAGTTCACCAGGAATGTTATCAGGACCTGGCGATTTCCCATTCTTAAGAGTCCGAATTGCATTACGGACTTCAGATTCAAGTATTGGGAGTGATTCTTCATTTTTGTTCATTATATTCGGTTTTAGTATATTGTCTGGTTTAATTTTAAAATTATATAAATCTTTACAATATTCAGTCCATGTTTTTATCAATTATATATTTTCAGTGACGGGCTTATTATCTTTATCTAAGATGATCATTGTTTTACGTCTGGTTGTCTTTGTGAGTATTTTCAATGTTTGATAAGCTTTTTTGTTAACTCTTCCCTTTGCCATGTCTTCATTTATACTAGTAAATTGGGATTGGATCCATGTTTCTTTTGCTTCCTTCATCAAATTACGAATTCTGATATTTATCTGTCTGTACTTGTCTTTCAATTCTGGTTTTACTGGTTTTACTTTTGTTAGCGCTTTGAGTTTACGTCTATCATCACATAAGTCAAGGATATTGTGTGTTATCCACGGTTGTTTCTTTTTCATATATTTTCCAATAGTTTTTTCCGCTGTTAGTAAGATAGCTTTTTCAACCATATTGCAAGTTTCAGTAATATCATTTTCATTTATTTTCACTTGCGAAAGCTCAAGATCAAGTTTTACTTTGTAATCATTAACAGTAGTTGCGTTTTCAAGTTTATCAAGGTCAAATCTTATCCTGTATGTGATTGCTCTTTTCCTTATACACAATTTAAGTTTGAGATTACATAATACTAAGTCGTGGTCACTGCCAATATCGGCACCAGGATATGTTCTTGTACTTGTAGTAATTATACTCGACTTAAATCTCTGAGGCGTCAATATGTAATCAATTTGATTATCAATTTGTAATCAATTTGTTCTTCCATTCGGAGCGTGCCACGTAGTTCTTCTAGAGTTTTTGTGATTATAAAGTGTATTAGCGAGAACAAACTTATGTTTTTCAGCAAACTCCAATAATCTTTCACCACGAGAGTTTGTAGAACCGTGGCCGAAGCGACCAATAGAGTTAGGCCATATAGTATGTGCATCAGTTCCAGCTTTTGCATTCCAATCGCCAATTATTACTAGGAAGTCCTTTTTAGGTGTTTTTGATATTGTGTCTTCTACGAGTTCATAAAATTCTTCGATATCTTCATCAGAGTAATCTGTAGTTGGTGCAAATACCTGTATTATGGTGATGTTCATTGGTGTGGCTGCAAACTGTTTGGAGATAATTCGTCTGGAAATCATGTTAATGTTGAGTATGGAATTAATTAACTCTTTCCTGATAAAATTTCCCTAAAATCCTACTCCGTGTCGCTTTAACTTATCATGTCCACTATAGAAGAATTTATGTCCGTGATCAATTATTTCTTCTCCAGTTCCTATCAATCTTATCTCTGCCAATCCAATTACATCCCATCTGTAGCGATCGAGTTCTCTTGATAATTCCTCTAATTTTCCACATCTTCTCAGTGTTCTCACATTCTAAGTTCCAATAGTCGTTATTGTCACTTTTATTTTTATTTTATTTTTATTTTTTCTCTTTTTAATTATTGTATCTCCAGTAGCCAATTTAACAATTCCATCCTGGGATAGTCCAATAGATAGCGCGGTCGTTGTTTTTCCGGGGCTCAACCGATCCGGCATGGATTTGTTATTGTTGTTGTTCATTATGATTCTTTCTGGGGGCGTTTAAGCTAGGTGGCGCCAGTCTCCTCTCCTAGCCCCCTCTTGCAAGTTTAGTCCACTAGTTGAAGTGGTTTACCAGGGTGTGGCGCTTGGAGCTTAAGCAAGAGAGTCAGAAATAGTGCAGTGGTATGGAAAATATGACCACTCGAAAGTGCAACAGCATATTTACAATTTTGTTCCAAAACACTAAATCTTACACCCCAAATTATGAATATTTTATTCATTTTTTTTATTTAACATTTTTGTATAGGATTTATGGTTCCTGAGTTACATATAGTGTCCGTAGTCCGTATTTAGTATTATATGTACGTATATATATATATATATATATATATATATATATATGTGTGTGTGTAATAATAATCATTATTAAAACCGTAACTTGTTAAAATAAATTGAGATTCTTAGAATCTACGACGTCATATTACACATTATTATGTATGATGCACTCAATTAAATTCACTAACTCAGTAATTATATGTATTAATAAATATAAATATATATATCTATATATATATTATATTTATTTATATATATATATACCATCACCAGGTCTCAATAAGCAACTCTCCAATTGTGCTAATGATATTAAGGCCCTATCACAGTGTACACACTTATCAGACCACATTTACCAGATGTTTTCAAAATACGATGTATATAGTTATATGAAATTATATGCTTATTAAGAATACTTGTCACGATAGAACTAATATATCTATTGAGTCACTTTTTTTTGTATAGTATACATTGATTGATTGAATGTTTATTTAGACACTTAAATAAATCATAAATGATTTCTCAAAAGTGTATATAATAGAATACAAATAATAAAAGTAGGTAAACATAATAAATCATAAATGATTTCTCAAAAGTGTATATAATAGAATACAAATAATAAAAGTAGGTAAACAATAAATACCAATAATAATAATACAATAACATAGAATAAGCCGTACGGAAATTAATTAATAAAATAATAATGACAAACAATATTAGTAATTCAGGTTCCCAACTGAGATCAATTGTTGTATATATTTCATGAATGTTTTATGCGATTTTATGGATCTAATATAGGGCGGGAGTGAATTCCATAGCTTAGGACCAATATAACTCAGTGCCCGAGTATTCATTTTTGAGGGACGTAGAATAGGGGTAGATAGAAGGTGAGATGCATGGTTTCTAAGTGATGGAAGGGGAGCTCTTTTTACAAGAGAAGCAGAAATATATGAAGGGCAATTTGAAGAGTATATTGAGGAATGAACAATAGATAATATGCGATAAGCAGATCGTTTATTAAATGTGAACCATGGAGATAAGTGTTGGTATGAGGAAGTAGAGGAATGATCTCGAATACGTAGGTTATATGTTGTACCGATTGATGAACGAATAACTCGATTTAAGGGAGAGATAGATGATAATAGAAGATTTATAAGGATTGAGGAACAGTAATCTATACGTGAGAGTACAAGGGAATTAACTAGAGTTTTAGTAAGAGATACAGTAATTGATTTTCGTATTTTTCTAATTCTAAATAGATGATAATTTGCAGATTTAGTGATGGCAGTAATATGAGGAATGAAGGAAAGAGTAGAATCAAAAATTACACCTAAGTTAGTTGCAGTAGGAGAAGGAGATATTACAATATTATCAATAAGAAAAGGAGGGAAGTAAGTTGGTGATGGAGAAAGATTCAACAATTTAGTTTTGTAGGTATTAAGGAGAAGATTATTAGAAATAAGCCATTCTTTAATGTCATTAGCACAATTAGAGAGTTGATTATTGAGACCTGGTGATGAAATAGTTGGAAGAAACATATATAGTTGTATGTCATCTGCATAAAGATGGTAATATATATTTGGATATTTAGATATTATGGATGGTAATGGGTATAAATAAATTGAGAAAAGTGAAGGACCGAGTACTGATCCCTGGGGAACACCATATTTCATAGGAGAAGGGGAAGAAAAATAATTATATATTTTTACACTGCTACTACGGTTAAATAGATATGAAGTAAACCATGAGAGAGCAAGGTCTCTAACTCCAAGCAGGTATAGACGGGACAGTAGAATTTGTGATCAAGCGTATCGAAAGCACTGGATATGTCCAGCATTACTAGTTGACAGCAGTTTTTAGTATTAAGTGTAGAAGTGATTACATCAATTACGTTTAGTAGTGCTGTTTCTGTGGAGTGTCCTCGGCGAAAACCACTTTGTTGAGGAATATGGAGATTATTGGTCGTTAAATAGGAGATTAGTTGACGAGAGACAACTCTTTCCAAAATTTTACTCACCAAAGGTAACTGAGAAATTGGGCGATAATTGAGAAGTGAATCAGGATCGAGTGAAGGTTTTTTAAGAATGGGAGTGATTATTGCTTGTTTAAAAAATGAAGGTACAGTACCGGAATTTAGGGAATATGAGATGATGTTACAGATAGTTGGACATAGTTAATCGGAGTAAAGTTTAAAAATAGATAGTGGAACAGGATCGGAGGGAAATATCGAAGAGGATGCATTTAGTAGTTTAGATATGAGAGATATATGTGGCGGACGAAAAAAACTTAAGAAAACAGATATAGGTGGGGTAACTATGATTGAAGGATAATTGGCAGTAAGTGTATGTTTATTGATCTTTATTATGATGGAGTCAATCTTATTAGAAAATGTTTTGGAGAAAAGACAGCTTAATTGTAATGGAGAAATGTTAATCATAGATGGTAGTAATGCTGGTTTTTGGGGAGATAACAAATTATTAGCTAGTCTGAAAAGTGGTCGGTTATCAGAAGCAAGATCATTTATAACCTGAGTGTAATAGCTAGATTTGGCATAGGAAATTGCTAACTTGTAGATCTTACGTTGCTCAATGAATGAAGCTCTAGAAGATGAAGATCTCAAGGATATGTATATTCTTTCAGATTTACGAAGTGATCGTTTCAAGGACATGAGGTGGGAAGTAAACCATTGGGTATCAGGATGTAGAGTTACTGATATAGTTTTTGAAGGCGCATGTTTATCGATAAGATGGGATAGTATGGAATTTAATACAACTGGAGAATAACAGTAGTCACCTAAAGCAGAATGTAAGTCATCTAAGAATATCATGGAATTTATATTCTTAATGGGTCTGTATGTAATACGTGTTTTCTGATTAAGAGTGATAGTAAAGTTAGTTTTGAATGAGATAAGGAAGTGATCGGAAAGTAGATCAAGCCTAGAAATATTACTCACCATGAGTTCAGAATGGAGAGAACTGGAGAATACAAGATCAATAATATTGCCATTTATATGAGTTGGGAAATTTACATGTTGTGATAGGGATAATGAATTTGTTAAATTAGTGAACATAATATGTGGATTTGAGGTAGCATTAAAATGATAGTTGAAATCACCAAGTAATAGGGTGGTATGTGGGTGAACTTATGAGATCAGTAGCAAGATCGTTAAACTCACTTAGAAAGGAAGCGAATTATGGTTTTGGCGGTCTATAAATGACAGTAATGGATATAGATTTGTGTTTTTGGGTGAATGATATGGTTAAGCAGTCAGAGTAGGAGAAGTTATGGGATATGGATATACATGGTAAAGGTAGAGAAGTTTTTACGAGGAAGCCAACCCCACCACCACGACCTGATAATCGTGGCGATAAGATTAATGTATAACCAAAATTGTGAAATAGGGCAAATATGTCGGAATCATCTTGAGAGATCCATGTTTCCGTTAAAGCAATAATACTAAAATTGGACTTTTTAAGGAATGGTAATAAGAGTGAGGCATTGGAACGAAGAGAACGAATATTTATTAGGGCAATGTGTTCAGATAGTCATGCAGATTTAGTTAGAGAGGGTGTAGATATATGATTATATTTTAGTGAATCAACAACTGGGACACTTAGGATGGTGGAATTATTTAAATCAATAGATGGAGTTGATGTTACAGGAATATAAGGGGAGTTGGAATTTTCAGAAGGATTATTAGGTGTGGGGTCTGAATTAGTATTAACGGAGAGATTAATAAATGAGGGAACGGAAGATTTAAATTTAAGGTAGGAAGATTCCCAGTGAATAAGGAGAGTTGGAGGTATGGTAATTGGTGGAAGAGACCAGTCAATATAATTATATATAAGTCGTAATTCAAATGACTTTGTATATGTATTAAATATAGGTTTAGTATGTATAGGGGTTAGTTTTAATATATATGCATGATAAAGGATTTTACCTAATAAACGGGTTTTATAAGGTAGGGAATTTCGTATGTATAGGTGTGAGAATCGGGGATTAACTTTAGTAGATCTAAATCTACTGAAAAACATGTCACAAAATGATTTACTAGAGAACTGGATGATTGCATTGTTGTGTTTAAATTTGACTATAGAAATACATATTTTAGGCAGTAGCATATGTATAAGGATTGATGAAATGAATTCAGTATTCATATCAGAGGGATTTAAATGTTCAATGACAAGTGAATTGTTACGAATAATATTATTTGGTTGAAGTTTACGAGGTATGGGAAGAGTATATATACATACATATATATATATATATACATACATACCCTATAGGGTATGGTAGAAATAGGAGGTACATGGTGGACGATAGGGGTTTAATAGGGGTAGGAGAGGAAGATGATATAATAGCAGATGCATACGATTTATGATAAGGGAAAGGTGATTGGATATTAGCGGTTATAAAGGATGGGGGGAAAGTTTTAAGTTCCATAAGTTTGGGAATTCGTAATTGGGCAGATATAGGAGGACATATTATATAGTACACCTGTATTACAATAGAACATTCATAATATATATCGCTATATATATATATAATTATACATATATCTAATAATATATATTATATTTTTATATATATTTAAATTATTATTTATAAATCAACTTATAAAACTATTTGAAATAATATGTTTATAATATTATATTGTAATGATATCCATATAAATATATATTAAAGAGTAAATATTGATCACTGAGTAATATGCATTTGAAATTGCATAGCATAATAATTTGTAATAATTATTTCTTAACTTTTATAAACTTATTAATTATCTATCACATTACATTTATAAATGACGATAATGAGGTGTATAATATATAATAGTATATATATATATATATATATATATATATATATATATATATATATATATGTATAATAATGTACTATAATAAATATTACTATATTCATATTATATAAAAATGTATATATAAATTAAAAATATTTCTACTTTTTTAAATATAGTATACTATAGGGTCATAAAACATGTGTTTATATTATTTATATATCGTTTTTGGATGCAAATTTTTCATAGATACTAAATTACACAAGTAAATGCTAGTTTTATGGAATAATATTTACTTTTAATTTTTATGATATTTAACCATTTATACACTGCGACAGGGCCTTGAAGAATGGCTTATTTCAAATAATCTTCATTTCATTTTCAATTAATAACAATTTTATAAATATCGCTAAACCGTATTTATAAAAAAAAATAATAAATTAAAATATATTTGTGTTTAAATATCAATTAATTTATGTTTATATATTTTAGTACAATAGTATAACTATATTTTATAGATTTAATTAATTTTTCTGCAATTTAAATTGAAACTTCATATAGAAACAATTATATAACAATAATCGGATATAGAGAATATTATCCAAAATATATAATTAGAACCGGCTTTCATATAATAAGTTATGCAATATGTATATATAATCATAAATATAATTATAAATAGGCTAACATGCAAATAATTTACATATACCTGCTTCTTTAAACATAGTATCTGAATTATGTAATTTTAGGATATATATATATATATATATATATATATATATATATATATATATATATATATACTTATTATTGATCGATCAATATTAAGACATAGTCGAATATGTATACATAGTATCCATATACATATTATAATATAATTGAATTATATAATAAATATAATACTTGAATCATATAAATCAGTGTGAATTTAACATAGGGGAAAGTAACCTAATGCGGACACTTTGACAATAAATTAAAACATTTTACGACTCAATTTTTTTATTCAAAAATTACAATATATTAATAGTATATGATTATAGATATTATTGTGATTTTATAATTTTGTTTAATCGTTGTATTCCATATATAACGGGGTTGTACGTATTCGGTACCCATGTTCGAATACGTACATCCTGTTTTATAATATTGATACACTATATACCACTATATATTCTATAGGATATACTATATATTATTGATGAACCAATCTGATAAAATAAATTATATTACTTATAATTAATTTTATGAGTAATTTAAAATAATTAATTTATTAATTTTTATTATTTTATTAATTAATAATTACAAATAAAGTATCTTAATAATACAATTATCGAATACGAATACGGACAATGTACAAAATGTATATGTATGTATCTAATTATAAAATATAAAATATCACCTAAATACATATATATATATATATATATATATATATACTTTTATATATAAAACTATTGTAATAATATATTCATTTAGTATAATATAAATAGTAGATAATTAGGGGTGGCGGTTATATACAATTATAAATATATATATATATATATATATATATATATATATTTATATATATATATACTTACTTTATACTTTCTTTATACTTACTTTATTCCCTTGACTCGCGAATCGTAGGGGAAATCAATGAGCTGGCTGTTATACAATACCATCGCCATTCGTTGCGGTCGTGTGACTTCACCAGTAAGTCAGACTGAGTCATCTTGATCCATTATTTGATATCATCAATCCATTTTATTTTTGGTCTACAACATTTTCTATTACCCTCAACCATACCTCGGAGTATTGTTTTTCTGAAGTTGTCATGTATAATTGTATGACAGTACCATTTTAGTTATCTTCGACTGATATTCTGTAATATTGGTTCATATGTACCAATTAAACTTATCATCACATCTTTAATATACTCGTTTTTCTTCATTTCTTTGTATGTTATTCAATGAAGTTTTCTGTGAGATTTGTTTTCGAAACCTTGTAGTTTTTTGTTGTTGAAAGAGTACTTATAGTCCAAGATTCGCATCCATAAGTTAGAATAGATAATACTAGAGAGCGATAGCGATTATATTTTAGCTTGAAACAGATATCTTTGCTATTCCATATTGAAGTTAACCTTACCATAGCCGATGTAGCTTAAACTAATCTTATTTTAATCTCAGAGTTTCTTGAGTCATCTTTGTAATTGTAGCACCGATATATTTAAACTGGTCTACTTCTCCTAGCTTTTATCCATTTAATTGGATATTGGAATGATGATTTCTGTTGTTACTGTTGATCATTATCTTTCTCTTTTCTGCACTAATTTGCATTCCATACCGACTAGCACTATTTGATAGCTAGTTTTTGTGTGTTTGTGTGTGTTTGCAGTTCATCGTTTGATCCAGCTATCAATTTTATATCATCGGCGAATCTGAGATTAGATAGATTTCGGCCACCAATTGATATAGTAGATATATTTTCATATTGAATTCCAGCCATAATCTCTTCAATAAATAAATTGAGGAATACAGGACTGTACATGCCAGATTGTATCTAATGCTTTTTTAAAGTCTATGCAATTATGATATAAGTCCTTTTGGCTTTCTAAATGTTTTCAATTAGGTTTCTACAATTGAATATCTGCTCAGTGGTACTTCTTCCTTTCCTAAAACCAGCTTGATTTTCCGAAAGTACTTCTTCAGCATTAGAGGTTAATATATTCACTATAATTCTCAATAGAATTTTGCTTGGGTGGCATATTAGGCTCAGAGTTCTATAATTCTCACACTTTCTGTGAATGAATTTTTTTTGGAATTAGTACTTTTTTTTTGGAATTAGTACTATGTATCTACTGCTCTGTCTTCATGTCTTTGTGTATTTTATTATTGACTTTTCTATTTTTGCTAATATGTTCTATATTATTCTTATTTTTAGTTTCTTTAAGAGATCGTATTTCATCTCAAAGATCAAGTATGTCGTTTGTGATCAATAGTTGTTTTGTTATATCTATATTTTTATATATAAGTTATTGTCGTTTATTCAATGATTATGTCTTCAATTTTCAAATAATCTGTGATAAGGTCATATTTATGAATATCTAACTCTTTAAGTTGTTTTCCAAATTCTTCTTTGTAATTATATGCAGTCTTTTCATTTGTGAGCTTGTTGACATCGAATCGCATTCGTGTGGTCTTTGGTTTTCTATTAACCTTCAGTTTGAGTTTTATGATACAGAGTAAAATATCATGATCACTATTGATGTCTGCACCTGGATATGTTCTTGTGCTGGTGCGAATGATACTAGACTTGAAACGTTGTGGCGTTAATATATAATCTATTTGGTTGTGTACTTTATCATTAGGAGAGTGCCATGTAGTACACCTTGACTTTATATGTAGAAATAATGTATTTGCCGCTACTAATCTGTATTTTCTAGTAAATTCTAGTAATCTCTGGCCTCTATCATTTCTTACTCCTATTCCAAATCTCCCAGCGCATTCAGCGCATTCCTCATTTGCACCACTTCTAATTGTTGCATTGAAATCACCTTACATAATTAATTTATCTCTTTTATGTGATTCATATATATAGTATATTAAATTAATACATAATTGATAATTAAAAATTAAATTACCTTATTTCATTGAGTAAATATAAATATAAATATAAATAGTAGTCTTACTTTCGATTACTATCTCGAATTTAATTTAGGAATCACTTAATGATTGGGTCATGGCTATAGCCTATATACATATCATGTATACATCTCTAAAATATGCTATTATTAAGCCAATTCTGAAAAATCCTCTCTTGATCCTGATGATATTATGAACTATAGATCCATATAAGAACTTCCAATAATCAGTAAAAGCATCGAACGTTTAGTCAGTAGACAATTGATATTTTATCTTGAGAGTAACTATTTAATGGAACTATCAGAGTGCTTATAGAACACATTATTCAACTGAAACTGCTTTAAATATTATAACTGATACGCTCTATAAATCGCTCGAATCCTCTCATTGTGCGCAACTATTGCTACTTGACCTTTCGAGTTCTTTTGATACTCTAAACCACAATATTCTTATTGACCGTATTAAGGAACTTGGAATGGATGGTTCTTCTCTCAGCTGGTTAACTTCATTTCTTAATAATCGAACTTCCTCAGTAAAAGTCAATGATTATATTAACTTATACTCCGATTAAAATACTATATGGAGTTCCTCAGGGTTTAGTACTCGAACCTTTATTATTTTACATTTACTTGCGTCCTCTATCTAATATTATTAGTAAATTTCCTAATATTACCTACCATATATATGCTTATAATAGTAAACAGTTAACAGATAATTATTAAAATTCCTGTTAACTCGCTTAACTCTAAAATGGAACTTCTAGAATGTGCATCTTAAATTATTAATTGGCTTCTTACAAATGTTCTACTAGTAATTACCTCGAAAACCGAACTATTCAATGTATCTATAGATCCTTATAAAGCATATACTAATTGTCCACCGGTAATCATTAATGGTAGTGTTATACATCATTCTGCTTCAGTTCGTAATCTTTGAGTTATGTTCGATAGTATATTTTCTTTTGATGCTCGAATTAGTTCTATCTCAAAATCTGCTAACTTCCATCTACGTAGAATTGGTCATAGGCCCTATTAGAAAGTATTTCTCTAAGCGTATTATTAAGCTACTTATAAGTAAATATATTAATACTCTAGTATTAACCAGAATTGATTATTGTGGATCATTATAAAGTGACTTAAAGAAAAAGAAGTTAAAAAGATTGATAGAATTAGTTGCGCTTCTATATGCCTTATTTATAATATCGATCGTCGTGAACATTTAAAAACAGATAAACACCAACATCATATTAAATGATTATTATTTAGAAAACGATGCAAATATCGTTTACATGTTTAGTTCATAAATATATATTCCTAGGTAAGCCTGACTATATACACAATCAACTTAAACGTCGTTGCATACTGAAGCAGATTCGAACATCGGATGACATTATTTTGGAGAGCAAAACATTATTTATGGATTTATTAATCGCGCATTCCCTTCCATTGTTCCTTGCATATGGAACATCCTACCGTATGACTTACGTAAGGTCCAATCCTTGTATTATTTCAGGAAGAAACTAAAACATTATCTAAACACTTATTAATGTATTTGTGTATAAGCTTTATTTAATTGTTACATCTAATTTAATTTAATTTTAATTTTTGTTATTTTGTATTTCCTGTTAGTTTGTTTTTATTATTTGTCGTTATTGTTATACACCATAGGGCATCCGTTATATTGGTGTTATAATAAAGAATTCAATTCAATTCAATATATATATATTCATCTTTCAATAACTTAAATATACCACCGTATGAATGAATAGAGTAGGTAGAATGAAGTAATACGTCATACATAATATGTGAGTAATGGACATCGACAACAATCTATGTAAAGCATCTAAAACCGCGAACAGTTATATTCTATTTATAGTTTACTATAAATAGTAATTTAATATATATATATATATATATATATATTAAATTAATAGATAATTAATAATTAATTTATATACCACCTTCTTTTATTTAATTATATATAAATATATATATATATATATATATTTGTATATATATATATATATATATATATATATATATATATATAGTAGTATATATATATAGATATATATTTATATATATATATTTATATATTTATATATATATAGATATATATTTATTTTTATTTATAAATATAATTACTGCGTGAGAAATATGACGCATTAGATTATATGAATCACAATTTTATTATTTATATATATATATATATATATATATATATATATATATATATGTACATAAATAGAATAGTGATATGCCTGGAATTATATATGTATATGATATCATAAACATCATACCTCTAAGGATATTTGTAGAATATATAATTGTTGAGTTGGACAGTTGATAGCTGTATCAATGCCATGTATCAACTAGCTACCCAGATAGTGTCCAACTGTCGTATATTTATTATAGACAGTCCATATCATCAATTAGTGTACGTTAAGATTGCTAATTATTACAACTAAAATAGATTATCGTGGTCATGTATTCCCACAAATGTTGCCCCATTCAACACATCTAATGCATCATCTAGGTAACAGATACTTATCTTTAACTATTTTCTCATTTTCCTATAATCTATAATCATCCTCATTGCACACGATTTTTTTTTCTATAATTATAGGAATAGTATACCTACTTACTGACTCATATTTCCATCATATACCAACACTTGTAAATAACTCTAACTATCGATAACTCATTATGTGGTATTCTCCTATGTGACTAACATACCGGTACATCATATACTATTGTAATTTATGTTCAACTATATCAATACATTACCTCAATGACTTATTTTTTGCAAATACATCCCTAAATTCATGTACAAAATCCTCAACAGATATCTTAAACTCTTGGGTTCATATCATATACAGTTATTTTTCTAATTTAATTATTAACCTCTCTTTTCATAACTCCATGTATTACTATAATATCTTTCTTTCATACTCGTCACACCAGAAATAAATCTCAATCCACCTACCACATTCATACTTAGAACTCTTAAATTATCTATTTCCAATAATATAAAAAAAATTTCTCATATATTTACACTTTTTAATAATATATAATTTTATATAATCCATAGACTTAAATTTTCATAATTTTCTACTCTAATTAACCATGGAGAATGTTTCTCATTTTTAGTTTCCATTTTTATATTAACTATTTTAAAAATAAAACCAAATGGAATGATAGATACTTAACTACCCGTGTCAACCAAATATTGTATCCTCTTGCCCCTATATATACTAATTTCTAAACACAATCAAATATCAGAAGATAGTTATTTCTAATTACCTCTACCAACCTATCGAGGGTGTGTCTCGTTTAAATCAACTCTACAATAATTATTTACATGACCTAGATTTACCATGATAGCACCGAATCTCTCTAAAATAGTTATATCTAGGACATCTACCATAACTTTTCATCGGACCACCCATGCTAATACATATATACCCTGCCCATCTGGCTAAATACGATGTCTACTCTCTACCTTAACCCCATAACTCTCATAAGGATCCGTCTTCGATATTTCTTCCTAACTATTGTTATAACAATGGATTTCCTCAACTCATAAATGAAATATCCTTACCCAAACTACACATAGCCTACCTTAGTCTGATAGTAATTAGTAACAAAATCAAATTGATAATAATACGATAATAATAATCAGTAACTTCCAGTTCTCTTTTAGTCTGCATACAATAAGATCTGAGTAGTCAATCAGCACCGCTAGTTTCATATTATAATATTTCTAAGTGACCGTTCATTGCTCTATCCATTTTCCATGGAAAAACATATTCTAAAAATCATTATATTTAATATAAACAAAAATTAATATATACGAAAACAACTTTATACTTTTATAAATACACATAATATAAAACCAAAAAATAAACAAATTAAAAATATATAAAACACAATTAAAAACAATTAATTAAAAATATAAAGATCGTAAAATCTGCTATATATACTACTTGTTCAAATCTATATATACAATTCTTCAATTGTATACAATATATTACGTCATATATGACTCAATAGCGTTACTATGGTAACTGCGGTTATTATTCATCTCTATAATACACGGTGTTATTATCAAGTATTGAAAGATATGTATAACCTATATGTTATGTAATGTAGTTGCATAATAACCGTAGTTAATGACGTCACTAATTAGATTAGAGGCGCTAGTCTAACAACAATAGAATCGCCACTAAAAAACACGAACAATGCCCCGTGTTCCTTACAACTACAATAGTATTACGCAATGACTGATGCACGTGACATATCTACCGGACCCATAATGCAATACGACTACGAACTTTATATTGATTTAGATATACCTTGGCCTTAGACAATTAAGGTTAGATAACATACCTAATCAATTATATTATTTATAAATAATAATTTATAAGTAAATATAACAAATGAATATTTAATTTGTAATAAATAAATAAATATGCGTTTTATTATATAATATTCACACTACAAATTAAACATATTATTAAATTATAAGTATATGTAATAGATATAAATAAAATAATAATTCAAATTCTTATATTTAGGTGACAAGACTAAGAAAATGGCTTTGATTCGTCGAATATTATAGATAACTAAAATATTAATTATATTACAATATAGTATTATAAAATATTACATCTATGAATACATGTGATACCCGAACACCATACATTAATGTAATTTACTCTTATTTTCGTATCGTTCTTTATGATCAAATCATGAATAGATATTGCGTACACTGTTAGAAATAAATGGTATAACATTGATTAAAAAATGGTATAACCCCGTGGCGCCCTAGTTTACCATTTACGGTATAACTAATTAAAAAAGTTATACCATATTTTATAAAAAGTTATACCATATTTTATATAAAGTTATACCATAGTTTATACCATATATTATATAAAGTTATTCCATATTTGATATAAAGTTATACCATAATTTATACCATATATTATATAAAGTTATACCATATTTTATAAAAAGTTATACCATATTTGATATAAAGTTATACCATCATTTATTAAAATTTATACCATATATTATATAAAGTTATACCATAATTTATAAAAAGTTATACCATATTTGATATAAAGTTATACCATATTTTATTAAAATTTATACCATATATTATATAAAGTTATACCATAATTTATTAAAAGTTATACTATATTTTATTTAAAGTTATACCATAATTTATTAAAATGTATATTATATAAAGTTATATCATAATTTATTAAAAGTTATACTATATTTTATTTAAATTTATATCAGTGTTTATAATATCTTACTATTCTATATTATTAATTTATATATGGAATCGACATTTATAATGATAATTTATTTTCTAAAAACCACATATTTTGGTGTAACAATATTGCGTATTAACAGATACATTTTTAAATAAATAACGTGATACAAAATTACATAAACAATTAATGTTTGTAGGACATGTTACGTGAAACAAATAAAATTAAAAATACCACTTAATAAAATATGAAATAAATTATTTTGAACGAAAACCAAACAATTATCGACACACATAATAAGCATCCTCTTTTCTGATATATGCATATATACATGTATCCATGGAGTCATTATTTCCTGCAATTAAAATTCAAATATTTATATAAGTTATATATATATATATAGTATACCTACTAGAGTATGAATAATAATATTGTATATTATATAATAGTATAAATATGTATATTATAAGAAACTTTATACAGTTAATATCATATATGATAATACTATATAAAGTATACTTTATAATTGTATACTTTATATACGTTAGAATTGTAATTAGAAAAATCCAATATATTATATTAATTACTGCAGTTATATATATAATAGAGTATACTATACTTTTGAATTAGCATACGAAAAATCATAAAATAACTATAATATTAAATCTATAGTTATTAAGTAATTATTAAGTAACCTTGTCTTTATTTTCATTGTAAATTCATTTTTCAATAATTCGCAAACTCCCATCATAAAATATATGATTCCCGCATCTATTTTAGGAAATATTATATTATATATTTAATTATACAATTTTATAATCTATATTTGATTAAGGAAAGAAGGATATTGATAATATTTGTACAATAGTTAACATTATTTATATATACCTATTAGTAATATTATTTAAATTTAATTACATTGTGAACTAAAAATAAAATAAACAATTGACCATATATGGATATATAGTATACTATCCATGGACTAATAAAATATAATTGCATATTTATTTTATAAAGATATTTAACTAATGTTATTAATTAGATAACTAAATTACCTGTTTGATCAATTTGCGTAGTACATCAATATATTCGTCTATATATTTGTGTATATACGTTATATGCTTTATCATCCCCATCAACTCACTATTCCTCTCCGGCAGTTTTTCTAATATTTTAAATGAAATTTGAAATTCTGCAAATAATTCTACAGTTTCCTGCATATTAATGATTGGCATATAGTTATCATAATTTTATAATATATATATGTATGTAATAATGTGAATGTTCTAATACAGTTTATTAATCAAAGCAAACACCTGTTGAACATAATAATAATATAACATAATAATAATTATAATAATAATAATAGTACCTACCCAATGAGATGCACACCGAAGAATGAGGCAATCTCACCGAGTGGAATTTATTCTATAGACAAATAACGAAATATACTTTACAGACGATAACAATATAACATACCAGAAAAATAAACATTTACATGGCTATAGACATATATGCATTTAACACAGAGCGAGACACCGAAATCTAGTTTAAAGTTTTATATAGATATATCGATTTCTGTTACGTAATGCTAAATGCATTTAAATGTATATTACATTAATCGATATACCTATCTACAACTTTGACTTTATAACATATTATATAATTATATAATTATATTCTAACAATTTAATTATATATTATAAATAATATATAAATATATTATAAAATTATATATTATATAAACTTTTATATTATTATATATAATATGATATAATTTGTATATATATATATATATATATATATATAATGTAGTATAAATACCTTATGTATATTGTAATGTGTTGAAAAATAGATGCTTCTCATGTTGAGTGTAGAGTGGAAATAGAATATGTTAATAAATAAAATGGACTTATTTATATATATATATACATATACTCGAATAATTATAAGTATTTGTATTTGAAATATAGGAAATATGTATATGTATACATATTTCCCTATGGGGAATCTATATAGTTTCTGAAAACCAGTTTAATTGCAATTAGAAGCAATACATGCTATGTCTATAATAATTTAACACAACAATAAGTAAACTGTTATATTAAGGATATTATGAAAGATACTATTATGAATTATATTCTTATACATTTTATTTTCAATCAAATATAAACTTAATTTTAAAATGTTATGGTATAACTGGTATTTCCATATTGTATACCATATAATTCATAAAGTTATACCATTATATTTAATATCTAATGGTATAACTACAAATTACAAATGTTATACCATATAATTCGTAATCTTATACCATTTAAATTAAGCTATATGGTATAACTAAAAAAAACAAATGTTATACTATATAATTTGTGATCTTATACCATTTCAATTAATCTATATGGTATAACTAAAAAAATCAAATGTTATACCATATAATATGTGATCTTATACCATTTAACGTAATTGTATGGTATAACTCGTATTTCCATATGTTATACCATATATTTCATAATGTTATACCCTTATTTTTAACAGTGTATGTAATAGATATAAATAAAATAATAATTCAAATTCTTATATTTAGGTGACAAGACTAAGAAAATGGCTTTGATTCGTCGAATATTATAGATAACTAAAATATTAATTATATTACAATATAGTATTATAAAAGATTACATCTATGAATACATGTGATACCCGAACACCATACATTAATGTAATTTACTCTTATTTTCGTATCGTTCTTTATGATCAAATCATGAATAGATATTGCGTATGTTTATGTTCCGTTTTATTGTCGCGTTTTATATGTTAACTGTTGAAGCCTTATTACTGTGATATAATGAGTCTTTACAATAAAATACATCTAATTCAATTAAATAGTGTATACTTATATTTATAATTATTTATAAATTATATTTAATTTATAAAATGTATATTGATATAATTTAATTTAAACTGTAATGTATAAACTTATATTTACTTTATAAATATAATTATTAATAATTATAATCATATATATTATATTATATTTTTCTTTAATAATATGATAATTTTTAATCAAATTTGATTATTGGAAATCTTTAATCTATATATATATACAATTTTTAGATTAATATTTTCATCTATAGGATATTACTTTGATATGATGAGATGATGATGATATTTATGAATATGATTGATTGATTGGTTGATTTATTGATTGATTAGTTTATTAAAATATCCACAATATATAGACAATAACCTATACACTCAATCGTGCATTGAAATAATACATATGTATTATAATTGAGAAAATAAATCAATATATATATATAAGTAAATTTAAAATTAAATATATAAAATATAATATATAAACATAAAATAATAATTATACAATAGAATTTTGTTTACATTTCGTCTTAATTAGTGGAAAGTCTCCTATTACCGGATCCTGAATGATTATTTGTAATAACTAATTCAATATTAAATATATTTATTTCAAATTTTGTAATTAGGGTAATATTATGGCAATGAATAATGTGGCTATTTTAAATTGTTGATATAATTATATTTACAAGAATAAACAGGGGGGGGGGGTCAGTAATAGGATACATGTGCCGACCCCCTTCTCCTATTACCGACCCCCTAAAATAATCGCAGTGTAAATAATTGTAGTATTATAATATCCAATAAAAATAGTAGATATACATAAATATAATTAATTATAACATGCAAGAAATTTAATTGTTATTGAATTTATGTTTTAATAGTAATATTAAATTTAAATTTAAACTTTATAGTAATAATATTAAAATAGTGTATATTATTATTTAATATTTATTTATTAATCATTATGTATATAATGAACTGGAATCATGAATCCTAAATCTATATTAATGATACACAAACAACTTACGACATATTTTAAAGTAAAATACGGATTTATTTTGATTGGATATTATAAATCACATGGGGTCGGTATTAAGGTAATTTAGGGGGTCGGTAATAGGACAAAAATATGGGTTGCTATAATTAAGATATATAGGTTAATAGTTTTTCAAATTAAATTATTGTATACATGTTATAAAAATTGTATTGATCTACAATATTATGCGCAGTATTAAGTTTTCTTTTAATTAATAAAGTATTTACAATGATTTAAAAAAAGTTATTATTCAAATATTTAAAAAGTAAAAACAGAATAGTACATTTTATCAAATAAAAATGTAAGATTGAATATTTTTTAAAACAAAATACTTATTCATATTTATCATTAAATTACTAACAGTTCATTTATATATAATTTTTTGATATCTCTTATAGTTACTGATATACGAGAGGGGGTCGGTATTAGGAGGGGGTCTGTATCGGAGACTTTCCCCTAATGATAATTAGTCATTTTTCTAATATTATATATAGCAAGTAAAAATTATAGTAGAGAATTAATACTAAAATATCTACCAATAAGTGAGATATTATTAAATTTAGGTGTAATTAATGTAATATACTGGACAGTTTTATTTGAAGAGAGAGAGAAATATATTTAATATGATTTTTAAGAATATTTTGAAATTTATAATACAAATATTGTAAGCTTCTTTTTGAATTTCGTATCACGTGTTATAAAAAAACCCGAAATATTTACTTTTATTGTTATTTTAGCGATAATTCG
Source organism: Osedax fenrisi (assembly GCA_964019155.1). NCBI lineage: Eukaryota > Metazoa > Annelida > Polychaeta > Sabellida > Siboglinidae > Osedax > Osedax fenrisi. Next base: position 31,075,542 of record OZ025244.1, on the reverse strand, counting down.
GATTACTGTCCTCAAATAGTGATTTATTTTTTATATTTTTGATTTAATTTTTATGTATATACATAATAAATATTGTGTGAAATTTTCAATTAATAATAATTCTATAATTATGGTATTTTATAAAAAAAAATAATGATTAAAAATATATTTGTGTTTAAATATCGATTAATTTATGTTTATATTTTAGTATAATAGTATAACTATATTTTCTAGATTTAATTACATTTTCTATAATTTAAATTGAAACTTCATATAGAAACAATGATATAACAATAATCGGATATAGTGAATATCCATAATATATAATTAGAACCGGCTTTCATATACAAAATAAGTTATGCAATATGTATCTATAATTATAAATATGATTATAAATAGGCTAACATACACATAATTTATATATACCTGCTTATTTAAATATAGTATCTGAATTCTGTAATTTTATGATATATATATATATATATATATATATATATATATATGTATATACACTTAACATAGAAAGTAATATAATATATATAATATTTGAATCATATAAAGCAGTGGTAATTTAACATAGGGGAAAGTAACTTAATACGGACACTTTAACAATTAATGGTATAAACATTTTATGACTCAATTTTTTTATTCACAAATTACAATATATTAATATTATATGATTATAGATATTATTGTGATTTTATAGTTTTTTTAAGTTTTTTTTAATCCCGGCTAATACATATCGAATTATAAGCATATATGAATACTAATATTTACATATAAAAATACATGCGAATTCATGTTTAAAGTATTCAATAATCTTCATCCTTATATAATTAATAAAACATTTTCTTTAATGTCATCATCTCACAACACTAGGATTTTAAATAATTTCTCTATTTTTAAATTAAAAAAAGAACTGTGTAGACGAACTTTAATATAAGTTGGATCAGTTTCCTGGAATAAACTTAATAATATTTTAAAAAATATTTCTAATTATAAATTATTTAGGAAACGTTTGTATAAAAACTTGTTATCTTCATACTCAGTATACTTATAATCTATATTTTATTTATTTTTAATTATAATATTGTATCTTAATTATTCTCTAGTATGGTATTTAATAATAAGATCCACTTTTTATATTTATTATTATTTTTAATTTATTGATGTTAATGTAAACATTAACAATAAATTAAATACCATTTGGTATTTTTTGTTAACATTTTATATTTTTCTCTAATTTATTTTCCTTCCTGACTAATAATATTATTTGACTTTATTGTTAATAACATAAGTATATTTTATTGAATCTTTTTTGTTATATTTGTATTTACGTCATTTTTTCATTCTTCTTATTGACTTTAATTGACTTTTATTTAAATATAAATGAACTTTTTAGATTAATAAAACTTGTATTATTACATTATAAATTTAAAAAATTATAAACAATATTTTTTATTTATTTTATATAACGTTTTTTATCATCTTTCAGAATATACTTTTTGTTCCGTTTTATGTTTTTGTATTTCATTTAAACTATTTTATCTATATTTTTATTTAAGTCATTCTTTTATGGTACTTATTATTTATTTTAGTTATTTATTTATAATTAATTAAATGATGATTTCATAATTTTATGGCAAGTTCAAACAATTTATATTATTTTCTAATATATTTATTGTATTGTAGCTGAAAGTCCCCGATTACCGACCCCCTCCTAATACCGACCTCATCTCGTATCTCAGTAACTATAAGAGATATAAAAAATAATATATACACAAAATGTTAGTAATTTAATGATAAATATGAATAAGTATTTTATTTAAAAAAATATTTAATCCTACAATTGTTATTTGATAAAATGTAATATTCTGTTTTTACTTTTTAAATATTTGAATAATAACTTTTTTTAAATTATTGTAAATACTTTCTTATTTAAAAGAACACTTAATACTGCGCATAATATTGTAGTTCAATAAAATGTTTATAACTATTATTAAAATAATTTAATTTGAAAAACTATTAACCAATATATCTTAATTATAGCAACCCATATGATTTTCCTATTACCGACCCATTAAATTACCCTAATACCAACCCCATGTGATTTCTAATATCTAATCAAAATAGATATGTATTTTACTTTAAAATATGTCGTAAGTTGTTTGTGTATCATTGATATAGATTTAGGATTCATGATTACAGTTGATAATATACATACTGATTAATAAATAAATATTAAATAATAATATATACTATTTTAATATAATTACTATAAAGTTTAAATTTAAATTTATATTACTATTAAAACATAAATTCAATACAAAATAAATTGCGTGAATGTTATAATTAATTATATTTATGTATATCTACAATTTTATTGGATATTATAAATTACTTAAATATAAATAAAACTATACATAAATTATACTAAAATTATTTATATCACGATTATTTTAGGGGGTCGGTAATAAGATAAGGGGTCGGTATTAGGCACATATATCCGATTACCGACCTCCTGTTTATTATTGTAAATATAATTATATCAAACATTTAAAATAGCCACATTATTCATAATATTACCCTAATTACAAAATTTCAAATAAATATATTTAATATTGAATAAGTTATTACAAATAATCATTTAGGGGTCGGTAATCGGAGACTTCCCCTATCTATGTAAACATAAAGTCAATTATTATTTTATATTTTATTTATATAGTTTGTTTAGACTTGCTTTAAAATTAAGAGTAATTGTCTCGATGAGCTTTATCTTCTACAAAAACCCGGGTGTAAACCTAAATCTGATAATAATTATAATATCAATAATATAAAATGTTCTTCAGAATATATAGTATAAAGAACGTTTAGAATATCATAATTAGGGATTTATATGATCTCTAGACATATGCTTATAACTTAAGTAATATTAGTTACTAAATATAGAAATTATATATATAATTTTTAAAATACTTTAGTTTTTAATAATATATTATTATGTTTAATATCGATACATTTTTAATCTTAGAAGGTTTTAAGTTTAAATTTGTTTTCATAAATTTAAAAACGTAATAAAAAAATTATCGTTTGTATAGTATGTGTTATTCATCGTAAATGGTGTTACATTAACTGGACTGTCTATAATAAATATACAACAGTTGGACACTATCTGGCTAGCTAGTTGATACATGACATTGATACAGCTGTCAACTGTCCAACTCTACAACTATCTATTATAAACACATTGTTAGATATATGATACATACAATATCATATAAGTATATAATCACACGTATATCACTCTTATATTTATGTACATATATATAAATAAATCGATAATATATTTTATCAAACTAGAAAATTAAATCTAACAATATCATTACTATTACCTGGACATATACAAATAAAGTCTACATAAAAAATAACTAAAAGAAATATTTACAAATATTCAATATCGATCACTTAAACAATTTACTTTAAATTATTTATATAAATTGTTTAAGTGGTCGATATTGATTATTATATATTATTAATATGTAACTGTTTCTTATAGTTTGTATATGTATAATTTGTATATGTCCAGGTACTAGTAAAGTCTACATCAAAACTAACTATAAGAAACATGTTTACTTTTAATTATTTATATAAATAATTAAAAGTAAACAAATTTATATTAAGTAATTTGCTTTTGTACAATTTTGCATGATATACATTTCTTGTATATTTTATAAATTTCAATCTAGTCATACATTATATATTACATAACATTTTTTCAAATTTATAATATTTTTAACTTTTTAATTACTTTAGCTTTAGTTTATTGTTTATAGTTACAATTTTACACTTTTATTTATTTTATTTAAATGTTATATATATATATATTAATATATATATATTTCAATTATATATATCCTATATGATTTATATAAATATAACAAATAATATTTTAAAATATAATATTGAAATTAATAATTATTATAAAGATCCAAATAAACCAATTAATGATATAGAATGTAATTATGTAAAAACTATAAATCTGGCTACTATAAATGATACAAATATATTTACTAGCATACATATGAATGCCAGAAGTAATGTGTGTAATTGTGATGCTATTTCTACATTTCTAAATAGTTTAAGTTTTAATTTTTACATTATAGTTATCTCTGAAACTTGGTTGAAAAGTTACAATAAAGGTAGTTATAAATTAGAAGATTATAACTCTGTACATACGATAAGAGGTAATGATATGAAGGGTAGTGGTACCTCTATCTATATAAAAAAATGGATAAGTTTTATTAAAATTGAAAACCTATCATTATCAATTGATAATGCTTTTGATATAGTGACAGTTAGCTTAAACATTGGAGACATTAATAAATCAACTATAATAAGTGCAATATATAAACCACCTAATACTGATATAATAAATTGTACAGGTCATATTTTATAATATTTTAATAATCTTATTTTTAATAATAATGTATTCATCATTGGTGATTTTAATATACATATTTTAAATCATAATTTAAATACTAATATTACATATTTTATTGATGCTATTTTTAGTTTAGGATTACATCCATTAATTGATAAATCCACTAGCATAAGTGATCACTCGCATTCATTGATTGATAATTTTATTGTAATAAAAAAAAACATCATATTTTAAACGGAATATTAATAAATGATATCAGTGACCATTTTATGATCTTTACAGGTTTTAATATTTGATTTTAAATACATGATAAACTAGTAAATGACAAATAATACAAAAAAACATGAAAATTCACTACCACAAATATTAATAAGTTAAAAGTTTAAGTAATACGTTTAATTAGTCATATGTTTATTCTGATATCAATATTAATATTTTAGTGGATATTTTATATCGGATTTGTATATGCTATTCAATGTATATACATACAACATATGTTTTCTTAAGTAAACCAACATATACAGATAGTAAACCATGGCTTTGTCCTAATTTATTGAAATATATTGTTAAAAAAAAATGAATTATATAAAAATTATTACAAAATACAAATTCCGAAACAAACTCTAATATCTCTATAATTTATAAACAATATATTGACTTCAGTTTTGAGAAAAGCTGAAGCATTACATTATATTAACGAGTTAATGTCTAAGTCAAATGATTCTAAATATACTTGGAATATTATAAATAATTGTTTAAAAAATGTTACCATTATCTGGAGATATACCAGATCATTTTACTTTTAATGATTATTTCGTAATATTGGATCTAAAGTATCTAATATAATTAAAAATAATTCTACATATGATAGTTTTAAATATATATAAATACTAAAAATAAATATAGCACCGATTCAACGGAATTAAATTCGACTAATTAACTTAATTAATAATGAATTATCGCCTCTACTAACCATTATTTTTAACAAATGTTTAAATGATGCAATATGTCCTGATACTTTTAAAATAGCAAAAGTAATACCTCTTTATAAAGGAGGGGATAAATTGAGTGCGGAAAATTATAGACCAATTTCACTATTGCCTTAATTATCTACAATTCTAGAGAAATTGATTAAATTAATATTTACTAGCTATATAAATAAATATAATATTATAAGTGCTTCAAAATATGGGTTTAGGGCTAATATGTCAACGTCTAATGATTTAATTGATACAATTGAATTAGTTGCTGGTGCTTTAGAAAAATGTTATAAATGTTCTATTGTTTCAATTGACCTCAAAAAGGCATTTGATACAATAGATCATTCGATACTTATTAATAAATTACACTTATATGGAATTAGGGATACCTCATTAAATTTAATAACCACTTACCTAAATAATCGCAAACAATATGTAAATATTCATGATGCAAATTCTACATTGCTCGATATTAATTGTGGTGTTACACAATGATCGGTATTGGTACCACTATTATTTTTAATATATATTAATGACATGACAAATATTTCTAATAAGGTTAAGATAATATTGTTTGCTGATGATACAAATCTTATTTTTAAAAGTGACAATACTCTGTATCTTGAACATATTATACAGGAATATCTAGATCTATTATATGAAAGGCTATGTATAAATATACATTGTCTATAAATATACAAAAATCTACAGAAATTCTTTTAAGGGTTAACTCTTAACTCTTAACTCTTAATATGTGAAATTCACTTTCATCTATTAGATTAAATATTACTATTAATAATATTCCTAGAGAATTTAATACTAACATCAAATGTTTATGTTTATTTATCGATGATAAATTAAATTGGAAAATACATATTTCCCATATATTAAGAAAATTATCAAAATCTATTGCCATATTAAATAAAATCAAATATAAATTAAACGAAAAAGTTTAATTTTAGTTTATTACGCAATTATTAAATGTCATCTTTATTATTTTTCACATATGTGGGGTAATACTTTCGAAAGTAATAATAAGCCCATATCAAAACTCCAAAATAGAGTAATTAGACTAATTTCAAAGATGTTCATAGTTATATACTCTATAAAAAAATACTTAATGAAATTTACAGATATTGTTAAATTAAAAACTTTAATTGTTATGTTTAAAGCAAGTCTACAAATACTCTTACTAATAATATACAATAATTGTTTATTTCTAAAAATTAGAACTGGTAGAAAATCGTTTTGTGTTTCAATTATTAGCCCAACATTATGGGATTATTATTATAATATGATAAATATTAAAAAAAATATTATCACTTTTAAAAAAGACGTCAAAAAATGTTTTTAAAATTTAACTAATTTTGTTATATTATTTTATTTATCACTATTTATTATTTATTGACTATTTTTATATTTATATTATATTTTTATATTTATACTCTTATATTCTGTTATATACCTATTATTATTACTACCAATTACTATTTTATATATTTTGTAATAATGATGATATTTTATTATGAAATTACTAGTACAGTAAAATGTATATATTAATGACATTATATATATAATTATATAATTATATATAATTAAAGTATACTTTAATATCATAAATAAATCATATACTGAATATGGTTATTTAAATTTAATATTATGATTCAATATAATTTATCGATTTAAATTTTGATTATGATATGAATATTATTTAGTCTTGTATTCAATCGATATGAGGGTTTGACTTAATGGATATAACTCGGCTTTTTTTGCATTTAACATGGGTATTAACATTGAAAATATGTTATTATTGTTGCAAGTGTAGCTATGATTATTGTGTATTGTTTATTGGGTCATGCTCATCTTATGTTGTTTCAGACTTGAACAATTTATTATTTTACAAATCCCTAGTTTTTGTTACAGATTTTAAATTTATTTATAAACATTATTTTTTTAATTGTTTGTTTTAAAGTTTTATAATACTTATATTTTATCATTACAATGTAAATACAATCTATGTAGTTAATTTGCTTTTATTACTATACTCATACTTTTTGTTAACGGATGATCATAATCTTTGCTTCAATATCTATCCGGGTTCTTATACACAATTCTGAATTATATATATAATTAAATTGAAGAAGGTGGTATATAAATTAATTATCAATAGTCTTTTAATTTGCAATATACTATAAATAGTATATAATTGTTCGAGGTATTAGATACGGCTTTATAGTGATTTTATTGTTGTCGATTACACACACATTATTATATAAGACGTATGAATTCAGGCTATAGAAATAACAAATACTAAGAATATGTATACATATTATATATATATATATATATATATATATATATATATATATATATCATATGATAATGTTATTAAGTTATCAAATTATAAACATATATATATATATGTATATAAATTATATTTATATGTATTCAATAAAGAAGGTTAGTATATATATATATATATATATATATATATATATATATATATAGAATATAATTGTATATAACCGCCCACCAATTATTTACTATTTATAGTATATTAATTAAATATATGGTTACAATGTATATATATATATAAATGTATATATATATATATATATATATATATATGAATAAATATACCTATATGTACTAATTTTATAATTAGATACATACATATATATTTAAAAAATTTAGGAATACATTTTATAGATGGGTATTGTTGATATAATATTATTGATATCTACCATAAGTGTATATATAGTTGGATGGTACTACTCATATAGTTTTACCATTGCTTTTGTATATTAGGTATATATACACACATAAGCATATGTGCAAATAGTGGGGGGTACTGCATTTTCAGAATATTTATTTTAAATAAAGGTTTAAATATATATATATATATATATATATTATATAGAAACATTCTTTGATTTCATTAAAACACAATATTATTTATTTAGCTCATATAAATATAGAACCTAACACCTCTATAGACATTTCTTTAATCTATAGGTTAAAAAAAGGATGAAATTTAATAAAAAAGCATTATAGGATATAATATGGTGATATATAGGTTACTATAAGTATACTTACTGTTAGTGTTTATTATGCTATATATATACTTATGATGCTGATTCCTTATTATGTTTTATTATTATTATTATTATTATTATTAGTATTATTATTATTATTATATTCAACATATTTTTGTCAATAAAGTTATATACGAATGAACTTCACTTTGTTATATATATATATATATATATATATATATATATACTTATGCCGATTCCTTATAATCTACATATTAATTTATTATACAATAATTTGATTATAATGATAAACATTTATTATATGTATATATTGTAATATCAATATTATTTAACCATTTTATTTATTATAAATTTTACAATTACGAAAAGTTCATGCTACTAATCATATTACTCATGTATGCTATACATGCTTACATCCGGTTTAACATTCTATAATACGATATTATGTAATGACTATAGTATTATATACATTATCCCATGTTACACAATTAATATATGTAGGTTACAATTTGTTATGAAATACAGAAGAATACATACACATATATAATTTAATTAAATATAATACAATGAATAACATTATATTACATTATACTATATTACGACATATTTTAATTCGCATATAATCGCAATTCACGTTTATATAAAACATTATTGTATATACTATACCTATTAATGACACTATTGTAAATTACAATTCAAATTCTTATCAATTTTCTCAAAAATAACTAAAGTTTACTAAAGTATTTCATATATTGATTGTGCTATAATTTAGGATATTGACGATATTGATAAATCATTAGTAATCTATCGATAGGTCTGGTACTTCACCTTAGTAATGAGAATAATGTGTTTCATTAATTTATATAATACTTTTAAATAATTATACTTAATAGAAATAGCTATATAGCCATTTTTGTATATATATAAAATAATATAAAATGAATTAATATATATTATCTAATACAAATATGATATAATTCAATAATATAACATTGAAATATAAACATGATATGAATATACTAAACAAAAGTTGACTCTTTCGTAAAGAGAAACTATCATAATATATGAATCATTAAACACGATAATTTTATGAAATTCTTTATATTGAAAATTAAAAAAAATTATGAAAAAAAAACAAATAAAAATATAAATTCAAATGACCAAATAAATTATATAAACTCATATGTGTATATAAAAAAGAGTCATACATATATGCCAGACATTCTATATATAAATATATAATCTGAATGTACTACTTATCTAATTAAATATAGGTTTATATTAAATATATTTATCATATTAAATACCCACTTTAAGATTACAGTAATCATATATAAAATAACACCATACATATTTTAAATCATTTTCCTCTATTGTTCACTAATATAAAGAAATATTATTAATACATAACTTGACCTATCACAATTTCCAACGATTTTGAAATATTTCATTATAATCTCCAATACTAAAAACACCTTTAAACACTAGTGAACCTTCACACTACAAAGCAATTAAAAACCAACCATTACCTAAAAATTAGTATAAACAGTAATTCATTGTATATAACAATATGTATTACTAAAAATAATCTTGATAATCTAGTCACAAATACTATTTTACTTGATTAAATAATTTCTTCAAAATAAAAAATAAGATAACAAAACTACGTTATTAGCGAAAGATGGGTAATACGGCCAGTTTTAGATAATGGTGTATAACTTTATAAATTTTAGTCATGATATTGGTTGATATATTTTCATTTAATCTCATATAATAGAAACTATTAATATGGCAAGGCATTAATCCACTATATGGTCTTACTTTATATCAAGTTTAGTTCAATGATATCACATAAAGTATAATCTTAAAAAACACACGCAATTGTGCTACAATAATACATGTTTTTTATTTTAATTTATGTTGAAGATAAGGAGTAGGAGCAGGAGGAGGAGGAGGGATCTTAGGTAACGTGGGTAGTGGTCGTAGTTCTCCCTCGTGGCACTTCCCAATAAAAGACGACGATGTCAGTATTCACATGATACGCATACGGAACTCCATCATTACCGAGGTAACCTTCATTGTTTACTATATATAACCATAGCAACCGTTGTAACTTTCATCGTTAACAATGCATTGTAATCGAGTTAACCACGTGACAACGACTGTATTCATAACAGTGCCTAATTGACTATGAATGGCGTAATCATCGATATCTATTGTTTAAATGTGTCTCAGATTGACCACAAGTGACCTCAACGGTGCTATATATAGCAATGTTGCTACTTAATTATAATGGCTAGCTGTAACTCGTGGTCAATATGATAGATGTGGAAACAATAGATATCGCCAACTAAGTTATTACGGCATTCATATTTACTATATTAATTAACCATATATGACGTATTAAATCTTCATATATTTTTTAATTTTATATTTAATATAATTAAAAATAATTGGAGTTATATTAATTATAATAATTAATACAAATTAAAATAATAGACCGAATTAAATTAAATGATTATTATTTTTAAATAATGTTACATTGATATTTAATTTTTACTAGTTGAATGTATTTTTAAAATGTATTATCTTTCGGGATTCTATGAAAAATAATTTAGAATTGCATGCATGCACGTATAGAAAAGTACATGCACATGCCATTATTCACTTCACATCTAATACCCTTGTAAGTGTTATTATTAGGTATTATAATTTTAATATTACATTAATCAAATATATATATATCAAATTTAATATGCAGTTAACATAATAAATACATTAACATCAATATTTAAAGACAAATCTAATTACCGACTTCTTCCAAGAACCTTTCCAAGACTACAAGAAGGGATATCAATCTATATGAATATGATAATACATTAGATATATTTAATTAAAACGATTAACATTAGATTATATTATCTAATATTACATATGAATACAATTTTATTATTGTATAAAATAATGTTTTTTAATACCTCCAAGGTTTGGTATAATATTTAATATAAATTAAAATATTATGGCAAATTTACAATGTAAAAATATCAAATTAAATTGTAAGTCGGGAAGTTTAGAATATGATAATGAGAAATTAATTTATATTAATACGAATTACGAGTATTATTTTATATATTATTAAGTTATATATTTAAATTATTATGAATATAATTATAAATTTAATTATAAATAAATATATATATACATATAAAGTACAAAAATCATTATCAGAATCATTCAGACAAGTCCCATACCTACAAGAAATATTATAAAATTTACTAGTAAAACTTTGATGAATCCTTAAAATATAATAAAATATATTCGTTCTATATTGTACGCATGGATTAGAAGTTATGGATTATATTTTATTAAAGTACTATACATATTACATTATAATTACTATATTTATATATTATTATATATATATATATTTATATATTTAGTAACATATATATATATCAATAAAAAAAATAAAAAAAATATTTAGTGGATGATATTCAGATAAAGCTGATATTAAAATTAAAAAATTAATAATTATGAAAAAATTAATCACAAATAAAAATGATTTATATTATTTATAATTATAATTTAATATGTATAAATGTATAAATATAAAGCAACATTTAAAACCCAATATATAATAATGTATAATATGAATATAATGAAACTTATTTATAATAAGTACATTTTTATAATATAACTTGTTTAATATAAACTATATTAAAATATATTAAAAAAAATAAAATTATAAAATAAATTGAATATTTATAATGTAACAATGCAGTTAATCCAATTAAAGTTAATGAATATTATACATATAATTAATGATTATAATATTATATAAATATATTTTATACATATATAAAAATAAATTATACATCACCTATTTACATAACAAATATATATATATACATATAAACCTAGATAAGTTTAGATTTTACATTTATTTTTTTTAACATACGATATATATTTACTATATATAATGGCAGATGCTACAAGTTCAGATGATTGGCAGTCACATTTAAAAGTTCTGATGTTGAAAGTCGATATATGTATATTTTTTGAACTCTTTAAAAACCTAAGTTTCTGATATATTAATGAGTCAGTAGCTTGTTTTTCGTGATGCATGGCCTGACATTGTACCCTGACACGCGCTCCTTTATTATCCGCGAGACGAGCGATGCGGTATGAGTGTTTGGTTTTGTTGTTGTTCATGTGCTTTTCGTTAGCTTATTACGAAAATGTTCTCGCTACTATAGTATAGCCACTATTAGAAATAAATGGTATAACATTGATTACAAAATGGTATAACCCCGTGGCGCCCTGGTACACTGAGAAAAATAAATGCATCTGATGAGTTAAATATAATATAAAAAGTGCATCAAAGCTATAAAATGCATAAAAATTACTACATATGCATCACATTTTAACATAATTAACATTATTTTGTCATTTAAATCTACAGATGCATTTTTTTATAGTAAATAAATTCTGTGATGCATCTAATAAATTATAAATGCATCAGATTTATTATATACATCTATAGATGCATTTTTCACATATAAATGCATCAGATTTAATGTGATTAACATTATATTTACTTTTAAATCATTAGATTCACTTTAATAAATATAAATGCATCAGCATCATTATGTTAGTATCGCCACCTATATATTACTTATTACTTTAATTATTATATATTTATATATATATATATATATATATATATATATTACTGTGAGGATAAAGTTATTATTGATGCCGATACTTTCGAAAATCTTCAAAGAGCAATACAACGTAGATTTAAAATACATTAAATTGTATTGCAAGTATATAACAAAGATTGGGAATCATATGTCAACATTGAAAACAAAAGCTTTCCTGAAGATAAATCAAATAGGTACTACATAAGAATAATTATCAACACTTAAGGTAATATAAACTTGAATATACAAATATAAAAATTCTCATATATTTATTTTATTTTTAGTATTGAAGAAAGTGTACAAAGCCCAGCATCACTATTGACTTAACTAATATAATCTGAAGCTAATAATAGGTTAATTTATTTGTACAGATACACATATGTATATATACATATATATATATATATATATATATATATATATATATATATATATGTATATATGTATTGCTGCTTAACACTAGTTATATTAACTATATAAACTAGATAGTATAGAATAATATGCTAACCATGAGTATACTATATAATACTACTTAATTCGATTAATATATACTCAATTAAATTTATCATTTATGGCTACAATATTATTTATATAATTTAATATGTGTATAGGCTAATGTGAATATATTGATATAAGTGTGTGTGTGTGTATGTGTGTGTGTGTTTATGTATGTATGTGTGTATTTGTGTGTGAGTATAACTAATATAATTTATATTATATAAATGATCATATTGTATTTCTATTGTTGTCAGACTTCAAATTATGTTTTAATAGTAAAAATACAATGTATAGAGAATAAATAACTACTTAACATTGTAATATATATATATATATATATATATATACAATAGGCTAAATATAATAAATATATGTCTATTCTGTTATACATTCAAATATTATAAATACAAAAAAAAACAGATTGATTAAATGAATATAATTCTGCCAGACTATTAATAGACCATATGTAGCCTATATATTTATATGATAAACTGTGAATTATGTGCACTGTGCCATTACCTTAAATGGCTCAACTTTAGACAAATAATGTATTATAAATTTAATACAAATATTATTCTATTTTATCAATGGGTGGCCTTTTCTGTTTTTAAAAATCCAATACTGGTGTTTAATATCTTCTACCAATTATATAATTAATATAGTCATTGCTTACAATTGTATCTATGATATGAAAACATATAGTCATATGTTGAATGTAGATTATAGTTCACATATAGTCTAGACTAAATATATAGTCTAGCATATATATACTAAAGAAGGTACCATGAGTTATACATGATATACTTATTAATTTAATGTATATATTAAATATATTATTATATATTGTATATATTAAATAAATTATATAAAAAATTTAAATTAAATTTATTTTAGTAAGTTTTATATTCCTATATATGACAATACAATTAATAAATAAAATTATATTTTATTTATCTAATATATATTAATATATATTTAATATTTTAAATGAAGGTTTTTTCCATATCAATGTAGTATGGCAACTACGTGTATAACTGTGTGTAGGTATTTATAAATATGTTGTGCATGAAGTATACATGTGTTGTGTAATTTAGATAAATGTTAATTTAATATATTTTGTGATTTGTGTTTTTTATATAATTTGATTTCTGGTTTGTAAATTTCAATTAGTTGACGTGCCTTGAACGAATGTAAATGTTATGTAATTTGAATGAATGTTGATTAAATATATTTTGTTATTTGTTTTTTATATAATTTGATTTCTGTTTTGTAAATTGTAAATTTATTTCAATTTTATATTAACTATTATATAATAAATCTATGTACCTATACCTACACCTGTTTCATAGGATAGGTTATTATTGGTTATTACCATGGGAGTTAATAACCTATAGATTAGTATAAGCATATATTCAATTGAAGGGGTTAACCCTTATATATATTATGTATATTCTAATATATATTAATAATATTCTTAATTATTATAGTTCCTGCGAAGTTCAATCTGATGATATGAACCACACCAGGTAAATACCATACAATATTATATATATATATATATATATATATATATATATATCATTATTTACTATTATAGGTCCCACCAAGTTCAATCAGATACCTCTGTTATGTCAAGTCGAAGTCAATCCAGGTAAATACTATTATATATATATATATTATTACTACTCAAATATGTATTTATATTTTTAACTATTTAGCTCCTGCGAAGTTCAATCTGATGCTATAAGCCTGAAACTATACAACAATGTGGGCCTATGATATTTGCAAAGAGTATCAATTTAATAACATGTACAGATTTTAATATATATATATCGAGAATGAACATATTATTATATATTACATGTTCATCTTTCCTTAATGCTTTTAAAAATTTATATTTTCTTTATTATATTTTTAATATTTCATATCTTAGCAAATTATTTATCTTCATTATTTAAATTTATTGAATCATATTTTCATAAAAAAAAGATTAAAGATATTAAAGTATTAAAATTATTAAATATATTGTTATAATTATTATTATTTAAAATTATGATAAATATATGTTTATGATTATTATTTTAATAAACTATATTTTAACTTAAATAACTTATTATTTATCTAAGTATTATATACATTTAAAAGTTATAGATTATTTTGTATGTTTATTTTAAACAGGTAGTACTAATCTTATTTTTAAATCTCATAATAAATTAGAAATATTTTTATTTTTAAATTTATATATTATTTTTTGGAAATAATTAAAGACCACTATCATAATAAATGAACCATTGTTGGATAATTATAAATATTGTACATATTAAATAATTGTGAATATAGTATATATTACATGTGCATAAACATGATGTAATCATTTATACTATAGTTAATTTAATTAGAATAATTAAAATTAATAATGCGATTAAATTAAATAATGATATATTTATTCCTTGATGTCTTTTATAAATTATAACACAACATAATTTGTATGATACATTCATACAATATTAAATTAATTATATATGCTTTTATTTTAATATAAATTAATGTTATGATACATTTATACAATAGTAAATTAATTTTCTGATTAGTTAAAATAAATTAATTCAATGATGCATTTGTAAAAATTAAATTAATTCAATGATGCATTTATATAATATTAAATGAATTCTGTGATGCATTTGTAAAAAAATAAATGAATTCTGTGATGCATTTGTAAAAAATAAATGAATTCTGTGATGCATTTGTAAAAAAATAAATGAATTCTGTGATGCATTTGTAAAAAATAAATGAATTCTGTGATGCATTTGTAAAAAAATAAATGAATTCTGTGATGCATTTATTTATAATTTATGAATCGAAAAGCGCTGTTTTCTTGATGCATTTAAAAAATATTTTTAACTCATCTGA
This sequence comes from Osedax fenrisi, assembly GCA_964019155.1. Taxonomy (NCBI): domain Eukaryota; kingdom Metazoa; phylum Annelida; class Polychaeta; order Sabellida; family Siboglinidae; genus Osedax; species Osedax fenrisi. The sequence goes on along the minus strand of OZ025244.1, from coordinate 31,058,975 downwards.
TGCATTTATTTTTCTCAGTGTATATCATTTAATTAAAAAAGTTATACCATATTTTATAAAAAGTTATACCATATTTTATAAAAAGTTATACCATATTTGATATAAAGTTATACCATAATTTATACCATATATTATATAAAGTTATACCATATTTTATAAAAAGTTATACCATATTTGATATAAAGTTATACCATCATTTATTAAAATTTATACCATATATTATATAAAGTTATACCATCATTTATAAAAAGTTATACCATATTTGATATAAAGTTATACCATAATTTATTAAAATTTATACCATATATTATATAAAGTTATACCATAATTTATTAAAAGTTATACTATATTTTATTTAAAGTTATACCATAATTTATTAAAATGTATATTATATAAAGTTATATCATAATTTATTAAAAGTTATACTATATTTTATTTAAATTTATATCAGTGTTTATAATAACTTACTATTCTATATTATTAATTTATATATGGAATCGACATTTATAATGATAATTTATTTTCTAAAAACCACATATTTTGGTGTAACGATATTGTTTATTAACAGATACATTTTAAAATAAATAACGTGATACAAAATTACATAAACAATTAATGTTTGTAGGACATGTTACGTGAAACAAATAAAATTAACAATACCACTTAATAAAATACGAAATAAATTATTTTGAACGAAAACCAAACAATTATCGACACACATAATAAGCATCCTCTTTTATGATATATGCATATATCCATGTATCTATGGAGTCATTATTTCCTGCAATTAAAATTCAAATATTTATATAAGTTATATATATATAAATATATATATATATATAGTATACTAGAGTAGGAATAATAATATTGTATATTATATAATAGTATAAATATGTATCTTATAAGAAACTTTTTACAGTTAATATCATATATAATAATACTATATAAAGTATACTTTATAATTGTATACTTTATATACGTTAGAATTGTAATTAGAAAAATCCAATATATTATATTAATTACTGCAGTTATATATATAATAGAGTATAATATACTTTTGAATTAGCATACGCAAAATCATAAAATAACTATAATATTAAATCTATAGTTATTAAGTAATTATTAAGTAACCTTATCTTTATTTTCATTGTAAATTCATTTTTCAATAATTCGCAAACTCCCATCATAAAATATAAGATTCCCGCATCTATTTTAGGAAATATTATATTATATATTTAATTTTACACTTTATAATCCATATTTGATTAAGGAAAGAAGGATATTGATAATATTTGTACAACAGTTAACATTAATATACCTATTAGTAATATTATTTAAATTTAATTACATTATGAACTACAAATAAAATAAATAATTGACCATATATGGATATATAGTATACTATCCATGGACTAATAAAATATAATTGCATATTTATTTTATATAGATATTTAACTAATGTTATTTATTAGATAACTAAATTACCTGTTTGATCAGTTTGCGTAGTAGCGATACCTAGTACATCAATATATTCGTCTATATATTTGTGTATATACGTTATATGCTTTATCATCCCCATCAACTCACTATTCATCTCCGGCAGTTTTTCAAATATTTTAAATGAAATTTGAAATTCTGTAAATAATTCTACAGTTTCCTGCATATTAATGATTGGCATATAGTTATCATAATTTTATAATATATATGTATGTAATAAAGTGAATGTTCTAATTCAGTTTATTAATCAAAGCAAAGACCTGTTGAACATAATAATAATATAACATAATAATAATAATTATAATAATAATAATGGTACCTACCAAAAGAGATGCAAACCGAAGAAAGAGATACACCGAGTGGAATTTATTCTATAGACAAATAACGAAATATACTTTACAGACGATAACAATATAAAATACCAGAAAAATAAACATTTACATGGCTATGGCTATGTAATTAACACCGAGCGAGACACCGAAATATAATTTAAAGTTTTATGTAGATATATCGATTTCTGTTACGTAATGCTAAATGCATTTAAATGTATATTACATTAATCGATATACCTATCTATAACTTTGACTTTATAACATATATATATAATTATATAATTATATTCTAACAATTTAATTATATATTATAAATAATATATAAATATATTATAAAATTATATATTATATAAACTTTTATATTATTATATATAATATGATATAATTTGTATATATATAATGTAGTATAAATACCTTATGTATATTGTAATGTGTTGAAAAATAGATGCTTATCATGTTGAGTGTAGAGTGGAAATAGAATATGTTAATAAATAAAATGGAATTATTTATATATATATATATATATATATATATATACATATACTCGAATAATTATAAGTATTTGTATATGAAATATAGGAAATATGTATATGTATACATCTTTCCCTATGGGGAATCTATATAGTTTCTGAAAACCAGTTTAATTACAATTAGAAGCAATACATGCTATGTCTATAATAATTTAACACAACAATAAGTAAACTGTTATATTAAGGATATTATGAAGGATACTATTATGAATTATATTCTTATACATTTTATTTTCAATCAAATATAAACTTAATTTTAAAATGTTATGATATAACTGGTATTTCCATATTGTATACCATATAATTCATAAAGTTATACCATTATATTTAATAGCTAATGGTATAACTACAAATTACAAATGTTATACCATATAATTCGTAATCTTATACCATTTAAATTAAGCTATATGGTATAACTAAAAAAACAAATGTTATACTATATAATTTGTGATCTTATACCATTTCAATTAAGCTATATGGTATAACTAAAAAAATCAAATGTTATACCATATAATATGTGATCTTATACCATTTAACGTAATTGTATGGTATAACTCGTATTTCCATATGTTATACCATATATTTCATAATGTTATACCCTTATTTTTAACAGTATACTATATTGCGGGCAGTTGCCTATTTGACTCATTAATATTAACCGTTGGCCTTGCGTTGGTTCTTCCGCTTAATATCAACACCATTACTGCTCCAATGGTTTGCACCGTAACCCTGGTGCGGGTGGCAACAGAGTAATAGATATTACCAAGGTACCTCTCTGATTATTGGTTCATGACTGCTTATTGAATATATTATTCGATAGATGTTGATGATTGTGATCACAGATTTGTATTTTAGATTAATATTTTGGTAAACTAATAATCTATGATTGTGATATATATTTTAATAGAATTATTACATTTACATTTTACATTTTATATTTGTCGGCCTTACATACTTACAAATTAAGCTTATGAAGCAATCAGCCTTCCATTTATAGGTGACGTTGACATTTTAAATTAAATAAATAATTGTCAGTAGTTCCTTGAATTTGGAGTTAAATGTGTGATATGTATATGTGTATGGATAAGGTACCATACACATGGGACGGATAGCGCACAGGCTCTAGTATTAGTATAATGTAAGTTGAGTTTAGAAGGAATACCCAAAACTATATATATATATATATATATATATATAGTTAATGTATATAGTTTAAGCTATAGTTTAATTATAAACGTATTAGTGGAGTATATTATGGTTGTTAATGTATGAGTATTTGAAACCAAGTATTTGAAATTTTACAGCATTATAATATATATGTTCATATTATCTGTATATTCCTTTGAGATCTATATCAAGATTATATAATAATTTTATAATAATGAATAATATTATTTACTAATTTATTGCTGATTTTATATTTATAATAATGAATAATCTTATTTACTAATTAATTGCTGATTTTAGATGATATATATATAATATTATTAATAGTTATATGTTATCTATAGATATTATAATTATAACTTATATATATTCTCATATAATGTTTATATTATATATGTATACATATTATAATATTTATTTGTATATAATATACTTAATTTAATATTTTTATACTATATATATATAATATATATTATATATTATAATAAATAAGTTATATTAAATGTTCAAAATAATAATGTATTTATTGTAAAATTCTAGGTTAAAGATTGTTATTAATTTGTATTTGCCTAGTTGTAAACCAGTTCTAATTTTATAATAATGCATAATACATATTTACACATGTTAAACATAATTTGACACTTTGATATTATATATAATATATAGTATAATATGGTATAATATAGTATAATATTAATATTATTATTTCATAAATTTCTAAAAAAATGCCTAATGTTAAAATATTATGTTTTAATATATTTTTGTAAATAGTTTTACAAAATTGAGTAAAAATGCATTATATTAAAATATTAAGTTTAATTACTAATTATATATACGACTTGAATGCCGATTTATAATATACATGTAGTACCAATGTTATATGTATATTATAACAGGATATATTACTACTTATTAAATTATTACTGCAGTAAACACATTAATTTTGAATGTATTTAAATTACTACTGGTATATGTATGCAAGGTTATGCATTATTATACAATTACAACTGAGCAACAACATATTAATAACAATCTTTAAAACCTAAATTTGTACTATAAATACATTATTATTTTGAATATTTAATATCAATTATTGATTATAATATATAAATTATAAAATATAATATATATTATATATATATATATATATATATATATATATATATATATATATATATATATATATATATATAGTATCAAACTATAAATTAAGTATACTTATATAATATATATATTATATACAAATAAATATTATAAAATTACAACTGGATTACAACTGCGTTTTAGTACATCCCATAATATTAATATATAATTATGCATAAAGGACATAGAGCTAGAGAGCTTTTCTCTAGCTCTATGATAAAGGATAACACTTAACAATTATATAAGTATATATGTTTATATTTAACAATAAGATTATTATATTACTTTATTAAATCAATTGACACAATTGAAAGATAAGTACATACAAAATATAATCTGGTAGTTATTTATAATTATATTATGATAACTTATCATACTTTTTCTTTTATGATTTATTTTGTTTGTATGCTCCAATCGTAGATTTGTATTTTAGGTAAACTATAAATCTATGGCCTCAATCAAATTATCATTCTTATTTTTTTCTCGCTTATATATTTAGAGAGAACATATATAATATTGATAACCTCCTTTTCGAAATTGAACTTGATTGCAATAACGTTATGGTATAATTTATTCTACAAAGTAATATTTTACATATTATTGAAGTATCAAATTATTAAATGTTATTGAATAAATAATCGTCCTCTATTGATGTGATTTACGTAATGATTTTATCACTTATCATATCAGATATATCTTATAGAATTATAGAAAGTCCACAAGATAATTACACTAACAGTATCTAACTGTGATTACCATATATCCGATAATGCTTATATTATAATATGTTATCCTTTTTTTAATATGGAGGTAAATAAGTGAGCTAAATAAATAATATTGTGTTTTAATGCATTTTGCTATATTTATCATATATTCAACTGCATTTTTTCCCAATTATATATAAGGAATGCGCAGGAAATCCATATCGCCAATGGGCTATGGTGTATTATGATATCTTTCATTCCGTTGAATTGTCCAGACAAATATCATAACTTTTAGATCTATAATATTTTATATTTATAAATATATATATATACATATATATTTATATTTATTGATAAATATAATTACTGAGTACGTGCATTTAATTGAGTGCATCATACATAATGATGTGTTATATGACGTATTAGATTCTAAGAATCTCAAGGTTTTATTAATGTGTATATAAATAGAAGAGTGATATGCGTGGGATTATATATTGATATGAAATTATTGATAGTATATATATATATATATATATATATATATATATATGTAAATATATATTTAAACCATTATTCAAAATACATATTCTGAATATGCAGAACCCACTCTATCTCCACATATACTTACGTATATATATATATACTACCTAATATACAAAATCAATGACCACACCATATTAGTAGTACTATTCAACTATGTATATAATATTTACTATATATACACTTATAATAAATATCAATAATATGATATCAAAGATACACATATATAAAATGTATTACTAAATTTATAAATGTATATGTATGTATCTAATTACAAAATATAAAATATTAACTAAATACATTAATATATATATATATATATATTAATGATTAATATATATTTTTGATTAATACAAGTAACTCGGAAACATATGGTATCGATTGGAAATCAAAACCATATATCCCTGATGTAAATGAATTCCTTCAATGGTCAAATTCATATGAACATTATCTGAAATCCAAAAAAGGCTCTTCTCCCTCTGATTGACTTTGTTATCATAATGATTATAAGTATTTATTTCAATTAATTAATTCGAGATCTGTTCGTAATAAAGTTGATATTATAGCTCAATCTATTATTGATTCAAAATGTCTTATAACGGCAATTACAGAAACCTGGCTGACTGATAAAGACACTGCTATATCATCACAACTAATACCTCAAGGGTATAATATAACTATTGCTAATAGATCTATTCCTTGTCGTGGTGGTGGTCTTGCATTAATTTACTCATCTAAATTGAAACTTGTCTCCACTACCATTCCGTCTTTCTCATCGTGTGAAATGATGATCTGCAATCTTAAGTTTCCATCTTCTTGTACAATATATTTTGTTCTAATTTACCGTCCTCCTTCTTCTAGTATCACTGAATTTTTAGTTGATCTAACATCTATTTTTGAATCGATCTCTTCAGATAATACTATAATTCTTGGCGATTTTAACATACAATATAATAGATCTTATCCTGCTGCATCATCTTTAAAAAGTTTGATCAATGAGTTCTCTCTCACGCAACATATACTTTTTCCCACTAATACGAATGGTAATTGCATTGATCTAGTTATATCACCATCTTCATCTGACATTGTTTCATCTCCTTCTCAAAGTTTTCTAATTTCTGATCACTTTGTAGTTACGTTTGAGTTGATATTACCACCATCTACCTCTCCCCGACCAGAGCGTTCTTTTAGGAATATATCTGCTATTAACATTCCTTCATTTGTAAATTCTATATTTTCACGACTTGATAATCCTCAGTCGTTGCTCGTAGTTGACTCTCTTTACGACAATTTTAATGCTGCTATCTCAAATTCTCTTGAAATATTTGCTCCTGTCATTAAATCCATTAATCGATCATTTTCCAAATCACCTTGGTTTAACAATGAACTAGTAAACCTACGTCGAACACTTAGAAAACTCCAAAATAGATATCAAGTATCTAACCTTGAATCTGATCTTAAATCTTTCAAAGTATGCCGTTCACTCTATAGGACTAAACTTATCACATTAAAATCCTCCTACTTTACTGATAAATTAAATAACTTTGGTATGTCTTCCAAACAAGCATTTCAACTTTCATTTAAATTAATCGGTCGAGATCAGAATAGACGTCTTCCTGACCATTCTGACTCCTATCTGTGCACTGCTTTTTTCAATTTCTTTCAACGAAAGATATCTAATGTTATCGATTCTCTCCCAAGATTTGATGTCGCACTATTTGATGTTACTTTCATTACCTCTTCAAATCATTGGTCTTGTTTTACCCTTCCATATCAGGCATTTGTTCTTTCATTAGTGACTTCCCTCAAATCTCACTCCCCTTTAGATCCTGTTCCATTGGTCTTACTTCGTTCCATTTCTCCCTATATAATTGGTTTGATTACTAATATTATCAATGTATCTCTTATTACTTCTACTGTTCCACAATCGATGAAACACTCGTATATTACCCCACTACTTAAAAAAAAGACTTTAGATCACTCAAATTTGACTAACTACAGACCAATATCCCAACTCTCGTCAATATCAAAGACTTTAGAACGAGTTGTTTCAACCCAGTTAATTCATTTTATAACTACAAACAATATTGCTGATTGTTTTCAAAGTGCTTATCTCCCACACCGCAGCACAGAAACTGCCCTCAACCTTATTTTCAGTGACATTCTTTTATCTCTTGACACCAAATGCCCATGTTATCTTATTCTACTAGATTTATCGTGCGCTTTTGACTCTCTTAATCTTATTATTCTTTCGTATCGCCTGCGTCAGATAGGAATTAATGGTCAAGTACTCAACTGGTTCATGTCCTTTGTCTCAAATAGAACTTCTTCTGTTAAAATTAATTCTTCTTTATCACAACCATTTACTAACTCATACGGTGTTCCGCAAGGCTCCGTACTCGGGCCCATTTTATTCATAATCTATATATTACCTATTAGATCAATATTTCTTAAATATCCTCATCTACATTATCATCTTTATGCAGATGATTTGCAAATCTATACGTCCTTCCCACCATCATGTAACACTGAATCTATTCAATTAACTATTTATAACTGCATTACTGAATTAATTACATGGTTCTCCACTAACTCATTATCATTAAATATGGCTAAAACTAATACCATTATGTTATCTAGATCCTCTTCCCCTTTAACTATATCCCATCCTTTTTTACGCTCCCTTCCTATTTCCGAATCAGTGACTACACTAGGTATCACCTTTAATAACAAGTTCAATGTATCGTTGCAAATAACAAATGTAATTCGTATAGCTAACTATTATCTTTACAATATTAGAAAGAAACGTAATAAACTTACTTATAACTTAACGAAGTGTTTACTCGACTCCCTTGTATTCAGTAGACTTCGTTATTGTTGCTCATTATATACTACTCTCCCACTTTATTTAATGCACAGATTTGAAAATATTCAACGTCGTGCGGTTAGAATACTGTACAAGCTCAAACGTCGTATGGATGTTTCGATTACATCTCTGATGATTTCTCTTGGTTGGCTTCCGTTTCATTCTCAATGCAAGTTTCGTCTCCTGTGCATAACGCAAAGAGCCATTTACCGATCTATTCCCGAATATCTCGCTACGTTAATATCAATTCGTTCCGACTCCCGACCTCGCCGCTCTGGATCCACAATGGTTCTACACCAACCAATTACTTCTACGAGATTTGCTGAAGCAGCATTTGCTGTTGCAGCACCAAAATATTGGAACTTATTACCAACTGATATACGTATAACTAAATCTGAGTCATTATTTAAACGTAAATTATATAAATATTTTCTTTATTTGTAATTCCATTTAATATCATTGTTCTCGTTATTATGTATTGTTCTAGTTTTCGTTCTTTACTATTATTTTTTGTTTATTTTTATATTATTATATATGACGCCGATAAACATATAATGTTTTGTTAGTCAATAAACTATTTAATAATAATAATAATAATAATATATATACATATTTTATATATATTTTTATATATCAAAATATTGTAATAATATATTCATTTAGTATAATATAAATATTAAATAATTGGGGGTGGCTGTTATATAAAATTATAAATATATATGTATATATATATATATATGTATATATATATATATATATATATATATATATATATATATATATATATATATATATATATATATATATAATATAATGGAATAAAGTAGGTATAAAGTAAGTATACTTATATATATATATATACTTACTTTATTCTTACTTTATTCCCTTGACTTGCGAATTGTATAGGAAATTAATGAACTGGCTGTTATACAATGTTGTCGCCATTCGTTGCGGTCGTGTGGTTTCATCATTAATTAAGACTTAGTTTATAATTAGGCTTACCACATTTGCGATTACCCTCAACCATACCTTGGAGGTTTGGTAAATTTGAAGAAAAAAAATTGTAACTCACCAGGTATATTATCAATGCATATATATTTACCTTATTTTATCTTTTGTATAGTATCTCAACTTCTTATTTTAAAATTGGTAATCCATTTATCTTATCTGTGATCTGACTGATTTTAACGCTGTAGTCAGGTTTAATAGGATATTTATAAAGTTCCTGACAGTATTATGTACAACGCTTTAACATATAGTGTTCTTCGGCTAGCGGCTGTCCGTTCTTATCTTCTATTATCGAAGTGCTTCTTGCTGACGTTTTTGTGAGGCTTTTGAGAGTTTGGTATGCTCTTTTGTTATGTTGTCCATATTTCATGTCTTCATTTATTGATTTACATTGCATCTGTATCCACTGCTCTTTTTCTGTCTTATTGTCTTTGCGTATTTTATTATTGACTTTTCTATATTTGTTAATAAGTTCTATATTATTCTTATTTTTATTTGCTTTGATAGATCGTCTTTCATCGTAAAGATAAAATATGTTGTTTGTGATTCATAGCTTTTTTTTATATCTATATTTTCCTATAGTTCTTGATGCTGAGTAAATGAGTTTGTCTTCAATTTTTTTATAAGATATGGTAATTTTTATACTTCCAATTGTTGCATTGAAATCACTTAGCACAAGTAATATATCTTTTTTATGTGATTCATATATATATATATATATATATATATAGTATATTAAATTAATACATATTTGAAATACAAATTATATTACCTTATTTTATTGAGTTAAATATAAATATATGTTTATAAGAGTTGAGGAAATTAAACTATCACAAACTTGGGTTACAAATTAAGAATAGATTATCCATTGATCCTATACCCTTTGATTTTTAAATTACTGTCTTTCATCTATTTTGAATAACTTAGTTCCTATAAAATCTTGTTACTTCACTCTACATAATTCATAACCTTGGTTTTCTTCTCATATTTCTATCATGAACCATTCATTAAGGAAACTTGAACGTAGAATTTATAAATATTCTTATAACAAGTATATTTTCTTGGAGGCAAGGATGGCTTATAATAATTCAATTTATTCCCAAAAAGCTAATATATATGAGCAAAATCTCAATGCATATAGTTCAAAATCGCATAACATTTATTAAATGGTGTATAGAATACTTGGTAGTAATTTAATCCCATATCAAATAGACTTTCCAAATAAATATGAGCTCTTCTTTTGTGTCTAGTTTATTTAATAAGCTATATAGTATTACTAAATGTATTAGATCCAAACAGGATTTAATACCTCAGAGTATGATTGCCCATCAAATTACTGAACCAACTATATGTAAATTATCTAGTTTTTCTTCTCCTTCCATTTTTGAAATCTACAAATTGATTATGGTGTCCAGTTCAACATCTCCTATTGATCCTATTCCTTTGGTTGTCTTTAAAAATTTAGATATCTTACTTTAGATTACTATCTCGAATTTAATTTAGGAATTACTTAATGATAGGATCATGGCTAAATCTCTAAAATATACTATTATTAAGCCGATTGTGAAAATCCTCTCTTGATCCTTATGATATTATGAACTATAGACCCATATCCCAACTTCCAATAATAAGTAAAAGCATGGAACGTGTAGTAAGTAAACAATTGATATTTTATCTTGAGAATAACTATTTAATGGAACCCTACCAAAGTGCTTATAGAACATATTATTCAACTGAAACTGCTATCAATTGAAATACTATGTGGAGTTCCTCAGGGTTCAGTACTCGGACCTTATTATTTTCTATTTACTTGCGTCCTCTATCTAATATTATTAGTAAATTTCATAATATTATCTACAATATATGCTTATAATATACAGCTAATTATTAAAATTCCTTTAAACTCGCGTACCTCTAAATTATAACTTCTGGAATGTTCATCTGAAATTTATTAATTGGTTATTATTCAATGTATCTAGGGTATATATTAATTTTTCACCGGTAATTATTGATGTTAGGGTTATAAATCTTTATGTTCCAGTTAGTAATCTTGGATTTAACTTCGATAGTATATTATCTTTTGATGCTCGAATTAGTTCTATCTCAAAATCTGCTAACTTCAATCTACGTAGAATTGGTCATATTAGAAAGTATTGCTCTAAGTATTATTAAGCTCTTATAAGTAAATATATTAATACTCTAGTATTAACTAGCATTGATTATTGTGGATCATTATTTAGTGACTTCAAGAATACAGAGGTGAAAAAGATTGATAGAATTATGCACGCTTCTATATGCCTTATTTATAATATCAATCGTCGTGAACATTTGAAAACAGATGAACACCAACATCATATTAAATGATTATTATTGAGAAAACGATGCAAACATCTTTTACTATGTTTATCTCATAAATATATATGCCTAGGTAGCCTGACTATCTACACAATCAACTTAAACGTCTTTGCATACTGAAGCAGACTCGAACTGAGGATACAATTATTTTTGAGAGCAATACTTTATTTATCGGAATTAGTAATCGCGCATTATCTTCCGTTGTTCCTCTCATATGGAACGTCCTACCGTATGACTTACGGAAGTTCCAATCCTTATATTGTTTCAGAAAGAAACTAAAACATTATCTAAACACTTCTTAATTTATTTGTGTATACGCTTTATTTAATTTAATTTAATTTTAATTTTTGTTATTTTGTATTTCCTGTTCGTTTATTTGTCGTTATTGTTATACACCAATATATATATATATATATATATATATATATATATATATATATATATATATATATACAGTGAAAGCCGCTTACTTCGACAGCCACGTACATCGATAATTCGGCTACATCGACATTTCGAGATATTTTTGTTGGATATACACCTATTTACATGTAAATTAATCCGCGTACATCGACAATCCACTTATATCGATAATTCGGCATTATCGACATATTTATAAGGTAATATTTGGAATTGAATCCACTTATATCGACAAATTTGATTATAAAACAAATTATTTACAAATTTTAATTTGTATGAAATTATTCCCATAGTATTCATTGCTATTCCCCTACTACTAAATATCGTCAGTATATCTATAAATAACTTGATCTTTAATATCTTACATAATTGGTCAATATTTAGATACGCCTAAAAATATGTAGGTGATATAATTACGTATGTCTTATTTCATTTATTAAATTATTGTAACGATGCCAAAACGTAAATTCATTTCTATCGTTGATAAAACTACTGCTATCAATAATATTAAAATGGAAAGGAGAGACAGATTGTGGTAGAGGAACTGGGTGTTGGATTGTCTACTATTGTAGGATGGATGACATTTGTTATCATATATAAATATCAAAACATTAACATAAGTAAAAAGTAGGAAAGTAATAATGAACTATATAATCCGTAGTCATATATTATTGTGTCAGTAGTGAATAGTACCTTTAATTACTGGCGTCACTATTACGTACTAACACCTATGACTCAATGTATAGGTATATATTAATATTCAATTTATATCTCAATATCATGTTATCCATTATAAGTAATACTATATATAGTTATATATATTGTATTATAGTACCATATGGCACGGTAATACTATAAACTATTATATGGTATATAAATACATTGCATGGATCAACTCTCTTTATCGAGTACAAGTCGGTGGTGCATTGCATCACCAGATATATGACCTACTTGTAATTAACAATTATTAAAATAGATTTTGGTCATAAGATCAATTGTATCAAAGGTATTGGCGTAACTTTCTAACATGTCGAATCACGAATTGTTACGTCATTAGTTTCCATTAGGTTTTTTTATTTTGTCTATATCCTTATATATGTTATATTTAATAAAGAAAATGTAAATGTTTACAAAACAATGAACCAGACGATTGTACAATTATATATGATACCAGTGATATTGCACATTGTAATGATATCGATTTACATAAATTAATATCTATTTATAACAATTAATATCTATTAAAATGAATCTTATAACGATTATGTATCAATTGATAAAAATATGTTACCGTATGATAATGGTATATTATCTATACCGTCGATTATACGATCACTTACACTTACAAAACATAAAGAAGATGTTAATGAGTGTACACATGATTGTAAAACCAACGTCTGTAGTTTTAAATATGTTACAAGAAATCCAATTGTATATAAATAGTCATATTAATCACGATAACAGTAATATAAATACATGTATATGCACAATACAATTACATATTGATAATATACACTTAAATAAAATACAATCCGCTGAATAACATCGGTTACAAAATATTGTTAGTTTATATATAAACTTTTTAGTAAATACATATTTATTATTTAATAAACATGTAATTAAACCATTTTTGTTATTATATTATATGCATATATTATATTATTACATAAAATGAATTATAAATAAACTAATGCGTTATACATCATTAGGGCTACGCCCCTATCGCTAATATCGACAATCCGCCTATATCGACATTTTTGGAGCTTACACAACCATGTCGATGTAAGCGGCTTTCACTGTATATATATATATATATATATATATATATATATATATATATATATATATATATATATATATATATATATTGTATTATATATATATATTCATCTTTCAATAACTTAAATATACCACCGTATACGGTGAATGAACAGAGTAGGTAGAATGAGGTAATGCGTCATACATAATATGTGTGTAATGGACATCGACAACAATCTATTTAAAGCATCTAAAAACGCGAACAGTTATATACTATTTATAGTATGCTATAAATAGTAATTTAATATATATATATATATATATATATATATATATATATATATATATATATTTATATTTATATATTTGTATATAAATATATAGATATATATATATTTATATTTATTTATAAATATAATTACTGTGTGAGTAAATATGACATATTAGATTCTAAGAATAACAATTTTGCAAATTAATATTTTATTAATGATATATATATTTACATAAATAGAATAGTGATATGCCTGGAATTATATATGTATATGATATCGTAAACATCATACCTCTATAGAGGTCCTTATAAGGATATGTGTAGAATAGATAGTTGTAGAGTTGGACAGTTGATAGATGTATCAATGTCATGGCACATGCATGTATCAACTAGCTAGCCATACAGTGTCCAACTGTCGTATATTTATTATAGACAGTCCAGATCATCAATTAGTGTACGTTAAGATTGCTAATTATTACATCTAAAATAGATGACCGTAGTCATGTATCCCCACAAATCTTGCCCCATTCAATACATCCAATGTATCATATATATACCTATAGGTAACGGATACTTATCCTTAACTATTTTCTCATTTAACTTCCTGTAATCTATACACATCCTCATTGCAAATGATTGCTTTACTATAATTACAGGAATAGCATACCTATTCTCTGACTCATATACAATTATATTATCTACCAACTCTTGTTAATACCCTCTAACTGTCGATAACTTATTATATGGTATGTGACTCCTATGTGACTGAGATACCGGCATATCATCTACAATTGTAATTTATGTTCACCTATATCAATACATTTCCTCGATGACATTTTTTTGCAAATACATCCCTAAATCCTTAATCCTAAATACATGCACAAAATCCTCAACAGCTATTTTAAACTATTGGGTTCATACCATAACCAGTTATTTTTATAATTTCATTATTAACCTCTCTTTTCATAACTCCATGTTTTACTATAATATCTTTACTAACTTTCATACTTACCACTCCAGAAATACATCGCAATCCACCTACCACATTCATACTACTCTTAAATTATCTATTTCAGATATTATAAAACCTTTTTTTCATATATTTACCCATTTTAATAATATATAATTCCATATAACCCATATGCTTAATTTTCATCATGTTCTACTCTAATTAACCATGTAGAATAGTTATAATTTTTAGTTTCCATTTTTATATTGACTATTTTAAAAATAAAACCAAATGGAATGATAGATACTTGAATACCCGACTCAATCAAATATTTTATCTTCTTACCCCATATATACTATTTTCCAAATATAATCACCTATCAGACGATAGTTATCTCTAATTCCCTCGAACCACCTATCGAGGGAATGTCTCGTATATTACAACTCTACAATAATTAATTAAATGACCTATTCTATTACACTAATAGCACCGAACCTCTCTAAAATAATTATCTCTAGGACATCTACCATAACTTTTCATCGGACAACCCATGATAATACATCTATACCCTGCCCATCTGGCTAAATACGATGTCTACTCTCTACCTTAACCCCATAACTCTCATAAGTATCTGTCTTCGATATTTATTCCTAATTATTGTTATAACAATGCATTTCCTTAACTCATAAATGAAATATCCTTACCCAATCTACACATTGCCTACCTTAGTATGATATTAATTAGTATAACAATAATCAGTATACTTGTATTCTCAATTGTATATGATATATTACGTCATATATGACTCAATAGTATTACTATGGTAACTGCGGTGATTATGCATCTCTATAATACACGGTGTTATTATCAAGTATTGAAAGAGATGTATAACGTATATGTTATGTAATGGAGTTGCATAATAACCGTAGTTAATGACGTCACTAATAAGATTAGAGGCGCTAGTCTAACAACAGTAGCATCGCCACTATAAAAACACGAACAATGCCCCATGTTCCTTACAACTACAATAGTATTACGCAATGACTGATACACATGATATATCTACCGGACCCATAATGCAATACGACTACGAACTTTATATTGATTTAGATATGCCGTGGCCTTAGACAATTAAGGTTAGATAACATACTAAACCAATTATATTATTTATAAATAATAATGTATAATTAAATATAACAAATAAATATTTAATAAAATAATTAAAATAAATTTATAAAATTTTATAAAATTTTATTAATATTTAATTTGTAATAAATAAATAAATATGCATTTTATTATATAATATTCACACTAAAAATTAAACATATTATTAAATTATAGATATATGTAATAGATATAAATAAAATAATAATTCAAATTCTTATATTTTATTCAAATTCTTTACAGGCGTCTTTTACAAGACTAAGAAAATGGCTTTGATTCGTCGAATATTATACATAACTAAAATATCAATTGTATTACAATATAGTATTATAAAAGATTAAATCTATGAATACCTGTGATACCTAAACACCATACATTAATGTAATTTACTCTTATTTTCGTATCGTTATTTATGATAAAATCATGAATAGACATTGTGTATGTTTATGTTCCGTTTTATTGTCGCGTTTTATATGTTAATTGTTGACACCTTATTACTGTGATATAATGAGTCATTACAATAAAATAAATATAATTAAATTAAATATACTTATATTTTATTTATAATTATTTATAAATTATATTCTAATTTATAAAATATATATTGATATATTTTAATTTAAAAGTAATGTATAAACTTATATTTACTTTATACATATAATTCTTAATGATTATAATCATATATAATTATATATTCTATTTGTCTTTAATGATAATTTGTAATCTAATTTGATTATTGTAAATCTTTAATATATATACACATAATTCAATTTGTAGATTTGTATTTGCATCTATAGAATATTACTTTTATATGATGATGATCATCATATAATATAATTGACAGTTTTATTTTAAGGGAGAGGTGACATATATTTAAGAATATTTTGAAATTTAGAATAAAAATATTGTAAGATTATTTTTGAATTTCGTATTATAAATAAAACCGAAATACTTACTTTTATTGTTATATTAGCGATAAGTCGGTTTTCTGTCCTTAAAGAGTGATTTCTTTTTGATATTTTTATTTCATTTTGTATGTATATACATATTAATATTATTTTAAATTTTCAATTAATACAAATATTATAAATACCTCTAAACCGTATTTTATAAAAAAATTATTTCAAATATATTTGTGTTTAAATATCGATTAATATATATATATATATATATACATAATATTGATTAAGTAATATAATTGAATTATATAATAAATATAATATTTGAATCATATAAAGCAGTGGGAATTTAACATATATGTTAACATTATATCCCAAACCATACGACGAAGTTAGCTGTAGCATCCATTCATTCTTTTTTCCATAGATTTTTCATTTTGCGGCACGCTTTCCAGGCAAATGCTTTACGGAATTCAAAATCCTTAAGTGAGCTATTCATCCATGATTCAAGATATTTGAAGTTATCCACTCTTGTAATTTGTTCATTTAACATTAGTGCATATATTGAATGGGTTTGTTTGCGCGAAAGCCATGATCTTAGTCTTTTTTGAGTTTAGCTGAAGTCCAATTTATGAAGCATTTATTTCTACTTTGGAAAGCAATTCTTGTTCTTACTCAATTTCTTCTGATATTAGAGCTATATCGTCGGAATAACTTAAGTCAGAGATAGCAACTGTAGGTTTCCTGCGACTTTGTTTCCTAATTAGTTGGAAACCTAGTTCCACTTCATTATCCTTTATAGCCATTCTCATTGCATAGCCAAGCACTAAGACGAATAAGTAATATGCTAATGTGTTGCTTAGTAATACTCCTTTGGATATTTGAAACTCTTTGGTTTCGCCATCGGGGGTATTACTTTTGCTCATGTATCTGCATGTAAAACTGATATCATATATATTATTGCTCTAAGTGTGCCATAAGTAGAGAATCTTGAACATACGACTTCTGTTAATGCAATCAAATGCTTTCCTAAAGTCAACAAAAGTGATTATTGCCTTCATATTGTGAGATTATATCCCTTATATAAATATTCGTAGAGCAAGAATATGAGTTGTTGTCGATCTCCCATGGGAGGCTGCAGGCATAAATCCGTTTTGATTATTTCGAAGAAGATGGTTGATGAATGGCTGAATTCTATTAAAAATCATTTTGTTTGTAACTTTAAGTGCGAAAGTAGATAGAGCGATGCCTCTATAATTATCAACTTAATTTAAATTTCGAGATTTGGGAATATGCATTATATTACAAGAGGACCATTGGGTTGGTTTTTTGCCGTCAATTAGTACTCTATTTGCATGTTCAAGTATAATTTCATTGAAGTTACAATATTTAATTGCAATACCATCCGGTCCAACATATTTTCCATCTATTAAGTTATTCTTTACAGCTAGATACTCTTATTGTGTAAAAACTGCAGTATCAGTGTCTAATGTTCCTTCAAATATAGTTTCAGGTTCAAATATATCAGTTTCATCGATATTTGATCCACCGAGAAGATTTCTAAAATGATTGAACCATTTATTAATTCTTACTTCGCTGTTGTCTCCTTTAATTATTCCTTTTTTGGCTGATATCCTCCCTGTTATATCGTGTATTAGTTTCCAGCATTGTGCATGTTTTGCCATTTGATTTGCATTTTCTATTTCTTTTACTGTTTTTTCAATGTTTTCATTTTCTATTTATCGTATGTTTCTTGTAATTTCCTTTTTTCCTCCTGAAGGTTATTATAATCCTCTTCTGAATTTTAAATAACATAGAGTTTATGAGCATTTCACCATTTATCTAGGTTCGATAATATCTGCATGTCATACTGGGCATTCAAATTGACGTTTCTTTAGTAAGAGAGTTTTGGAAGACTCTTTGTTTTCTAAGATAACATTTTCGTAAGATTTAGAAGGTTCTAATTTACATTCCTTAAAATTATTAAGATAAAATAGTTTAAATGAAATAAAAAAGAATAAAACAGAACTAAAGTATATTCAGAAAGATGATACAAAAAAAGTTATATAAAATATTTTTTATTTTATTTTTTTATAATTTGTTATATTTATAATGTAAGAATACAAGTTTTGTTAAGCTAAAAAGATAATTTTGATATAAATAAAATTAATAAGAGTCAATAAGAAGAATGATAACAATGAAGTAAATACAAATATAAAAGAAAAAGATTCAATAAAAATGCTTATGTTATTATCAATATATTAACAATAAAGTCAAATAATATTATTAGTCAGGAAGGAAAATAAAATAGAGAAAAATAAAAAATGTTAACAAAAAATACCAAATGGTATTTAATTTATATTTTATTTTTACATAAACGTTAATAAGTAAAAAGTACGAAAACAAGGAAGTGGATTCAAATATAAAATACAAAAGTTCAGTAAAATAATATTATTAGTGTCAGTAAAATTAAAGAATGTAAAATTAAATATGAAATGGTTTTAATTTTTTTTTAATATTTAAATAAACATCAATAAATTAAAAATAAGAATTTATATAAAAAGTGCATCTTATTATAAAATACTATACTAGATATTATTCAAGATAAAATATTAAAATTAAATATAAATAAAATATAGATTATAAGCATACTGAGTATGCAGATAACAAGTTGTTATACAAACGTTTCCTAAATAATTTATAATTAGAAATATTTTTTAAAATATTATAAAGTGTATTCCAGAAAACTGGTCCAACATATATTAAAGTTCGTTTACATAGTTCTTTTTAAAAATTAAAAATAGAGAAATTATTTAAACTCCTAGTATTGAAGACTTTAAACATGAATTCGCATGTATTTATTATTCATATATGCTTATAATTAGATATGTATTAGCCGGGAGCTGTTCGTATTAGTAGTTAACCTATAATGACTTATATATTACAACATATTATAGAATTACATATAGGTAATAATTAAAATATGAATATAATATTTTGAATATTAAATACAATGTTTCAATGTTCAATATTGAGCAATCATTATAACATTATTTCAAATTGTATTATCTTATAAGATAATTATAAGATATATATATATAACCAATGGTAAAACTAAACGAGTATACTCTAGTACCATTCAACTATATATACACTTATGATACAAATCAACAATATTATATCAAAAATACAGTATTATAAATACCCATCTATAAAATATAGGTATTCCTATTCTGTTCCTATTCCTAAATTGAACAAATATATAAGTATATATCTAATTACAAAATAAAAAATTACTACCTACATACTTTTATATATATTAACATAATGTAACCATATATAAAATTAACATACTATAAATAGTAATTAATTGGGGGGGGGGCGGTTATTTACAATTATATTCTATATATAATATATTAAATTAATATATAATATATAATTGAAAATTATACCACCTTCTTTTATTGAATTAAATATAAATATAATTTATATACATATATATATGTTAATAATTCAATAACTTAATAACATTATCGTATGCATAGAATATGTAGCATGAATTCATACGTATTACATAATGTGTATGTAATCGACAACAATAGAATCACTATAAAGCCGCATCTAAAACCTTGAACAATTATATACTATTTATAGTATATTGCAAATTAATTGATGATTCATAATTAATGTATATACCTCCTTATTTTATTTAATTATATGTATATATATATATATACGTAAATAGAAAACTGATATACGTGTTATTATATACTTATATGATATTGTATGTATCATATATCTAACAATGTGTGTAGAATATATAGTTGTTGAGTTGGACAGTTGACAGCTGTACCTAGGCCATGTATCAACTAGTTAGCCAGACAGGGTCCAACTGGCCTATATTTATTATAGACAGTCCAGTTAGTGCAACACCATTTACAATGAATAACATATACTCCTGATGACAACACAGAATCACATGATATATTCAGTTAACAACATAGCCACATTGAATGGCCACCTTGTAGGGGAATGTAACCGAATACGGACACTATCGGTATCTCAGAAACCACAAATCTTACAAAATTAATGTTTAATGAATACAATATTTATAATTATATAAATAGTCTAAATAAGTATTTTTTATTTTTTAATCATTCAAAATAGTGCTAATATATCCAATTAACTGATATTTTGTATTCGTTTTTAAATTTATTAAAAAAAATGTCACCTTAAAACCTTCTCAAGAATGTACAAATATATCGATATAAATGATAATAATAAACGATATAATGAAAAACTAAAGAATTTTAAACATTATATATATAATTTCTATATTTTGTAACTAATATTAATTAAGTTATATACATATATCTAGATGTCATATAAATCCCTAATTCGGATATTTTAGATCTCTTAATACCATACATGTATTTACTGTGCACAGTAAAAAATTAAATGTTCATTAGATTCAATTTAAACGTTTATTGGGTGGTCGAAATAACGAACCTTTTGTAACATTTTTTATACTCAAGTTCACCAATAACGTTTGTATATAAACGTCCTTTATACTATATATTCTGAAGAACATTTTATATTATTGATATTATTATTATTATCAGATTTAGGTTTACACCCGGGTTTTTGTAGAAGCTAAAGCTTATCGAGACAATTAACTTAAATTTTAAAGTAAGTCCAAAAAACTATATAAATAAAAGATAATAAAATAATAATTGAATTCCTGTTTACATAGATACAATACAATTAATATATTAGAAAATAATATAAATTGTTTGAACTTGCCATAACATTAGGAAATCATCATTTAATTATTTATAAATAAATAACTAAAATAAATAATAAGTATACTAAAAGAATTACTTAAATAAAAATATAGATAAAATAGTTTAAATGAAATAAAAAAGAATAAAACAGAACAAAAAGTATATTCAGAAAAATAATACAAAACATTATATACAAAATTTAAAAAATCCGTTATTCCTCGATTATGGGACGTCCTACCGTATTACTTACGTAAGGGACAATCCTAGTATTGTTTCAGGTAGAAACTAAAACATTACCTAATCACTTCTTAATTTATTTGTGTATACGGCGTATACTATACGCTTCATATAAATTTTATATCTAATTTAATCTAATTTTAATTTGTGTTATTTTGTATTTCTTGTTAGTTTGTTTTTATTATTTTTCGTTATTGTTATATACCAGAGAGGGAATCCGTTATATAAGTGTGTTAAAATAAATAATTCAAGTCAATATATATATATATATTCATCTTTCAATAACTTAAATAGGGATAAGTCCCCGATTACCTAACCCTCCTAATACCGACCCCCTCTCGTATCTCAGTAACTATAAGATATATCAAAAAATAATATATACACAAACTGTTAGTAATTTAATGATACATATGAATAATTATTTTGTTTTAAAAAATATTTAATCCTACATTATTATTTGAAAAAATGTAATATTCCGTTTTTACTTATTAAATAATTGAATAATTACTTTTTTTAAATCATTGTAAATACTTTATTATTTAAAGAAAACTTAATACTAAGCATAATAAGAGAATGTAGATCAATAAAATGATTATAACTATTATAAAAATAATTTAATTTGAATAACTATTAACTAATATATCTTAATTATAGCAACCCATATGATTTTCCTATTACCGACCCCCTAAATTACCCTAATACCGACCCCATGTGTTTATAATCAAAATATATCCGTTTTGTCTTTACAATATGTCATAAGTTGTTGTGTATCATTGATATAGATTTAGGTTTCGTGATTCCAGTTGATTATATACATACAGATTAATAAATAAATATTAAATAATAATATACTATATTTTAATATAATTACTATAAAGTTTAAATTTAAATTTAATATTACTATTAAAACATAAATTCAATAAAAAATAAATTACGTCATGTTATAATTAATTATAGTTATGTATATCTACTCTTTTTATTGTATATTATAATACTACAATTATTTATACTACGATTATTTTAGGGGGTCGGTAATAGGGGAAGGGGGTCGTATTAGGCACATGTATCCGATTACCGACCCCCCTGTTTATTCTTGTAAATATAATTATATCAAAAATTTAAAATAGCTACTTTATTCATTGCCATAATATTACTCTAATTACAAAATTTCAATTAAATATATTTAATATTGAATAAGTTATTACAAATAATCATTTAGGTGTCGGTAACCGGATACTTTCCCCTATACGACCGTATTAATGTATAAAGTAGTTAGAATAAGTTAAAGCTTCATACATAATATATGTGTAATGTACATCGACAACAATCTATTTAAAGCATCTAAAACCGCGAACAGTTATATACTATTTATAGTATACTATAAATTGTAATTTAATATATATATATATATATATATATGTAGCAATATGAATTAGCTGTTTAATAAAGTAGTTTTAATGCACAACTATTATAGGATAGCAATGCACTTCATGCGTAACGTTACGCATGCTAACGTATCGCTACAGTAAACACGATGGCGAATGTTTAATTTAAATATTGCTATATCATTTACCTTTGCGATTGAGCAGTAAGAACCCTGACATATACGGTATGTAATACACACGTATGTTATATGTTATTGTTACAATGTTGATATATATATGTAATAGGTTTATTGAATAAAGATACGAAATAAAACACTCTTCTTGACATACGGAGAGACGCGGCGTGTTATATATATATATATATATATATATATATATATATATATATTGACTTGAATTGTTTATTTTAACACACTTATATAACGGATTCCCTCTCTGGTATATAACAATAACGAAAAATAATAAAAATAAACGAACAGGAAATACAAAATAACACAAATTAAAATTAAATTAAATTTGATATAAAATTTATATAAAGCGTATACACAAATAAATTAAGAAGTGATTAGATAATGTTTTAGTTTCTACCTGAAACAATACTAGGATTGTCCCTTACGTAAGTAATACGGTAGGATGTTCCATAATCGAGGTACAAAGGATTTTAATTTTGTATATCATTTTTTATTATACTTTTTTATTATTTTTCTGAATATACTTTTTGTTCTGTTTTATTCTTATTTAATTTAATCAAAACTATTTAATCTATATTTTTATAGAAGTGATTCTTTTAGTATACTTATTATTTATTTTAGTTATTTATTTATAAATAATTAAATGATGATTTCATAATTGTATAGCAAGTTCAAAAAATTTATATTATTTTCTAATATATTCATTGTATTGTATCTATGTATCTATGTAAACAGGAATTCAATTATTATTTTATTATCTTTTATAAATATATATATATATATATATATATATTAAATTAATAGATAATTAATAATTAATTTATATACCACCTACTTTTATTTAATTATATATAAATATATATATATATATATATATATATATGTTGTCTCCGGAAAACGGAGAATAATAGTTCTCAACAGGTTATATATTTATTTAATGGAAACGACTGGACATGGATGGTGAATGTGGTGTGGTACGTGGATGGGTGTATATGGGGAATGTGTATGTTCATGATTGGGGATATATGGGGAATGGGTGCGATCGTGGATGTAGATTGATAGAGAATGGAGGATGGACATATTGGTCGATTCGAGAATGGAGGAAACCTCAAACTAAAATAATATGGATACATATGAAATATCATAAATATAACAGTCATGATTAAATTTGTATCTATCAATAAGTTCTTACAATTAATATGATATGGTTTACTAGCCTTTTAGTGTACGCTGTTTGCACTAATAAACTATAGTTTATTAGTGCAAACAGCATGATATATATATCATACCGAACTTCTAGATAATAACGAGATCACGTGATGGGCGTAGTGGGCGTATATCTATATATACAACTAGATAAAACTAGTTAATCTAATTATAAACTACGCTTTCTTTTATAATTTACAAAAAAAAAATTAAAAAAAAACAAATAACCGAAAATATCAAATCAACATTCATCCTAATTACATAACATTTAAATTCGTTCAAATCACGTCTACTAATTCCAATTTACAAAACAGAAATCAAATTATATAAAAAATAAATAATAAAATATATTAAATCAACATTTATCCAAATTACATAACACATTTATACTTATTTCATAACATATTTATAAATACCTGCATACAGTTATATACATAGTTACCATACTACATATACATATATATGTATATTTATATATTTGTGTATATATATATATATATATATATATATATAGATATATATTCATATATAATATGTGAGTAATGGTCATCCTCAAAAATCTATTTAAAGCATCTAAAACCGCGAACAGTTATATTCTATTTATAGTATACTATATAGTAATTTAATATATATATATATATATATATATATATATATATATATATATATTTATATATTTGTATATAAATATATAGATATAGATTTATATTTATATATAAATATAATTACTGCGTGAATAAATATGACGTATTGGATTCTGAGAATCACCATTTTGTAAATTTGCGATTTTATTAATATTATATATATATTACTCTTCTATATATATACATAAATATAATAGTGATATGCCTGGGATTATATATGTATATGATATAGTAAACATCATACCTCTAAGGATATATGTAGAATAGATAGTTGTAGAGTTGGACAGTTGACAACTGTATCAATGCCATGTATCAACTAGTTATTCAAAGAGTGTCCAACTTACGTATATTTATTAGTCCATATGATCAATTAGTATGCGTTAAGATTGCTAATTATTACATCTAAAATAGATACCCTCAGTCGTGTACCCCACAAATGTTGCACCATTCAATGCATCTAATGCATCATATAGGTAACGGATACTTATCTTTAACTATTTTCTCATTTAACTTCTTATAATCTATATATATCCTCATTGCACACGATTGCTTTACTATAACTACAGGAATAGCATACCTACTTACTGACTCATATTTCCATCATATACCAACACTTGTAAATAACTCTAACTATCGATAACTCATTATGTGGTATTCTGCTATGTGACTAACATACCGGTACATCATATACTATTGTAATTTATGTTCAACTATATCAATACATTACCTCAATGACTTCTTTTTTGCAAATAAATCCCTAAATTCATGCACAAAATCCTCAACAGCTATCTTAAACTCTTGGGTTCAAATCATAACCAGTTATTTTTGTAATTTCATTATTAACCTCTCTTTTCATAACTCCATGTTTTACTTTAATTTCTTTACTAACTTTCATACTTATCACACCAGAAATACATCGCAAACCACAATATATATACTATACATGTACTACTTAAATAGCCTAATATATTACATCGATAGTACCTAACTTCTCTAAAATAGTTATCTCTAGGACAACTACCATAACTTATCATCAGACTACCCATGATAATACATCTATTCCCTGTCCATCTGGCTAAATACGATGTCTACTCTCTACCTTAACCCCATAACTCTCATAAGTATCTGTCTTCGATACTTCTTCCTAATTATTGTTAAATCAAAGAATTTCCTTAACTCATAAATGAAATATACTTATCCAAACTACACATAGCATACATTATATCAATTACATTTCTTCGGATACTCTCTACAACTATATTCTCCCACGTATTCTCTACCATTCTCTACCACGTCATACATAATATGTGAGTAATGGACATGGACAACAATCTATTTATAGCATCTAAAACCGCGAACAGTTATATACTATTTATAGTATACTATAAATAGTAATTTAATATATATATATATATATATATACTATGGTAACTGCGGTGATTATTCATCTCTATAATACATGGTGTTATTATCAAGTATTGAAAGAGATGTATTACGTATATGTTACGTAATGGAGTTGCATAATAACCGTAGTTAATGACGTCACTAATTAGATTAGAGGCGCTAGTCTAACAACAATAGAATCGCCATTATAAATACACGAACAATGCCCCATGTTCCTTACAATTACAATAGTATTACGCAATGACTGATACACGTGACATATCTACCGGACCCATAATGCAATACGACTACGAACTTTATATTGATTTAGATATGCCGTGGCCTTAGACAATTAAGGTTAGATAACATACCTAATCAATTATATTATTTATAAATAATAATTTATAAGTAAATATAATAAATTAATATTTTATTTGTAATAAATAAATAAATATGCGTTTTATTATATAATATTCACACTAAAAATTAAACATATTATTAAATTATAGGTATATGTAATAGATATAAATAAAATAATAATTCAAATTCTTATATTTTATTCAAATTATTTTACAGGTAACAAGATTAAGAAAATGTCTTTGATTCGTCGAATATTATACATAACTAAAATATTAATTGTATAACAATACAGTATTATAAAAGATTAAATCTATGAATACATGTGATACCTGAACACCATACATTAATGTAATTAACTCTTATTTTCGTATCGTTCTTTATGATCAAATCATGAATAGATATTGCGTATGTTTATGTTCCATTTTATTGTCACGTTTTATATGTTAACTGTTGAAGCCTACTGTGATATAATGAGTCATATGACATATTGTAATATTACAATAAAATAAATCTAATTGAATTCAATTATCGTATACTTATATTTATAATTATTTATAAATTATATTCTAATTTATCTAATTTTATCTAATGTATTTTGATATAATTTAATTAAATTTTAATTGATATATTTACTTTATAAATATAATTCTTAATGATTATAATCATATATAATTATATATTCTATTTTTCTTTAATGATAATTTGTAATCTAAATTGTTTATTGGAAATCTTTAATATATATACACAATTCAATTTGTAGATTTGTATTTGCATCTATAGAATATTACTTTGATATGATGATGAGATGATGATGATATTTATGAATATGATTGATAGATTGGTTGCTTTATTGATTGATTAATTTATTTAAACATCTAAAATATATAGACAATACACACTAAATCGTGCATTGCAATAATACATGTATTATAATTGCGGAAAAAAACAATAAATATATATTTATATTTATATATAAGTCAATTTAAAATTAAAAATATAAAATATAAACATAAAATAATAATTATACAACATCATTTTATTTACATATCATCTTAAATAATGTTAATTAATAATTTTCTAATATTATATAGAAGCAAATTACAATTATAGTAGGGAATTTACACTAACAGATCACCCACGAAATGAGGTGATATTGAATGTAGGTGTAAATAATGTAATATACTTGACTGTTTTATTTGAAAAAGAGGTAACATATATTTAATTTGATTTTTAAGAATATTTTGAAATATAGAATAAAATATTCTAAGACTGTCTTTAGAATTTCATATTTCGTATTATAAAAAAACCCATACAACTTAATTATTATTGTTATTTTAGTGATAACTAGGTTTTCTATCCTCAAATAGTGATTTATTTTTAATAATTTTGTTTCATTTTTTCTGTAAACGCATATATGCATAATACATGTTGTGTGAAATTTGCAATTTGCAATTAAAACTATATTCTATAACTATTATTAACACGTATTTTATTTTTTTAAATGAAGATTATAAATATATTTTTGTTTAAATATCGATTAATGTATGATTATATTGTTATTAAAATTATTTTTATTTGGTGGAGTCCTTTCATACCATCCAGGAACTTAGATGAAGTTTTTTACTTTTAACACTCTGTGGATCTAATGTCCCTTCGAAGTCGGACTCATGTTAAGGCATCCATGTTTTTAACGAGAGCCGCGATCATTTATTTATACACAATTATATAAGATCACTTCTAAATAATATTTTAAGACACATTTTATAAAATGAATTAATGGTCCAAACGAGGCTAGAACCCGTGTTATACTGCTTGTGTGTCTGACACCTTAGTCACTGAGCCACACAGGCAGTTTTATATATGTTAGTACAATAGTATAACTAGATTTTCTAGATTTAATTACATTGTCTGCAATTGAAATTAAAACTTTATATACAATTTATATCTCTAATAGGAATAGTGAATATTTTCCATTTATATACAAACAAGTTATGCATTATTTGATCTATAATTATAAATATGCTAATATACAAATAGTGTATATATACCTGCTTATTTAAATATAGTATCTGAATTCTGTGTTTATATGATATATATATATATATATATATATACACAGTAAAAAGTAAACATTCCTCAGACACTTACAGAGTTTAATGAATATTATAAAGTGTAACCTAAACGTTCTTAAACTACAGATGTATAAAGAACCTTTATTATAACTGTATAAACGTGGGTATAGAGTAGCCGATTAGAGGCAGTACCTTTGTAAACCTGCTTGTCGCATGTCGATATAGACATGAGTAGGAACTCTGGACCTCAATTAATTACTACACTCTCACTAATGGCTCCAAGTAACTGGTGATTAACCAGTGGCCATATCCCGGTACCTCCACTCGACAGTGGTGCTAAACTTAGTGAGGGGAAATCTGCTGCCTCGCAGATTATGCTTCTTTAGGCATAGGCTAGGAGAATGTAACTCTGACCATAAATCTAAGTCGGGTAGATGGTGCTCGTTAACTTTGGTTAGTAGATCATCTATGAGAAGGAAATCTCTGATTTAAAAACCAACCTTCCGGAGAGGAATGGGACCCGCCGGACTATATTCAACAATATAGTTATATCCCAAGAAACGAATCATGAGAAACAAAATTAAATTATCCATACCGGCTCGGCCGTCGCCCGGGATAAAAAGGACCGCGCATATCGTTAATTATCAGGACGAATGTGAAAAAGATGATACTGATAAGAAGAAAGACAGAAAGTCAATGAGGCTTCGCAATAACGCAACTTTTGGCACTTGGAACGTACGAACTCTTAACAGAACAGGAAATTTAGAAGAATTGGAATATGAAATGAAGAAATACACATGGCAAGTTTTAGGACTATGCGAAGTTAGGTGGAAAGGATCTGGTAATGTCGTAACTGACAACGGTAACCATCTTTACTATAGTGGTGAAGAGAAATATCATAAGAATGGTGTAGGATTTTTGATTCACAAAGATATAAAAGACTTTGTAGCCGAATTCAAACCTATTTCCAGCAGAATATGTACATTGAGGTTAAAAGCTAAACCATTAAATATATCGATAATACAGATATATGCACCAACTTCGGATTATACAGATGAACAAATTGAAATCTTCTATTCAAGCCTACAAGATATAATTGACAAAACCCATAAAAAGGACATGTTAATAATTCAAGGTGATTGGAATGCAAAGATTGGAACTGACTCACTGACAGATTGGAACGAATATTGTGGACCTTCATGTAACAACTCAACGAATGACAGGGGGATCAGATTATTGGAATTTATATGTTATAATGACATGATTTTGACAAATACACTAGGAATACACAAATCCTCAAGAATAGCAACATGGCACTCTCCAGATGGTAAAACCCATAACCAGATAGATTATATCCTCATGAAGAGACGATTTAAATCTGGTATCAATGTGGCTAAAACTAGAGTATATAACAAAGCTGATATAGGAAGTGATCATGACCTTGTGATGATATCCTTCAAACAAAAATTCAAATCTCAAAGAAAACAAAAGAGCATTCGTAAAAACTACAACATTGAACAACTAAATAATAATTCTTCAATTCTTGCTCAATATAGAGACACTATAGAAAATGAAATTAAAAACAAGTTAATGCACAACACAATCAATTCCGATGAAACAACTGATATTCTTAACAGAATAATAAGCGAAACTGCAACAAAAGTAATTGGATTTAAAAGGAAAAAGACAAAACCATGGATAACAGAAGATATTCTGGAACTTTGTGATAAACGTAGATCATTGAAATCTCAAAAAAGTAATCACTTACAAGAATATAATTCACTGAATAAGAGGATAAGAAAGAACATGAAACAAGCCAAAGAATATTGGTTAAATAACGAATGTAAAGATGTAGACAATTCATTTGCAAGTAACAGATCTAAAAAAGCATATTCAATTATAAAAGCTCTGACAAAGAAGAAATCAGAAGCGATCAACACAATATTAAGCAAAGATGGTAACGTTTTGAGTGAAGATACACATATTATTAAAAGATGGACTGAATACTGCCAAGAATTATATAATTATGAATCCAGAGGAGACAAAAATGTTTTGCAAACGATAGATGAACAACACGAAGAAGAGAGAGATGATAGTATTTTAAGAGATGAAGTAGTTAATGCTATATATTCACTAAAACATGGAAAAGCTGCTGGTGTAGACAATATACCAGCAGAACTAATAACATATGCAGGTGAAGGAATGACAGACATACTCCACAAGATATGTTCCAATATATGGGAAACTGGTATCTGGCCAGAAATATGGACAAAATCGTTAATTATAACTCTACCGAAAAAAGGTAATCTTCAACATTGTTCTAACTACAGAACGATAAGTTTGATAAGCCACGCAAGCAAAGTGATGTTGAAAATCATTAAGAATCGTTTACAACCACAAGCGGACCGTATTATTGCGGAAGAACAGGCTGGATTCATGAAAGATAGATCTACGATAGAACAAATATTCAACCTAAGAATACTATGCGAGAAACATAACCTACAACAAAAAAAGCTATATCATATATTTATAGATTTCCGAAAAGCATTTGATAGAGTGTGGCAAAATGCACTATGGTCCTCAATGAAGAAATATAATATCGATACAAAGTTAATTAATTTAATACAAAGTTTATATGAAAAGGCAAGCAGTGCAGTAATACATAAAGGAATATGTGGCGATTGGTTTCCAACGAAAACCGGAGTAAGACAAGGATGTCTTCTCTCACCTACTTTATTTAATATATTCCTAGAAGATATAATGAACGACGCGCTAAGCAATCATACTGGTTCAATAAAGATAAATGGCCGAAATATAACAAATCTCCGCTTTGCTGATGATATAGATGGTTTAGCTGGCTCGGAAGAAGAACTAATAAATTTAACTGAATGTCTTTTTAAATCAGCAAATAGATTTGGAATGGAAATAAATCCTTCTAAAACTAAGCTTATGTTAAACGACGACAATTGTCAACCAAACATTGATATTCATGGCGAAATAATTGAGACCGTAAAAAGCTTCAAATATCTAGGATCAATCATAAACGAAAATGGATCAAGAAAAGAAATCCTGTCAAGAGCGGCACAAGCAAGTCAAGCATATAGCAATCTAAAGATAATATGGAATGATAAAGACATACGTCTAAAGTACAAGTTAAAACTCATGGACTCTCTTGTCAACTCGATATTCCTGTATGCATGTGAAACATGGACTCTAACTGCTGAACTCGAGAAAAGAATACTAGCATTCGAAATGAAGAACATCAGAAAATTACTCGGTATAACATACCTTGATAGAGTTACTAATCAAGAAATAATAGACCGAATATCATCATCATTAACAAGTCCCTTCACCGATATCCTCACAACAGTTAAAAGGAGAAAACTGAAATGGTATGGACACGTGACCAGAGGCGATGGACTTGCCAAGATAATCCTTCAGGGTAATGTCGAAGGTAAAAGATCCCGTGGACGTCCAAAAAAACAATGGATAGATAATATAAAAGAATGGACCGGAAAAGGCTTCAATGAACTAAATGAAATTGTATATGACCGGAAGAAGTGGAGAAAATTGTGTTTCAACGTGACACGCCCCCACGGCTCAACAGGCTAAGGGACCAAGGTAACAAGGTAATAAACGTTCTTTAGACATTTTCTGAGTCCAATGAATCTTTATATTATGAAATAACATAATCGTTCTTAGAATGTGTTTGTATATATATATATATTGAAAATCACAATGACCTGTTGTATTAAAAGTATTATATGATTATATATTAACGAATCGATATAATTAAATCACTTTATTTTCACTATATTTTCTAACTACCGATATGTCTATATAGACATATTATTAAATACAGAATTATTTTTTTTAAATTATTTCCAATAATATTAATTAACGTCTACATTGCTTTTTTTAAATATATATATACATATATAATATATATATACCCTATATACATATATATATATAATATACTATTTTACCTTTTTTAATTTTTATATTGATTTAATTTAGTACAAATGGAATTAAGTATCAATTATTATTTTAATTTTATATTTAAGTTAATATTATGAATTTGATAAATAAAGTTATTATTTTAAAATCATAACTGCTCTAAGTATCTATTTTTTTTAAATCATCATAATTTCATTTATGTCACATTACTGACACATATATTATGTGTCAGCTTAACAAATAATTATAATCATAATTATATAAATAATTAAGTTAATGAAATTTGAAATAATGATATAATAATTGCTCAATATTAAACATTGTATTTAATATTCAAAATATTATTATTGTTAAATTCATGTTTTAAATATAACCTATATATAAGTCATTATAGGTTAATACTAATACAAACAGCTCCTCTCTAATACATATAGAATTATAATCATATCAATAATATAACATTTTCTTCAGAATATAGAGTATAAAGAACGTTTATACAAAAAAGTTCATCACAATATATAATACAAAGAATATTTATACAAAAACGTTATTCCTAGTAGGGTATATCCTATAAAGTATAAATAATGTTTATACAAAAATGTTCATCATAATATAGAGTATAAAGAACACTTATATACAAACGTTCTTGGTGTACTGGAGTATAAAGAACGTTACAAAAGGTTCGTTATTTCGACCACCCAATTAACGTTTAAATTGAGTCTAATTTGCCAATATCATTGACATCACAATTCTCAAAAATTGTTGAAAAAATTTTAAAAGTAAGAATGTTTTCATTTTTAGATAAAAATTCTTTAATAAACAATTCTCAATTTGGATTTCAAAAATCTATATCAACATGTGATGCTTTGATAAATTATATCGATTACTTAAATATAAATTACAAATTATTCATATCCACAATATCGATTGATTTAAAAAAGGCTTTCGATACTATTAATCATGACATTTTATTAAACAAATTATATATATATGGTTTCAGAGGTATTACTTTGTCATTATTAAAAAGTTATTTGACAAACAGGTATCAATACGTAAGTTATAATAATACCAATTCTAAAATACTTCCGATTAAATGTGGTGTACCACAAGGTTCAGTTTTGGGACCAGTATTATTTTTAATGTACATAAATGATTTACCTAATATAACTAATAAATGCAATTTTACTCTTTTTGCTGACGACACAACTTTAACATTTAAGTCTCATAAGTTAAATGATCTAGAAAAAGAAATAAATTCTACTTTAGTTTTAATATGTGACTGGCTTTGTGGTAATAAGCTAGTTCTTAATATTGATAAAACAAAATTAATTTTATTCCATCGCACAAGAGTTAAACATAAATTGAACATCAAAATAAATAATATAGCCATAAAACAATCAACTAATTTTAAATTCTTAGGCATTTTAATTGACGAAAATCGAAATTGGAAAATGCAAATAAATAATATTAAAAATAAACTTTACTATGGACTTAGTTTACTACATAGATATAAATATAAATTTAATATTAATACTTTAGTTATGCTATATTTTTCTTTTTTTCATAGTCATATTAATTATTGTTCTATTATATGGGGAAGTACTTACCATAGCAATATAAAATGTATTCAAATTTTACAAAATAAATGTATGAGAGCAATATATAAACTTGATAACAAAACCAATATTGATTACATTTTTTTAAGACATAACATTCTTAAATTTAAAGATATAATAAATATATCCATTTATAAATATATGTTTAGAATATATAACAATCATTATTTGCATAGTTCAATTTGTAAGTTATTTACCTATAATTGCTGTTTATATACTTTTAGGTTAAATAGAACATTCTTAATACCAAAAATAAGATTTGATCATGATAAATTTAGTATTCGTTACAAAGGCGCATATTTATGGAATTCTTTAAATACAACCACATCATCTTTGACGAATTTGAATACTTTTACAATACATATTAAAAACATGCTTTTAAATAGTTATATTTAATCACTTACACCTTATCTGTATTGTTTGTTATTTTATTTACATGATCATCTTTTCTTCTTTTTAGCTCTTTTAAATTGTTCGTATTGTACATATTTTTATCTCTAGCCTTTGGACTTTAGTTTTCTTTGATTTTTATAGTTTAACTTATTTATTATTTTAGTATCTTTTTACATTTTTTAATATTTTATTATATATTTTTATTATATTTTATTATTATTTTATTGTTATATACATGATGATTTCTTGGTATTGAGAGATATATTTAATTTTATTGTATTGCTTTTTTATGAGACAGAACACGAATGAACAATATAGAATTGTAAAATATTTATTTATATTTATTCATTTTGTATTAATTCTCTCATTACCAAGAGCAGGTTGGTATCTCGATAAGTTCAATAGAACTTCTATACCATACCTGGGTTTTTGTCTCGGTCATCAACTGAATCTGATATTATTATTATTATTATTATAATGAACGTTTAATTTTTACTGTCTAGGGTATTAATATAATAAAACACATTATTTTTATGAAAATCATAATAGATCATACGCTGCGCGCTGAATGGTTATAGGTTGTCCGTATTAAGACATCTAAAATATCCGTATTAAGGATTTATATGACCTCTAGATAAATGCATAACTTAATTAATATTAGTTATAAAATATAGAAATTAAGTATTATGTATATAATGTTTAGAATACTTTAGTTATTATACTATATTGTTATGTTTTATATTGATACATTTGTATATGCATACGAAGGTTTTAAGTTGACATTGTTATTCATACATTTGAAAACGTAATAAAAAAAACGGTTTATTAGATATATCAGAATTATCTAAAATAATAAAAAAAATAAAAAATACTTATTTAGATTATTTATATAATTATGAATATTTTATTCATTACACATTTTTTTGTAGGAATTATGGTTTCTGAGATACCGATATTATCCGTATTCGGGCACTGTCCGTATTCGCTTACTTTCCCCTAATTGCTATTCCATATTGTAGTTAGCCTTATCATAGCCGTTGTAGCTTGAGCGAATCTTATTTTAATATAAGAGTTGTTGGAGTCATCTTTTGTAATTGTAGCACCGATATATTTAAACTTGTCTACTTCTTCTAGCTTTTCTCCATATAATTGGATGTTGGAATGAAGATTTCATTTGTTACTGTTTATCATTATCTTTCTCTTTTCTGTACTAATTTGCATCGTATTCCGTATTCAGTATTATATTTACGTATATATA
Organism: Osedax fenrisi; assembly: GCA_964019155.1. Taxonomy (NCBI): domain Eukaryota; kingdom Metazoa; phylum Annelida; class Polychaeta; order Sabellida; family Siboglinidae; genus Osedax; species Osedax fenrisi. The sequence continues at coordinate 31,021,886 of OZ025244.1, read as the reverse complement.
TATATACGTGTTATATAAGTATGTTATATTATATATGTGTGTTATAATAATCATTAATGAAACCCTAAATTTGTAAAATAGATTGAGATTCATAGAATCTACTATATAGTGACATATATGACATATGTCATATAACACATCATTATGTATAATGCACTAAATTAAATGCACTCACTCAGTAATTATATGTATTAATAAATATAAATATTTATCTATATATATATATCTATTATATATATATATATATATATATATATATATATATATATATGTACGTAAATATAAGAGTGATATACGTGTGATTATATACTTGATAATTAATATCAATGTTTGTAATACAGGCCAGGTGGTTTTAAACGGGCTGGGTAAAACATCCCATAGATGGCGAAAGTAGTTATCATTTTTCAACCAATCAAATGAATTGTTATATTTATGATACAATTTTCATGCTATAAGAATACTTATCACGCATAATGATAATTCAATTTATTTCAGTGATTTAAACTAATTTACACAATAGTGAACTGCGGCAACCTATTAATGTAAACTACGTATCTAGTAGATACTATCTACGTTATTTCTATATATATATATAGGAATAAAATAAATAATAGATTACATAATTTAATTTAAATAAGTGGTAGTAGTAGTAGTAGTAGTAGTAGTAGTAGTAGTATTAGTAGTAGTAGTAGTAGTAGTAGTAGTAGTAGTAGTAATAGTAGTAGTAGTAGTAGTAGTAGTAGTAGTAGTTGTTGTAGTAGTAGTAGTAGTAGTAGTAGTAGTATAGGTGGTAGTAGTGTAGTAGTAGTAGTAGTAGTAGTAGTAGTAGTAGTAGTACTTGAATTGAATGTATATTGTTTGTAGTTTATATATTTAAAATATGAGGGTAACATATTTATGTGGTATTTGGTATTATTAAAAAAAATTATTTAATCTAAACCTAAAATATATACAAGTAACTACATATCTTAAAATTAATTATATTTATTATATTCATTATTAATGAATGTGTGTTATTAATTTATTTTAATTTTAATTCATTTTTGAACACACAGTATGATAATTAATATATTTGTTATATATTTAATATGGAATTTAATTATTAAATGAAATTATTATCGATTACTAATATGTATTATTATCAATATACTGTGAGGGTATAGTTAATAGAGTGGTTATATATAATACTTCTATTTCTACCGAATACTTCTACACCTAATACCATCTAGGAACTGTTTATAGATCCTATATGGTATTAGGTGTAAAAGTATTAGGTGAACATGTTACATTAATAAAGTTATATTTATAATAAATATATTAATGTATATCATATGTATATCAATGTAATGTTAAAACATAGGATACATGTAAAATATATTTATAAAAAAATATCGATTTCTATAGAAATCAAATGAATCAAAATGTATTGCATAATAATATATTGAATTATATGGCGAATTTTAATTGTATTATTGATTATTAATAGAATAGTATTTAGAATAGTAAATATAAAATAAAACTTTGTACTGAACTATATGTTATAATGTGTGCCTGTATATCGAACGGCGTTAGGCACACATAATATATATATATATATATATATATATATATATATATGTATATACTATCTATACATTAATAATATTACGATGCATTATATATGTCTATCTATATTGTACAGTATTCAGGATATAGAGAATTTAACAATATTAAAATATAATATAAAAATATAAACTAATAATATAAACTAAATTTAATAATTAATTATATATGTTTTGTATTATTTAATAGTATTCCCTGAATATATTTGAAAATGGTGTATATAATATAAAATAAATAATAAAAGAAAATGTCGATAAATACATAATAATGTATATGAATAAACAAAAATGTTGTTATCAAAATGAGCAATATATAAATATTATAATCTAACTACATTAAGTTAGATAAAATAAATAAAATAGAAATAACAATGAAAAAAGTAACAATAAAATGCATTAAATAAATTCTATAGAATATCGATAGAGCGTAACTTTAATTGTTCTATATGACGTATAATATGCTGAATAATGTAAACATTCATACGTGTGTGTTTCTAGAGACTTTGTTATATTTTATAATTATTTTCTATCAACTGACTTAGGAAATTAATGCAACGGTGAAAATATATACAACCTATATGTAGAATAATATTATATACAACCATATAATAATGAATAGAAATTAGGAATGAGATAACATTCATTATTTATTGACAAATATATATATATATATATATAATTATTATAAATTATGTATTATAAATAATATCATATAATCATAAACATATAATTGTATATATAAACTATTTACCTGACATATTGTTTATAATATTAATACCATAGAAATAATAATTGTATACATTGTATACATTATATATATATTATTAATACACACATTAATAAATCAGTAATTTATATTATTATTACTTCAAATGAAATACAAAAAATAAAAAATACTTATTTAGATTATTTATATAATTATGAATATTTTATTCATTACACATTTTTTTGTAGGAATTATGGTTTCTGAGATACCGATATTATCCGTATTCGGGCACTGTCCGTATTCGCTTACTTTCCCCTAATTGCTATTCCATATTGTAGTTAGCCTTATCATAGCCGTTGTAGCTTGAGCGAATCTTATTTTAATATAAGAGTTGTTGGAGTCATCTTTTGTAATTGTAGCACCGATATATTTAAACTTGTCTACTTCTTCTAGCTTTTCTCCATATAATTGGATGTTGGAATGAAGATTTCATTTGTTACTGTTTATCATTATCTTTCTCTTTTCTGTACTAATTTGCATCGTATTCCGTATTCAGTATTATATTTACGTATATATATATATACGTGTTATATAAGTATGTTATATTATATATGTGTGTTATAATAATCATTAATGAAACCCTAAATTTGTAAAATAGATTGAGATTCATAGAATCTACTATATAGTGACATATATGACATATGTCATATAACACATCATTATGTATAATGCACTAAATTAAATGCACTCACTCAGTAATTATATGTATTAATAAATATAAATATTTATCTATATATATATATCTATTATATATATATATATATATATATATATATATATATATATATATGTACGTAAATATAAGAGTGATATACGTGTGATTATATACTTGATAATTAATATCAATGTTTGTAATACAGGCCAGGTGGTTTTAAACGGGCTGGGTAAAACATCCCATAGATGGCGAAAGTAGTTATCATTTTTCAACCAATCAAATGAATTGTTATATTTATGATACAATTTTCATGCTATAAGAATACTTATCACGCATAATGATAATTCAATTTATTTCAGTGATTTAAACTAATTTACACAATAGTGAACTGCGGCAACCTATTAATGTAAACTACGTATCTAGTAGATACTATCTACGTTATTTCTATATATATATATAGGAATAAAATAAATAATAGATTACATAATTTAATTTAAATAAGTGGTAGTAGTAGTAGTAGTAGTAGTAGTAGTAGTAGTATTAGTAGTAGTAGTAGTAGTAGTAGTAGTAGTAGTAGTAATAGTAGTAGTAGTAGTAGTAGTAGTAGTAGTAGTTGTTGTAGTAGTAGTAGTAGTAGTAGTAGTAGTATAGGTGGTAGTAGTGTAGTAGTAGTAGTAGTAGTAGTAGTAGTAGTAGTAGTACTTGAATTGAATGTATATTGTTTGTAGTTTATATATTTAAAATATGAGGGTAACATATTTATGTGGTATTTGGTATTATTAAAAAAAATTATTTAATCTAAACCTAAAATATATACAAGTAACTACATATCTTAAAATTAATTATATTTATTATATTCATTATTAATGAATGTGTGTTATTAATTTATTTTAATTTTAATTCATTTTTGAACACACAGTATGATAATTAATATATTTGTTATATATTTAATATGGAATTTAATTATTAAATGAAATTATTATCGATTACTAATATGTATTATTATCAATATACTGTGAGGGTATAGTTAATAGAGTGGTTATATATAATACTTCTATTTCTACCGAATACTTCTACACCTAATACCATCTAGGAACTGTTTATAGATCCTATATGGTATTAGGTGTAAAAGTATTAGGTGAACATGTTACATTAATAAAGTTATATTTATAATAAATATATTAATGTATATCATATGTATATCAATGTAATGTTAAAACATAGGATACATGTAAAATATATTTATAAAAAAATATCGATTTCTATAGAAATCAAATGAATCAAAATGTATTGCATAATAATATATTGAATTATATGGCGAATTTTAATTGTATTATTGATTATTAATAGAATAGTATTTAGAATAGTAAATATAAAATAAAACTTTGTACTGAACTATATGTTATAATGTGTGCCTGTATATCGAACGGCGTTAGGCACACATAATATATATATATATATATATATATATATATATATATGTATATACTATCTATACATTAATAATATTACGATGCATTATATATGTCTATCTATATTGTACAGTATTCAGGATATAGAGAATTTAACAATATTAAAATATAATATAAAAATATAAACTAATAATATAAACTAAATTTAATAATTAATTATATATGTTTTGTATTATTTAATAGTATTCCCTGAATATATTTGAAAATGGTGTATATAATATAAAATAAATAATAAAAGAAAATGTCGATAAATACATAATAATGTATATGAATAAACAAAAATGTTGTTATCAAAATGAGCAATATATAAATATTATAATCTAACTACATTAAGTTAGATAAAATAAATAAAATAGAAATAACAATGAAAAAAGTAACAATAAAATGCATTAAATAAATTCTATAGAATATCGATAGAGCGTAACTTTAATTGTTCTATATGACGTATAATATGCTGAATAATGTAAACATTCATACGTGTGTGTTTCTAGAGACTTTGTTATATTTTATAATTATTTTCTATCAACTGACTTAGGAAATTAATGCAACGGTGAAAATATATACAACCTATATGTAGAATAATATTATATACAACCATATAATAATGAATAGAAATTAGGAATGAGATAACATTCATTATTTATTGACAAATATATATATATATATATATAATTATTATAAATTATGTATTATAAATAATATCATATAATCATAAACATATAATTGTATATATAAACTATTTACCTGACATATTGTTTATAATATTAATACCATAGAAATAATAATTGTATACATTGTATACATTATATATATATTATTAATACACACATTAATAAATCAGTAATTTATATTATTATTACTTCAAATGAAATACATTGTAACATCTATAGATCTACGTATACGACTTCCTTTCACAATTATATTATAAACAAACAATTCACATAAATATAATTACTGCCTCGATAGATATGTATTATATGCCATATCGATGAGCTAACAATAATTTCCGATCTCACTAATTTTAGATAATATTAAATATACTGTATATTAAAATGTACATTATGCTTTAATACTTATTATATTATATCAATTATATTTCAATATAATATTTATTATCGATTATAATCGATAATTATAGATATCTATAGATACCAATTATGATGTTATTATTTAATATTAAAATTGATATGCTGATATAATTATAAATAATATCACATTTACAAAAGTTATATATATATATATATATATATATATATAATACAATCGTACATATACGATTACACATATTCCTCTCATATATTCAAATATATGTACAATATTATAAATGCATATATATTTAATCATATAATATATAATGCCTTTATATATCACTACATATGGATATTTGTATATGAGTATATGCGCATACACTGTTAAACATTAGGGTACAGCGAATTCAATGTATAGGGTACAGATTGTTAAAATATCACCAACATTTGCCATGTATCCAAAATAGGGTACACGACTTTTAAACCTAATAGGGTACAATATACATATGCAGTAGGGTACATATGTGTTAAATATGCGGGTACCTGACTGTTAAATGCATTAAGGTACACTAGTGTAATAAATATATAGAGCTCTATATATTTATTAGGGTACAGCTATGTTAAATATTAATGTACATGATATTAAATTTACATATCATGCAATTCAATTACGTTATATATCATACAATTGCATTAGGGTACACGGTATCATATAAATAGGGTACAACCAGCTAATATTCTTTAGGGTACAGTTTGATCATTTTTTGGGGTACTGATCGTATTTATTAAAATTGTACCATAGTTAGGGTACGGCTATGGGGACACTACGTACACAATAAAAAAGGCACTCACTGTACCCTAATTTTTAATAGTGTACGCATTCATGCGTATACAGTGTATATATGTATGTATTTATTAACATATATATGAGTATACGTGAATATGCATACATGCGGTGTAATAATCATATATATTAGAATCACCTAATTGTAATTTGTATGATAATAATGTACATATTCATTATAACCACTCTCGTTATAGTTCGATCTATCAATAAACGCAAGTATGAATATTCGATATAAATAAATTTTCTTTATATCGAATGTATGAATATACGCATGATGTCGCACGCACTTATATTACATTTTATTTCAGTGATATGATATTATAAAATAGTAATATAGAATCAAGCATTTTCATTGGTCATGTGTCCCGTATTAATAACATTAGGTGGCCCGTATTGCAAACATTTGATACATTTGTTAAATAACCCCTCACACACTTAATATTGAATATAAAGTAGAATGTATACATTTATATTCTTCGTATTTAATTAAACTTTCCAATAGTGCTTTGAAATATTTAATTAATAGTAGATTTATCAACGAAAATGCTTGATAAATAAATTATTATTTAGTAAATTTTCATTTGTAAACTATTTTTTGATATAATGATCAATATTAGAATTATGAATGCACATATTAAAATAAAAAATACTTATTATTAATAGAAATATGAAACTGAATAAATCTTGTATATTTTTTTTGTTGATTTGAACAATAGTTACTGAGATATCGCAGTGGCCCGTATTACACACTGGCCCGTATTAGACATAATTCCCCTATTGCGAGGTTTCCCTTAATAAGAGATCATCAGTTCTTGGTTACTATAATGGTTGTTTCTTTAGAATTAATCAGAAGTTGATCCCTAAGAAGTAGGTATTACCATGTATTAATATTGTAAATAGGCCTACCAGTCTGTATTGCATACTTATTACACAATTATTAATATAATTAAACTATTATCTAAACGTGAATCAGATAAATCAATACTTCTATACCAATAGTAATGATATTAATGTGATATACTGATTGTATTTTTAAAATAAAATATATACTTTATTTGTAATATAATTTAATTTAAATTACCTGGGGGTTATTTTAATTAATTTTATTAGGTTAATTTACTAATTTGATTTCATAGTGTAAACTTAAGTTGAGTAATATGGAGACTTCCCCTAATACGTAGTATGTTTGTCCGGACATGGATTGAACCAAGGACGTAGGTCCCACGTCCTACGTCATTAATGATTAATTAATTGTTTTTTTAATAAATATAATATAAATTTATCAAATAAAGATTCTGTACAAAATTATGAGAGGTCAAACAAAATTCTGGAAAATCCTATAATTAGAAAAAAATCCTAGAAATAAAATTATATTTTTTTATAAATTTTATATCATTCATATGAATTATACACATTACACATATTTTGAAAATGTAATGATTGTATCTTAATTATAAATGTGAAAAATATATATATTTGTTTTTTTGTGTGGAAATTTCCTATCTATTTTTTTTGATAAAGAGATAAAATCTTGGGTATTCTCAATTCTAAAATATTGATGAATCAAATGAAGCAGCCGAATCTATCGTCAACATCATGTTCAAAACCACTCTTAACGTGAAATGCACGTCGTGCATGCATGCAATTCGAAATTATTTTTCATAGAATCCCGAAAGATAATACATTTAAAAATACATTCAACTAGTAAAAATTAAATATTAATGTAAAATTATTTAAAAATAAAAATAATATAATTTAATTCGGTCAATTATTTTAATTTGTATTAATTATTATGATTAATATAACTCTAATTATTTTTAATTATATTAAATATAAAATTAAAAAATATATGAAGATTTAATAAGTCGTATGTTGCCTGGGTAAGGTTATTTACTATAGTAAATATGAATGCCGTATATGAACAATAATATGATGAATAATAATAATAATAATAATAATAATAATAATAATAATAATAATAATAATAATAATAATAATAATAATAATAATAATAATAATAATAATAATAATAATAATAATAATAATAATAATAATAATAATAATAATAATAATAATAATAATAATAATAATAATAATAATAATAATAATAATAATAATAATAATAATAATAATAATAATAATAATAATAATAATAATAATAATAATAATAATAATAATATTAAATAATAATAATAATAATAATAATAATAATAATAATAATAATAATAATAATAATAATAATAATAATAATAATAATAATAATAATAATAATAATAATAATAATAATAATAATAATAATAATAATAATAATATTTATTAGAAGAATTTTAATAATAATTTTTTTTTCTGTTGAATTATAATAATATTTATATGTATTCTTCTAAAGGGCTTCAAAATATCAGGCTATTTTCTGTTGTTGTTGTCCATGTCAGATCAATACTGGAAATGCTTTGTTTTTCTTGCTTTTCTCTATAATTTTCCTTTTATATTATATGTTTTCTTTGTAGTTTTTCTTTTCTTCACTTAATAGTTTTTCTTTTCTTTAATACTTTAATTATTTTAATATTTCTATTTTCTTGATATTCTTTAAAATTGATAATCCGTTTTAAGTAGATTTTTTATAATACTATAATAATAAAATAATATATATATATATATATATATACATATACACATATACATATACAATAATACACACATATATACATACATATACTCATACATATTTTTACATAAAATTAATTCTGGTTATTAATTATGTTATTAATATATAAATTTTTCACATATATATAAATAAATGTAATGTATTGATATTTTATTAATTCAATGAGTATATTTTTAGTTTTTTTGATATTATTAGGTATATTATTCCATAGTTTAGGTCCGGTTATTAGAATAATATTTATTAATTGTGTTGATTTTGAAAATCGTATTTTTTAAGAGGGTTTATTTCTTAATTTATATTCATTTTCATATTTTATGTGTACTCTGGATACATTTATTTTAATATAACTCTAATTATTTTTAATTATATTATAAAATTAAAAAATATATGAAGATTTAATACGTCATATATGGTTAATCAATATAGTAAATATAAATGCAGTAATAACTTAATTACCTATATATTGTTTTCACGTCTATCACAAGTCACAGCTATACATTGTAATTAAGTAGCAACGTAGCTATATATAGCACCGTTGCGGTCACTTGTGGTCAATCTGAGAAACATTTAAACAATATATATTGATGATTAAGCCATTCATAGTCAATTAAGCACTGTTATGTATACAGTCGTTGTCGCGTGGTTAACTCGATTACAATGCATTGTTAACAATGAAGGTTACAACGGTTGCTATGGTTATATATAGTAACACATATATATATATATATATATATATATATATATATATATATATATATATATATTAGTGAACGATAGAGGAAAATGATTTTTAATATTTATGGTATTATTATATATATATGATTTCTGTAACCTTAGAGTAATACCTACTAATTAGATAAGTAGTACATTCAGATTATATATGTATATATATAATTTCTGGCATATATGTATGCCTCTTTTTTATATATGCTTATGAGTTGGTATAATTTATTTTGTCGTTTGAATTTATATTTTTATTTGTTTTTTTTTCGTACATTTTTTAAATTTTCAATATAAAGAATTCGTAATATTATCATGTTTAATGAATTCAGATATTATGATAGTTTCTCTTTACGAAAGAGTAAACTTTTGTTATAGTATATTCATATCATGTTTATATTTCAATGTTATATTATTAAACTATATTATTTTTTTATTAGATATATTTATTTATTCATTTTTATATTATTTTGTATATTCACAAAATAGCTATATAGCTCTTTCTATTAAGTAGAATTATTTAAAAGATTTATGTACATTAATTTAATACATTATTTTCATTACTAAGGTGATGTACCAGACCTATCGATAGATTACTAATGATTTATCAATATAGTCAATATCCTAAATTATAACAAAATCAATATATGAAATAATTGAGTAAACTTTAGATATTTTTGAGAACATTAATAATAATTTGTATTGTAAATAGTGTCATAAATATAGTACCGAGTGTTTTTGTATTGAATCATTATTGCATTTATTGTTTCTGAAGGAAGTCCATATTTACTTAGAACTATTTTCATCATTTCGCGGTTTATGGTGTCGAAAGCCTTACAGAAGTCGACGATGAGGAGTGTGAGAGGTACATTTTATCTTTTACAACTTCGATTATACGGCGAATTGTTAGAATTTGTCTAGTTGTAGATCGGTTTTTTCGAAATCCATTTTGACTTTTCCTTAGTATGGGATCAATTTATGGTCTAATTCTGTTTAGTAAAATCAGGTTGTAAAAGTGTGCTGCTATAGGAGTTAATCTGATACCTCTGTAATTTTATGTGACAGATAGAACGCCTTTTTTTGGGAAGGGAAGTAAACATCCTTGAGTCTATCTTTCAATTGGTTCTTGCCAATATATCTTATTGCACGACTCAAGTAAGAACTCTTGAAATTGGTGTAGTTTCCATACTTCCACAAGTATTTCGTCTAATCCTGTGGCCTTACCGTTTTGCATATTTTTAGTCGCCTTTATGAGTTCTTCAGATGTAAAATTGCCAGTTTTAATATCAAGTTGATCGTATTCTGTAGGATGGAAATTTGTACTGGTTTGGTTGCTTATTTGACAGCCCAGTAAATCTTTAAAATGATTTTTCCATAGATCGATAAGATCTTTCTTCTTATTTGCTCTGAAACTTAGTTTAATTTCAGTTGATAAAATACGATGATCAGATGCTATACTTATAAAAGAGTTATATGCTCTGCAGTTCATTATGCTGTTTTTCCATTTCTTATTGATGATTAGGAAGCTAATTTATGATTTATAGTCGTTCGGGGAGTTATGTGTCCAGATATGTCCTAGTTTTTTTTTGAAATTTTATGTTCAGGCATAAGAGATTATTCTCCTTTAGGTAATTTTTTAGCATTGTTCCATTTCGATATGTTGTCGTATGATAAGAGTATTTATCTGTTTGTCTGAGTTGAGCATTGAAATCGCCGCCAATGATTATGAGATTATATTTCGGGATCCGTCTTGTTAAAGAATTTAGTTCCATATAGAATGATATCGTTTCTTGTTCGTCACTTACATTTGTTGGGCTATAACATGAAATAATAGTCGTTTTTGGATTTCCAGAAAGGTTGATAGTCATTATTCTAGGAGTTATCTTCTATATATCTGATATTGCAGCATATGCTTGTTTATTGACTAGAAAACCTATACCACCTGTGGATGCATTTATAGAATTTCTCCAATCTGAGAAAGTTATGAGTTTCCAATTTCCATAATTATGTTCTTTAATTAAAATGTCATCATCAATTATTCTATGTTCTTTTCGGATGATGCTATTAGCTCTGGTATTTTCCAGATCTATCTAAGTGTATGTGTATTCAGTGTTCCAAATATGATAACTTTATTTGCCTTTTGTAGTTTGAGGAGTTTGGATTTTTTGGATTTCTCAGTATCTATTTTTTCGACTGTAACCTGAGGTAGTATTACAGAACGCGCTCCTTGTTTTATCGAGCGACGAGAAATGCGGCATGATACAATTGTTGGTTGTAATTGTGTCATAGTTTACTTTCGGTAGCTGATATATATATGCTATAGCATTGTGCGGTCGCTACTCCATACCCATGCTAACAGTGCTCAATGGTAGAGTTAAGGTACCGGCTGGTATTAGCTTTGGCACATACGCTTACCCTGTTTCCAGTAAACTTCACATGCCCCTGATCGGGTAGCTAACAGGTACTATGCCTTGCCAAAGGGAACCCTGCAGTGGCAATTCCCCTATCCGCAACCTGGGGAGTCGTTGGGGCGGAGTTTAGCATCTCAAATTCCAGTAAAGAAAAAGTAAGAGCAATATATATCCAGCAGTAAGTATCACAGATGCAGATTACGTAGACGATATTGCTCTAACAACAAACGACCTATCAGAAGCAAATACTCTATTACTTTTAATAGAAGAGAAAGCAAATGAAATTGGTTTAAACATAAATTCAAGAAAAACAAAATAAAATAGTTTTAATAAAAATGAGAAAACAAAGACGATTATTAAGAGTTTAAACGGAGAAAATATTAAAAAAGTAGATGATTTCAAATACCTTGGAAGTTATATAGGATCTACAGAACATGATATAAATATTAGAATCGCGAAGGCATGGGCTGCTCTAAACAACCTAAATATAATATGTAAATCAAATCTAAAAATAAACTTCTTCAGAGCTGCTGTAGAAACTGTTCTAGTCTACGGTTCCGTACCTGGACAATGACAGTAGCTATGGAGAGACACAATGATGGAACATATACGAGGATGCCAAGGTTTATTAAAAACAAGCATTGGAATCTACACCTAACTAACAAAGAACTATATAAAAACATTCCGAAAATATCTGACACTATGATAAAACAACGACTGCGTTTCGCAGGACATTATTGGAGGAGTAATGATGAACTGGTTAGTGATCTACTACTATGTAACCCAAAACATGGTAAGAGATCACATGGCAGGCCCAGGAAATCATATATAGATCAGCTAAAAGAAGACACAATTCTTAATATAGAATAACTACCGACTGCGATGAATGATAGAAATTAATAGACATTACGTGTTATGGAATACCGAGCAAGCTCGAACTGGTTATTTAAGGTAATTTGTTAATTATATGTGTATGTATTCTTCTGTATTTCATAACAAATGTTAACCTATTGTGTAATATGGCATAATGTATATAGTCATTACATGATATCGTATTATAGTATGTTTATACCGGATGTAAGATTGTATAGCATACATGATTAATACTACTATGATTAGTAGCATTAACTTTCGTAATTGTAAAATTTACAATAAATAAAATGGTTAAATAATATTAATATTACAATATGTACATATAATAAATGTTTATCATTATAATCAATGTACATTATGTATAATAAATTAATATGTAGATTATAAGGAATCAGCATAAGTATATATATATATATATATATATATATAACAAAGTGAAGTTCATTCGTATGTGACTTAATCGACAAAAACCTGTTGAATATAATAATAAAAAAACATAATAAGGAATCAGTATCATAGGTACACATATAGCATAATAATCACTAACAGTATATATTACCATATGATATCCTAAAATGCTTTTACTAAAAATATCATCATTTTAACCTATAGATTAAAGAAATGTCTATAGAGGTGTTAGGTTCTATATTTATATGAGCTAGATAAATAATATTGTGTTTTAATGAAATCAAAGAATGTTTCTATATAATATATATATATATATATATATATTTAAACCTTTCTCTATATGCACATATTCTTATGTATGTATATACCTAATATACAAAACCAATGGTAAAACTAGATGTAGTACCATTCAATTATATATACACTTATGATAAAAATCAATAATATTATATAAACAATACCCATCTATAAAATGTATTCCTAAATTTTAAAAATATATATGTATGTATCTAATTACAAATTATAAAATGAGTACCTACTAGTGCTGTAAAATTTCAAATCTCAAATATCACATCTAAAATCTTTTTTTATCGGTTCGGTTCAAATCTTCAATTTTCGGGTATGTGGAAAGATTTGATGGTCTCAAATCTTTATTTTAAATTTAGTTTCGGTTCGGGTATCATGTCGGGTATTGTTCGGGAAACGATCGATTAACATAATTATGTAATAAGTTTCTTTCAACTATTTTAAAATATCCATTAAAATGTATAGATATTATTAATTCGATCATCAGTTATGCCACCTATATGATAATATATTTAAAATAGAATAATGTTATCAAGGACACCATTTCCTTGATTTATTATCCTTTAATAACAATATTTATAAAATAAATTGTATATTCTGCATATTCCTGAAGGAATATCATTAGATTAAGTTTAAATGATTTATACTCTGTAATAACAATTAATAACAATTAACTTCCTGTGTGGCTCAGTGGCTAAGGCGTCAGACACACAAGCAGTAGGACATGGGTTCGACCCTCGTCCGGACCATTAATTAATTTTATAAAATGGGTCTTAAAATATTATTTAGAAGTGATCTTATATAATTGTGTATAAATAAATGATCGGCTCTCGTTAAAACCATTGATGCCTTAACATGAGAGCGGCTTCGAAGGGACATTAGAGCCATATATGGTTATAAGTAAAAACTTCATCTAAGTTCCTGGATGGGATGAAAGGACTCCACCAAATAAAAAAATAACAAAATAATATATAACATTTTTAATTCATAAACTGTTTAAAACTATATTTGTCTACAAGTACATTTTTAATAAATATTTGACACTATGGTATATATATAATACTAGATGTATCTACTAAATATATAGTCTAAATATAATATTTATATTTAGCCTTCTATATATATATGTTATAGCATATATGCTATATATATAGTATATAGGATTCCTCTTACACCTTTACTTATATACTTATATATATATGATTATTAGAATAGTAACGTATTCAATAATTCAAATAATTAATAATTATTTATTGTTAATTATTCAAATATAATTTATTTATTAATTATTATTATTAATTAATATAATTAATTATATATTATTTTAATAATTATTAATTATTTAATTATAATTTATTAATTAATACTTATTTATAAATTAATTATTATTATTATTAATTAATAATTATTATTTATTAATTACTATAGTTATTTATTAATTATTATAATTATTTATTAATTATTATAATTATATATTAATTATTTTAATTATTTATTATTTATTATAATTATTTATTAATTATTATAATTATTTACTATTTATTATTATTTATTAATTATTATAATTAATAATTAATTTAATTAATAATAATTATTTATTAATTAATTTATTATTATTAATATCTCATTTTTTTGTTCTATCTTAAGCTCGAGCTAAACTGGGATTTAACTCGAGTTAAACTTGGATTTAACAGGGATTTAACTCTAGTAATCTCGAGTTAAACTTGGATCTAGCTGGTGTTAAAAGTGTTACCAAATTACCGAGCTAAACACGAGTTTAAACTCGAGATAAATCCAAGTTAAACACGAGTTTTGAATACTGGGTTGATATTTTAAGATTTGAAGTTCTCGAGAACAACCAAGTATTTGAAATTTTACAGCACTAGTACCTACATACATTAATATATATCAACATATTGTAACCATATATACAATTAATATAATATAAATGGTAAATAATTGTGGGGGCGGTTATATAAAATTATATTCTATATATACTAACCTTCTTTTATTGAATAAATATAAATATAATTTATATACATATATATATGTTCATAATTCAATAACTTAATAACATTATCGTATGAATCGAATAGGTAGCATGAAGTCATACGTATTACATAATGTGTATATAATCGACAACAATAGAATCACTATTAAGCCAAATTGAAAACCTTGAACAATTATATACTATTTATAGTATATTGCAAATTATTAGATAATTAATAATTAATTTATATACCACCTTCTTTAATTTAATTATATATATAATTCAGTATTTTGTATAAGAACCCAGATAGATATTTAAGCAAAGTTTATGATCATCCGTTGAAAAAAACATTATAACTATAGTAATACAAATAAATTAACTATAGAGATTGTCTTTAAATTGTAATGGTAAAATATAAGTATTATAAAATTATAAAACAAACAAATTTTAAAATAATTTTTATAAATAAATTAAAAATTTATAACAAAAACTAGGGATGAGTAAATAATAAATTATTCAAGTCTGAAACAACATAATATGATCATGATCATGACCCAATAAACACAAATCATAGCTACACTTGCAACAATAATAACATATTTTCAATGTTAATAACCATGTTAACTAAAAAAAATACGAGTCATAAAATATACATTAAGTCAAACCCTCTTATCTATTGAATATAAGACTGAATAATGTATCATTCATAAGGTGAGAAAAAGTGAGTTTTTAATTCTCTCTTGAATTGTAATTAAATCTAGAAATTCTAGTTATACTCTTGTACTAAAATATATAAACATAAATTAATTGATATTTAAACATAAATATATTTGAAATCATTATTTTTTTAAATAATACTGTAATTATAAAATTGTTATTAATTGAAAATGTCACACAATATTTATTATGTATATACATAAAAAGTGAAACAAAAATATAAAAAAGAAATCACTATTTGAGGACAGTAATCCGAATTATCGCTTAAATAATAATAAAAGTAAGTATTCGGGTTTTTTATAACATGTGATACGAAATTCAAAATGAAGCTTACAATATTTGTATTATAAATTTCAAAATATTCTTAAAAATCATATTAAATATATTTCACCTCTCTCTTCAAATAAAACTGTCCAGTATATTACATTAATTACACCTAAATTTAATAATATCTCACTTATTGGTAGATCTTTTAGTATTAATTCCCTACTATAATTGTGACTTGCTTCTATATAATATTAGAAAAATAACTAATTATCATTAATTAAGGCAAAATGTAAACAAAATTCTATTGTATAATTATTATTGTATGTTTATATATTATATTTATATTTTTAATTTTAAATTGACTTATATATATTTATTGATTTATTTTCGCAATTATAATACATATGTATTATTGCAATGCACGATTGAGTGTGTAGGTTATTGTCTATATATTGTGAATGTTTTAATAAAGTAATCAATCAATAAAGCAACCAATCTATCAATCATATTCATAAATATCATCATCATCTAATCATCATATCAAAGTAATATCCTATAAATGCAAATACAAATCTACAAAATTGAATTTTGTGTATATATATTAAAGATTTCCAATAATCAAATTAGATTATAAATTATCATTAAAGAAAAATATAATATATAATTTATGATTATAATCATTAATAATTAAATTTATAAAGTAAATATAAGTTTATACATTAATGTTTAAATTAAAATATATTAATATATATTCTATAAATTAAAATATAATTTATAAATAATTATAAATATAATATAAGTATATTTAATAGAATTAGATTTATTGTATTGTAATGACTCATTATATCACAGTAATAAGGCTTCAACAGTTAACATATAAAACGCGATAATAAAACGGAACATAAACATACTCAATATCTATTCATGATTTGATCATAAAGAACGATACGAAAATAAGAGTAAATTACATTAATGTATGGTGTTTAGGTATCACAGGTATTCATAGATTTAATCTTTTATAATACTATATTGTTATACAATTAATATTTTAGTTATGTATAATATTCGACGAATCAAAGCCATTTTCTTAGTTTGTCACCTAAATATAAGAATTTGAATTATTATTTTATTTATATATATTACATATACCTAGAATTTAATAATATGTTTAATTTTTAGTGTGAATATTTTATAATAAAACGGATATTTATTTATTTATTACAAATTAAATATTCATTTGTTATAGTTACTTATAAATTATTATTTATAAATAATATAATTGATTAGGTATGTTATCTAACCTTAATTGTCTAAGGCCAAGGTATATCTAAATCAATATAAAGTTCGTAGTCGTATTGTATTATGGGTCCGGTAGATATATCACGTGTATCAGTCATTGCGTAATACTATTGTAGTTGTAAGGAACATAGGGCATTGTTCGTGTTTTTATAGTGGCGATTCTACTGTTGTTAGACTAGCGCCTCTGATCTTATTAGTGACGTCATTAACTATGGTTATATATACATCTCTTTCAATACTTGATAATAACATCGTGTACTCTAGAGATGAATAATCACCGCAGTTACCTTAGTAACACTATTGAGTCATATATGACGTAATATATTGTATAAAAATGATAAATACAAGTAGTAGTAATATATCGCAGACTAACGATCTTTGTATTTTTAATTAGTTGTTTTTAATTGTGTTTTATATATTTTTATTTAGTTATTTTTTGGTTTTGTATTATGTGTTTTTAAAAGTATAAATGTTATTTTCGTTATATTGATTTTTATGTTTTTAATTAATATTTTTTATTATGTATTTTTATAATATTTTTTTCCATAGAAAATGGATAGAGCTATGAACGGTAACTTAGAAATATTATAATCTGAATTATATTAGATTTAATAATATTTTTTCATTTTTGATTTTTCCTTGACACATATAATTTGTATAAAATTAAATTTAACTATTTTTCATCGTATTTATTTATTATTTAAAAATATTATTGTTTTTATCTTATATATCTTATCTTAATAAAAGTGTAATCAATACTTTAAATCCATCTATCATTATGATTGGAATTTTATCTTCACATTTATTTCTACCACTCACTATTACATTTGGTAACAGCGGTGGAAAAACTAAACGTAGATATCTTAAAAGACTATACACTATCATTTTGTAAGTTTAAAAACATATATGGTTATATAGTGTGGAGTCATATAGTGAGAGGGCGGAATCGTATGCGTTATATAATATTACCGGTGTCGTTAAGTTATAATTTTCATTGTTAGGGGTTAAATTAACCACAATATAAGGAGTTAGAGGGAGTTAAAGAGAGTTTGCAAGAACATTATCTGATTATTATATAATTAGAATTAAAAGAGATAGTTGTAGAGAGTCTCCGAAGAAATGTAAATTATATAAGGTAGGCTATGTGTAGTTTGGGTAAGGATATTATATACATTTAGGAGTTGAGAAAATGCATTGTTATAACAATAGTTAGGAAGAAGTATCGAAGACTGATACCTATGACAGTTATGGGGTTAATATAGAGTGTAGATATCGTATTTATCAGGATGGGCAGGATATAGATGTATTATCATGGGTTTTCCGATGAAAAGTAATGGTAGATGTCCCAGGGATAATTATTTCAGAGAGGTTAGATACTATCGATGTTTTAGATTAGGTCATTTAAGTAGTAAATGTAGAGTAGATATATTATGGAATTAGAAATAACTATTGTCTGTGTATGGAAAGTAGTATATACAGTGGGGAATTAAAGTAGAATATTTGATTGACTTGGGCAATCAAGTATTTATTATTCCATTCAGTTTCTTTCACGAAATAATTAATAAAAACATTCTTCATGTTTATAATTAGAGTAGCAAATAGTGATATAAAAAGGGGTAAATTAAAAGGGGAAAATATAGGAAAAAAGGGTTTTATAATATCGAAATACATAATTTAAGAGTTATTGGTATGAATGTGGTAGGTGGATTGAGATGTATTTCTGGTGTGATAAGTATTAATGTTAGTAAAGATATTATAGTAAAACATGGAGTTATGAAAATAGAGGTTAATAATGAAATTATAGTGTATACAAAAATAACTGGTTATGATATGAACCCAAGAGTTTAAGATAGTTTTTGATGATTTTGTGCATGAATTTCGGGATGTATTTGCAAAAAAGGTTATTGAGGAAATGTATTGATATGGGTGAACATAACTTACAATAGTAGACGACATGCCGGTATCTCAGTCACATAGGAGAACACCGCATAATCAGTTATCGACGGTAAGAGGGTATTTACAAGTGTTGGTAGATGATGGAAATATGAGTCAGAGAATAGGTATGTTATTCATGTAGTTATAGTAAAACAATCGTTTGCAATGAAGATGTGTATAGATTGTTATGGAATGTTTATAATCGTATAGTCACCATGTTTTAGTAAATGCACTAACCTTAAATAAACATCAGTTATCTAATTATGCTAACGCCCCCAAAGTAATCTTTACGTTAAATCAATATAAACTATATATAGTAGGACACTTATCAATGACTCGAGGTTAGTGCATTTATAGTAACTATATTATAACATAGTGACAGCGGCTAAACGTTTAAAAAGTGTATATTATTGCCATATTATTAAGAATTAATAATTATAAGGAAATTTGTTTTCAAAATAAATTTTGAAACAAATATTTTTATAATTTATTTATTTTATATAATTTATTTATAATACCGCGTAATATTATATAATACTATATAATACAGTTTATATAGTATACAAAATTAATATTATTAACATATAATTCGACAAATTATATGATAATTTAAAGTTATTATTACAGTAATTAATAAAAGTACAAATACATCGATATGAGTGAATTTAGAGTACTAAAAATACTTGTAGTAGATAACCTTAGAGGAGCGGAATTATTTAATATATGGATAGAAGAATATGAGATATATGAGTGCGCCAAATAAATAGAAAATAAACCAGAAAAAGTACAAATAGGTATTTTTTTGAATAAAATTGGACCGGACGGGGTAAAAATATTCAAGTCTTTTAAAGACGAAGAAATTACGGTTATAGTCAAAGAAAAGAACGTACAATTATCAGGGAAACTAAACCTGGATTGGATAAAAACTCAATTTAACAAATATTTTATTCCACGAAGGAATGTTACATATGAACGATATGTATTTTTCAAACGGGCACAAGAAGACAATGAAAATATTGATACATACCATATCGAATTAAAAAAATTATCTATAAACTGTGAGTTTAAAGATTTGCGGGACTCCCTTATTAAGGATAGACTGATCATCGGAATGAAGGATGACATGTTGAGGCAACGGCTACTACAAGAGGCGACCGGTAAATAATTAACGGCGGAAAGGGTCATAGAATGCGCTCGAACTAAATAAATAGGTAGCAATCAGAGTGAAGAAATAAGAGGGAGAAACAAAGAAGATATCGATTACGTGCAAAATGACTACAAAAAGAATAAATTCGAATACAAAAGAGGAGATACGAAGAAAAAGTGCTCTCGTTGTAACAACATTCATGAACCTAAGAAATGTAAAGCTTACGGGACTAAATGCGCGAATTGTAAGAGAACTGGACACTGGGCAGTATGCTGTAGATCTAATAAGGTGGATGAAGTAATAATCGAAAAAAACAATCATCTCGAAAACGAAGAGTTTACATTCTTAGGCGAAGTTTCAAGATGTACGGAAGATAATAATCCATGGATACGTGATGATAGGGTTAACACTGAAAAGGATAACCAGGTTATTCGATTCAATATAGACACAGGAGCTAGTGTAAGTGTGATACCGGAGATAAAGAATCTATCAAATTTAAGTCGAACGAACAACACTTTTAGAGGTCCTGGAAATACAAAGTTGGAAGTACTGGGATACTTTGACGGGAAATTATCATATAAAGAAAAGGAAATCGAAGAAGAGATATATGTCATAAAAAACCAAACCACAGGATTATTATCAAGAAACGCATCTGTGAAACTAGTCATGATTACCCTGATAAATGAAGTGAAAAAAGAATCACTTTATGAAGGATTGGGGCAATTGAAAACGCAATATAAAATAAGGGTGAGAAAAGATGCGATACCATATTCAATATATGTGCCCAGACCTGTACCCTTAAGGATGCAAGAAGAAGTAAAGAAAGAGTTAAAACGAATGCAAGATCTAGGGGTCATAGCGGAGTCGGAAGGACCGTCAGAGTGGTGCAGCCCTATGGTAGTAGCAACGAAGTCTAATGGCAAAATACGAATTTGTAGTGATTTGACCAAGCTAAATAAGAGTGTTCAGAGGGAAGTCTACCCTATGGCTACGTTCGAAAATAGTCTGTCCCAAATCAGAGGAAAATACTTCTCCAAAATAGACGCAAATTCGGGTTTTTGGCAGATACCACTAGAAAAATCTTCATGGGAGTATACACATTTTTTGACTCCATGGGGGAGGTTTCATTATAGGAAATTGCCATTCGGATTAACCTCATCCCCCGAAATATTTAGTAAAGAAATGAATAGAATACTAAAAGATGAAGAAAACGTGATAATACACATGGACAATGTATTAATAATGGGAGATACGGAGTCAAAAACATTTGACATGAACAAGAAAACGCACATAACTACAGATGCATCAAATCACGGCATAGGTGCAATATTGTGGCAGAAATGTAGTAAAGGTGAAAAGTGGATCCTAGGAGCAGCCAGCAGATCACTAAATGAGACGGAACAACGGTATTCTACCATAGAAAAAGAAGCCTTAGGAGTGGTAAAAATTCCATTATTATATATGCGGAGCATCAGTTGTGGTTGAAACAGACCATAAACCCTTAGTTCAAGTACTCGAAAGCAAGGAAATTGAAAAAATGCCATTACGTATACAAAGATTAATGAAATATAGTGTCAAAATAGTACACATTTCCAGAAAGAATAATGCAGGGGCGGATGATTTATCCAGATACCCAGCAGAAACAAATGTTGAAAGCATACTAGAACTAGAAACGGAGAAATTTGTGGAGCAACACACGAAAAACTATGAAGACGTACGAAGATGGAGCTATCTGGGGAAGTCACAAGAGGAAGATAGAATAATTAAACTATTGAAAGAAAAGATAGAGACGAAGTGGAAAAGAAAAAATTCCAGTCGAGAGTTGGATCGATATTATCAAAATCGACAATACCTATCATTAATACAAGAGTGTGTTATGTTTCAAAACAGAATAATTATTCCGGAGATAGAAAAACAAAGAGTATTGAAGGAAATACATAACGCACACCAAGGGGTGACGAGATGTATTGCAAGATCTAAAGAAAGCGTGTGGTGGTTTGGAATCACAGAGGATATTAAAGCACACGTAGGGTCATGCATTCAATGCATGATTTATGAAAATAAAAA
Source organism: Osedax fenrisi (assembly GCA_964019155.1). Taxonomy (NCBI): domain Eukaryota; kingdom Metazoa; phylum Annelida; class Polychaeta; order Sabellida; family Siboglinidae; genus Osedax; species Osedax fenrisi. The sequence goes on along the minus strand of OZ025244.1, from coordinate 30,998,712 downwards.
AATAGAAACTTTAGAAATGATTCCCATACCAAAAGGACCGTGGGAGATGTTGGGAACCGACATATTTCAATTAAGCGGAAAGAAGTATCTATTAGTAGTAGATTACTACTCTAAATATATTGAGTTGGCATTGTTGGAAAAAGGTGAAAATGCTGGTAGAATTATAGAGAAATTGAAATCTATATTCTCTAGACATGGGATATCAGATCAAGTTATATCTGACAATGGCCCTCAATATGCGTCCTTAAAATTTAAAGAATTTACTAAAGTGTATAAATTCAAGCATATAACATCATCTCCACGATACCCCAAATGAAATGGAATGGCTGAACGTGCAGTTCAAACTGTAAAAAGACTATTAGAACAATTCGAAGACCAATTTCTTAGTATGCTTGAGTACAGAACCACACCACTAGAATTCGGATTGTCACCTGGAGAGCTATTAATGAATAGAAAATTAACATATATAGTGCCATTGATACAGAACCGAAAGATTGTCAATGAAGAACAACATACCGAGTATCTTGAATGGCAAGAAAATAAGATAAAAGAATTAAAAATAAGTATGATAGCAATCCAAAAGTAAAGGACCTAAATAAATTATCTATTGGGGATTATGTATACATCAAAGATCTAGACAGCTGGACAGCCAAGGTAATCGAAGTAAATCAGAATGAAAGAAGTTATACAGTGGAAGGAGAAGGAATTGTAAGAAGAAATAGATCATGTTATGGAATGTTTACAATTGTATAGTCACCATGTTTTAGTAAATGCACTAACCTTAAATAAACATCAGTTATCTAATTATTCCCCCAAAGTAATCTTTACGTTAAATCAATATAAACTATATATAGTAGGACACTTTTCAATGACTCAAGGTTAGTGCATTTATAGTAACTACATTATAACAGATTATAGGAAGTTAAATGAGAAAATAGTTAAGGATAAGAAACCGTTACCTAGATGATACATTAGAAGCATTGAATGGTTCAACATTTGTGGGGATACACGACTACGGTCATCTATTTTAGATGTAATAATTATCAATCTTAACCAACACTAATTGATGATCTGGACTGTCTATAATAAATATACGACAGTTGGACACTTTCTGGCTAGCTAGTTGATACATGGCCTAGATACAGCTGTCAACTGTCTAACTCTACAACTATCTATTCTACACATATCATTAGAGGTATGATGTTTACGATATCACATACATATATAATCCCAGGCATATCAATATTCTATTTATGTACATGTATATATATATATATATATATATATATATATGTATATATTCTATTTATATATTCTATCTATTTATATATATATATATATATATATGTATATATATATATATATATATATATATATATATATATATATATATATCTATCCCAGGATGCAAATTCTAAGGTAATCACTAAGCTAATATCACAAGAATCGACACTATCTTTCAAATCCTGGAACTATTGGCACATGGCTAGAACTCAGACTCTTCCAGTAAAAGCTTTTCCAGGCTCAACAGATAAAAAATGTAGGCAATGCTACTCCAAGGATGAAACGACGATGCACATATTGAATATGTGTACTGCATCACTAAAAATGATGACAGAAAGACATGATGCTGTCCTTGGAGTACTAACTAAGTTCCTAGATGAATGCGATATTGAGTACGATACTAGCTACATCTCACTAGATAACTTAAAACCGGATCTTGTTATCAAATATAACAACTCATGTTATTTTGTCGACATCACAATTCCCAACGACTCGATTACAAATATGGAATCTGCCGCTAATAGGAAGATAGAAAAGTATCGCCACCTCGGATATGTAATTCCCTTCTGTGTTGGTTCTTTGGGCTCTTGGTACTCTGGAAACCAAATTCTCAAGACAGAGATGAATTTTCCTACAAATACCTGGAAAATATTGAAGACCGCCAGTATTAAAGAATCAATAGAAGGTTCGGGAAGAATTTTATCGAAATTCTTCAACTGTTTTTAAAGCGTTTTATTATTTTACTTAGCATTTTATATTGTATCTTTAGTTTATTATCTTATTCTCTACTTTTAACTGTTTTTATCACAAAATTCTATTTACATATTTTATCAATTTTTATTTTGTTTAATTATTATAGATATTTTTATACCGTTTACCTCCGTTTTAGTTTTAGGATCACTAACTATGATGAAGAGGTCATAAGCTCAAATATATTTGCTTAATTGATTTTTCAATAACACCCTTCTGAGTTATATATATATATATATATATATATATATATATATAAATATATATATATATATACAAATATATATATATATATATATATATATATATGCAAATATATATATATATATATATATATATATATATATTTATATATAATTAAATAAAAGAAGGTGGTATATAAATTAATTATTAATTATCTACTAATTTAATATATATATATATATATATAATAAAATACTATTTATAGTATACTATAAATAGAATATAACTGTTCGCGGTTTTAGATGCTTTAAATAGATAAATGTCGATGACTATTACTCACATGTTATGTATGACGTATTACCTCGTTCTACCTACTCAATTCATTAATACGGTGGTATATTTAAGTTATTGAAAGATGAATATATATATATATATATATATATATTGAATTGAATTGAATTGTTTATTATAACACCAATATAACGGATGCCCTCTGGTGTATAACAATAACGAAAAATAATAAAAACAAACTAATAGGATATACAAATAACAAAAATTAAAATTAAATTAAATTAGATGTAACAATTAAATAAACCTATACACAAATAAATTTAGAAGTGTTTAGATAATGTTTTAGTTTCTTCCAGAAATAATACAAGGATTAGACCTTCCGTACGGTAGGATGTTCCATATGCGAGGAACAACAGAAGGGAATGCGCGATTAATAAATCCGATAAATGAAGTTTTGCTCTCCAAAATAATGTCATCCGATGTTAGAATCTGCTTCAGTATTCAATGACGTTTGAGTTGATTTTTATATAGTTTGGCTTACATAGGAATATATTCATGAGCTAAACATAGTAATAGCATCGTTTTCTAAATAATAACTATTTAATATGATATCGGTGTTCATCTGTTTTTAAATATTCACGACGATTGATATTATAAATAAGGCGTATAGAAGAGCGAATAATTCTATCAATCTTTTTGACTTATTTTTTCTTGAAGTCATTTTATAATGATCCACAATAATCAATTATGGTTAATACTAGAGCATTCATATATTTACATATAAGTAGCTATATAATACGCTTATATAAATACTTTCTAATATGACCAATTCTACGTAGATGGAAGTTAGCAGATTTTGAGATAGAACTAATTTGAGCATCAAAAGATAATATACTATCGATGATAACTCCAAGATTACGAGCTGAAGCAGAATGATGTATAACACTACCATTAATGATTACCGGTGAAAATTAGTATATACCTTATAATGATCTATAGATACATTGAATAGTTCAGTTTTCGCGGTATTTACTAGTAGATCATTTTTAAGAAGCCAATTCATAATTTCAGATTCATATTCTAGAAGTTCCAATTTAGAGTTAACAGGAATTTTAATAATTAGCTGTATATTATAAGCATATGTAGGTGGTATTATAAGTCATATGGTAGGTAATATTAGGAAATTTACTAATAATATTAGACAGAGCACGCAAGTAAATGGAAAATAATAAAGGTTCGAGTACTGAACCCTGAGGAACTCCATATAGTATTTTAATTGGAGGCGAAATATAATCATTACATTTTACTGAGGAAGTTCGATTATTAAGAAATGAATTTAACCAGCTGAGACAAGAACCTTCCATTCCAAGTTCCTTAATACGGTCAATAAGAATGTTGTGGTTTAGAGTATCAAAAGAACTCGAAAGGTCAAGTAGCAATAGTTGCGCACAATGAGAGGATTCGAGCGATTTATAGAGCGTATCTGTAATAATATATAAAGCAGTTTCAATAATGTATGCTATAAGCATTCTGGTAGCTCCATTAAAAAGTTACTCTCAAGATAAAATATCAATTTTCTACTGACTACACGTTCCATGCTTTTACTGATTAATGGAAGTTCTTATATGGATCTATAGTTCATAATATCATCAGGATCAAGAGAGGATTTTTCAGAATTGGCTTAATAATGACTAATTTAGAGATTTAGCCATGACCCTATCATTAAATGATTCCTAAATTAAATTCGAGATAGTAATCGAAAGTAAGACTACTATTTATTTTTATATGTAACTCAATAAAATAAGGTAATTTAATTTGTATTATATATATATATATATGAATCACATAAAAGAGATATATTAATTGTTCATGGTGATTTCAATGCAACAATTGGAAGTGGTTCAAATGAGGAATGCGCTGAATGCGCTGGGCGATTTGGAATAGGAGTAAGAAATGATATAGGCCAGAGATTACTAGAATTTACTAGAAAACACAGATTAGTAGCGGCAAATACATTATTTCTACATAAAAAGTCAAGGTGTACTACATGGCACTCTCCTAATGGTGAATTACACAACCAAATATATTATATATTAACGCCACAACGTTTCAAGTCTAGTATCATTCGCACCAGCACAAGGACATATCCAGGTGCAGACATCAATAGTGATTATGACCTCGTAATCTGTAACATGAAACTCAAACTGAAGGTTAATAGAAAACCAAAGACCACACGAATGCGATTCGATGTCAACAAGCTCACAAATGAAAAGACTGCATATAATTACAAAGAAGAATTTGGAAAACAACTTAAAGAGTTAGATATTCATAAATATGACCTTATCACAGCTTATTTGAAAATTGAAGACATAACCACTGACTCAGCGACAAGAACTATAGGAAAAAAATAGATATCAAAAACAACTATGGATCACAAAATATATACTTGATCTTTTCGATGAAATACGATATCTTAAAGCAACTAAAATAATAATAATATAGAACTTATTAGCAAATATAGAAAAGTCAATAATAAAATACGCAAAGACATGAATACAGCAAAAGAGCAGTGGATACAAATGCAATGTAAATCAATAAATGAAGACATGAAATATGGACGACATAACAAAAGAGCATACGAAACTCTCAAAAGCCTCACAAAAACGCCATCAAGAATCACTCCGATAATAGAAGATAATAATGGATAGCCGCTAGCCAAAGAACAACTCTATTTCAAGCGATGGACAGAATACTGCCAGGAACTTTATAACTATAATATTATATCTGACTACATCGTTAAAATCAGTCAGATCACAGAGAAGGTAAATGAATAACCAATTTTAAAATAAGAAATTGGAGACACTATACAAAAGATAAAATAAGGTAAATCTCCTTGCATTGATAATATACATGCAGGTAGGGTTACCGTGGTGAGTTACAAAAATAAGGAGAAAATAAAATCATTAATGTTTTCACAGAATTATGTCTAATATCATGGTCTAACAAAGAATGGCTAAAGCAATGGGGTCCCTAATAGTACCAATTCCAAAAAAAGATAATCTCAGAAAGTTTGAGAATTATAGAACTCTGAGCCTAATATGCAACTCAAGCAAAATTATATTGAGAATTATAGTGAATATATTAACCTCTCAAGCTGAAGGAGTATTTTCGGAAAAACAATCTTGTTTTAGGAAAGGAAGAAGTTCCACTGAGCAGATATTCAATTGTAGAAACCTAATTGAAACACATTTATAAAGCCAAAAGTACTTATATCATAATTTCATAGACTTTAAAAAATGATTTGGTACAGTCTCGCATGTCCAGTCTGGCAAGTATAGTCCTGTGTTCCTCAATTTATTTCTTGAAAATATTATGGCTGGAAATCAATATGAACATATATCTACAATATCAATTGGTAGCCGAAATCTATATAATCTCAGATTCGCCGATGATATAAAATTGATAGCTGGATCAAACGATGAACTGCAAACACTCACAAACACACACAAACAAGCTGTCAAATAGTGCTAGTCGGTATGGAATGCAAATTAGTGCAGAAAAGAGAAAGATAATGATCAACAGTAACAACAGAAATCATCATTCCAACATCCAATTAAATGTATAAAAGATAGACGAAGTAGATCAGTTTAAATATATCGGTGCTAATATTAGCTCAAGCTACATCGTCTATGGTAAGGTTAACTTCAATATGGAATAGCAAATATATCCGTTTCTAGCTCAAATATAATCGCTATCGCTCTCTGGTATTGTCTATGCTAACTTATGGATACGAATATTAGACTATAAGTGCTCTTTCAACAACAAAAACTACAAGATATCGAAAACAAATCTCAAAGAAAACTTCTTGAAATAACATACAAACAAATGAAGAAAAATGAGTATATTAAAGATGTGATGATCCAGTATTCAAAGAACGAGAAATTCTCGAGAAGTTCTAGTTATTTATTTTCAAGAATATCTTGTACATTTGTCAACTTTTTTTAAAGCAGAAATCTCCAGATATAAACTCGAGATAATTTCGAGAAATATGTGACGAGAAATTCTTGAGTTATCAACTCGAGATAATCTCGAAAAACATGTGACGAGAAGTTCTTGAGTTATAAACTTGAGATAATCCAGAGAAATATGTAATAAGAAATTTTTGATTTAAATAGAGAATATCTATATAAATATTATGAATATTATTAATAGATATTTAATAATAATATTTATTATAATTATTGAATTTGGAATTATAAATTATAATATCTTAAAAAATATTAAAAGAAAATTATATATATATATAACAATTATAAATTTTATTTAATTTAAATATTTGTTCTTTTATTGGCTGGCAGAAATTTGCCAATCCCTTCGATAACTTAAAACCCGTGAATACTTAGTATGCTCCATAGTAGCTTATGTGAAAATGAAATCTACCTCATCATGTGAATATATAATTATGAGGATTATTTAATAGTTAATAATTGATAATAATAACATTTAATAATAACCATAATAATAATTATAAATAGTTACCTCTTACGGCGTGAAATGCAGTATGAAATCTGATATAATTCACGAGTTATATTATGGATTGACATGGTATGCAAATTCTTTAGCAGCTCGAAACGGCTGCAAACTATTTAGTAGATTGGCATGACACACGACCTATTTAGCAGTTCGACATTGCAGATGAACTCTTTAACAGATTAATAATATCATATTTTCAAGACCCAGTTCACCTCTATCAATCACTCATCCTTTTCTACTACCTCTTCCACCTTCTCAATCTATAACTATGATTTGTTTCACTAAAACCTCTCACTTAGATTACTCTCCACACATAAATAATATGATACGCATTGCTAACTATTTTCTATATAATATTAGAAAATTTCGTTATAAGCTTACATTTCCATGACTAACTGTTTAATTCACTAGCTAGTATTCTGTAGACTTATATACTGATGTTATTATTGTATACGTTACCTGTTAACCTGATCCTACTGATTTTTTTTCATTTTATTATTGGCATGGATCTGTTATGATAATAGATTTTTTGAATATGAAAAAATATTATTATATAACGTTTGTTTTAAATTTTAAATAAGAATACTCTTTACAACATTATTGAATTTCATTATGAGGATTATTTAATAGTTAATCATTTATAATAATAACATTTAATATATTATGCTTAAAAGGTACATAAATTGTATATTTATTATACGAATATATTAAATGCCTACAGTGAATTTAGGTATTTCTTACACGTAATATAGTTTAAATTATATACATTTAGTGATACAAATTACGAATTCACTATATCATATATTAAATTCGTTATATATATTTAATATATTATATTCGTTATTATATTATATGTATAATAAATATACAATTTAGGTACCTTTTACTAGTAATATAGAGTTTAAATTATATAAAGTTAGTGAAACAAATTATGAATCCAATATTATATTGAATATATGTATACTAAATATAAAATTAAGTACCTTTTACGTGGAATATATAGTTTCAATCATATAATTGTAGTCATATAAATTACGAATTCAATATTATATTGAAAATGTGTTACATATAATTATTATAATAATATAATATTTAAGGTACATTTTTGAACTGATTTTACACGGAATATAGAGTTTCAATTATAGTCATATAAATTATTAATTCAATATTCTATTGAATATATGTGACATATAATATAATATTTAATTAGTTACATTATATACACATATAATTATATAATTAATATAATAATATATGATATATTTAAAATAATATAATATAATATTAAATATTATTATTATAATTATATGTAAAATAAATATACAATTTATGTACCTTTTACTCGTAATATATATACTCTATAGAGTCCCAATTATATAACTTTATGATACAAATTATGAATTCAAAAATATGTATAATAAATATCCAATATAGGTAACTTTTACGTATAATATAGAGTTTCAATTATTTAAATTTATATAAATTAATAATTTTAATTCTTCAGGGGGGAAATGAAGTAAACAATGTTTATTATCATTATAATCCGGATTATAACGACATAACAATCCTATTATAACCGATTATAATGTAATTGTTATTATAATAATATAATAAATTTAAAATTGTGTACTTATATAATTAGTTTAAATTGTTATCATAATTTATTCAAATAGTGTAACAAATGTAAAACTTGTAATGGGATATCAGTTGACTATGAACAAATATATTTTTAATTTATATTTTTATAAAGTATATATTTTATCTGTGTACCGACTAGTCTTTATATTATTTTCTTATATTTTTACACTTATTTATTTATAATTTAATAGTATATTTCGTAATAATTATTATTATTTATTTTATAGTACACTATTAATTTGAATTTGAAAACAATATTATTAATGTTATTTAGTTTTATAAAATGTTATATATCTAAAAATATAAGCTTATGAATACATTATAACTTTGAATAATATGTTATAATATAATAAGTTTATCTTAGTTATTTATTATTTTATAATTTAATACTATATTTTAAACTTATTATTATAAAAAGTATTATTATTTATGTAGAGAATATCGAATATGGCCCCGATATATATTGATAATATATTTATGATATATAAATTTATGTGGTCAAGTTTAAATGTATTACATGTATTACATGTATTGCAATATGCTATAGCTATAGCTAACAATATATATTGTACATGTAATAACATATAATACACATACTTTTATTTTATTTAATTTTTTCACCAATTTTATAAAATCCAATACATTATAATTATATTTGTGAATATTGTCTATCTGGAATTATGCATACATATATGTATAACATATATGTTATTTATATATAGCAAAATAAATTAGGTGGATCGCTTCAGTACTTTTATCTAAACACTCATTTATATACACAAACATAGCAAACAAATTATTCCGAGAAAAAAGCATATATATTATATGAGTATTTATGTGTATAATTTATTTATATTTGGGTATATAACTGAGTTGGGTATTATTATAATAATTAAAATAACTATAATAATGATAACGTTCCAACATAACGTATTATCACGTTCCAGCATAACGTACTATCAGGTTCCAACATAACGTATTATCACGTTCCAACATAACGTATTATCACGTTCCAACATAACGTATTATCACGTTCCAGCATAACGTACTATCAGGTTCCAACATAACGTATTATCATGTCCCAATATATCGTACTATCAGGTTCCAGCATAACATAGTATCACGGTCCAACATAACGTATTATCACGTTCCAACATAACGTATTATCACATACCATTAATATATTGTAATTTGTGAATAAAAATATTAGTTATAACTTGTTTATATCATTTATTGTTAAAGTTCCCGCATTAGGTTACTTTCCATTATGTTAAATTACCACTGATTTATATGATTCAAATATTATATTTATTATATAATTCAATTATATTACATAGTCGACTATGTCTTAATATTGATCGATCAATATTAAGTATATATATATATATATATATATATATATATATATCATAAAATTACATAATTAAGATACTATATATAAAGAAGCTGGTATTTATAAATTATTTACATGTTAGCCTATTTATAATCATATTTATAATTATATATAAATATTGCATAACTTATTTTTATATGAAGCCGGTTCTGATTATATGTTATGGATAATATTCTCTATATCCGATTATTGTTATATAATTGTTTCTATTGAAGTTTCAATTTCAATTGCAGAAAAATTAATTAAATCTATATATCTAAAACTATAGTAAATATAGTTGTACTATTGTACTAAAATATATAAACATAAATTAATTGATATTTAAACACAAATATATTTGAAATTATTATTTTTTTTATAAAATACGGTTTAGTGATATTTATAAAATTGTTATTAAATGAAAATGTAATGGAGATTATTAGAAATAAGCCATTCTTTAAGGTCTTGTCGAAGTGTATAAATGGTTAAATATCATAAAAATAAAAAGTAAATATTATTCTATAAAACTATCATTTACTTGTGTAATTTAGTATATATGAACAATTTACATCCAAAAACGAAATATAAATCACATAAAAACATGTTTTTATGTCCCAACTATATTTAAAAAAGTAGAAATATTTTTAATTTATATATATATATTTTTATATAATATGAATATAGTAATATGTATTATAGTACATTATTATATATATATATATATATATATATATATATATATATATATATATATACTATTATATATTATACACATTATTATCGTCATTTATAAATGTAATATGATAGATAATAAATAAGTTTATAAAAGTTAAGAAATAATTATTACAAATATTATTCTATGAAATTCCAAATGCATATTACTCAGTGATCAATATTTTCACTCTAGTTGTGTATGCATTCGTTGCTCTATAGGAAAATATATTTGATATTTTTTGATAATTTATATTGCTTTATAGAATAAATATTTATATGAATATGATTACAATAGAATATTATAAAAATATTATTTCAAATTTTTTCATAATTTGATTTATAAATAATAATTAAAAAAAATATATATATTATTAGATATATGTATAGTTTTATATATATATATATATATATATATATATATATATAACGATATGTATTATGAATGTTCTATTGTAATACAGGTGTACTTATAATATGTATACTATACAAAAAAAAGTGACTCAATAGATATAATAGTTCTATCATGACAAGTATTCTTAATAAGCATATATTTTCCTATATCTATATACATTGTATTTTGAAAACATCTGTTAAATGTGGTCTGATCAGCGTGTACACTGCGATAGGGCCTTAATATAATTAGCACAATTGGAGAGTTGCTTATTGAGACCTGGTGATGGTATATATATATAAATAAATATAATATATATAGATATATATTTATATTTATTAATACATATAATTACTAAGTTAGTGCATTTAATTGAGTGCATCATACATAATAATGTGTTATATGACGTCGTATATTTTAAGAATCTCAATCTATTTTACAAATGTACGGTTTTATTAATTATTATCAATACACACACACATATATATATATATATATATATATATATATATATATATATATATATATATACGTAAATATAATACTAAATACGGACTACGGACACTATCTGTAACTCAGGAACCATAAATCCTATAAAAATATTTTAATGAATAAAATATTCATAATTATATAAATAGTCTACATAACTATTTTTTATTTATTTTAAATGTTATATAGTTATGATTTATCCAATAAACTTATTTTTTATTACGTTTTCAAATTTATGAACAAAAATGTCAACTTCAAACCTTCACATGCATATACAAATGTATCAATATAAAACATAACAATATATTATGAACAATTAAGGTTTTTAAAAATTATATATATAATATTAATATTTTGTAATACTAATTAAGTTATATGCATTTATCTAGAGGTATATAAATCCCTAATTCGGATATTCTAGATGTCTTAATATGGACATTGTGCATCAGACACAGTACAAAATAAACCTTCGTTAGAATCAATTTAAATGTTCATTGGGAGGTCGAAATAACGAACAATTTGTAACGTTCATTGTACTCCAGTTCACCAAGAACGTTTTATATAAACGTTCTTTATACTCTATATTAGGATGAACGTTTTTGTATAAACGTTCTTTATACTATATATTCCGAAGAACATTTATATTATTTATATTATTATTATTATTATCAGATTTAGGTTTACACCCGGGTTTTTGTAGAAGCTAAAGCTTATCAATACAATTAACCTTAATTTTAAAGCAAGTCCAAACAAACTATATAAATAAAAGATAATAAAATAATAATTGACTTCATGCAGATACAATACAAGACATAGATACAATACAATGAATATATTAGAAAATAATAAAAATTGTTTGAACTTGCCATATAATTATGAAATCATCAATTAATTATTTATAAATATATAACTAACATAAATAATAAATATACTAAAAGAATGACTTAAATAAAAATATAGATAAAATAGTTTAAATAAATAAAAAATAATAAAACAGAACAAAAAGTGTATTAAAAAAAATGATAAAAAACGTTATATAACATTTTTTTTTTTATTTATAATTTTTTAAATTTATAATGTAAGAATACAAGTTTTATTAAACTAAAAAGTTAATTTATATATAAATGTCAATGAGAGTCAATAATAAGAATGAAAAAATGAAGTAAATTCAAATATAAAAGAAAAAGATTCAATAAAATATACTTATGTTATTAACAATAAAGTCAAATAATATTATTAGTCAGGAAGGAAAATAAAATAGAGAAAAATAAAAAATGTTAACAAAAAATACCAAATGGTATTTAATTTATTAATGTTAATGTTTACATAAATTCCAATAAATTAAAAATAATAATAAATATAAAAAGTGGATCTTATTATAAAATACCATACTAGAGAATATTCAAGATAAAAGATTACAATTAAAAATTAATAAAATATAGATCATAAGTATACCAAGTATGAAGATAAAAAGTTATTATACAAACGTTTCCTAAATAATTTATAATTAGAAATATTTTTTTAAATATTATTAAGTTTATTCCAGGAAACTGGTCCAACATATATTAAAGTTCGTTTACACAGTTTTTTTTTAAATTTAAAAATAGAGAAATTATTTAAACTAGTATTGTGAGATGATTACATTAAATAAAATATGTTATTAATTATATAAGGATGAAGATTATTGAATACTTTAAACATGAATTCGCATGTATTTTTATATGTAAATATTAGTATTCATATATGCTTATAATTCGATATGTATTAGCCGGGATTAAAAAAAACTTAAAAAAATTATAAAATCACAATAATATCTATAATCATATAATATTAATATGTTGTAATTTGTGAATAAAAAAATTGAGTCATAAAATGTTTATACCATTTATTGTTAGAGTGTCCGTATTAGGTTACTTTCATCTATGTTAAATTCCCACTGCTTTATATGATTCAAATATTATATTTATTATATTACTTAATCAATATTAAGTATATATATATAACCTAAAATTAAAGAATTCATATACTATATTTAAATAAGTAGGTATATATATATATATATATATATATACATTATTTGTATGTTAGTCTATTTATAATCATATTTATAAATATAGATAAATATTGCATAACTTATTTTTATATGAAAGCCGGTTCTAATTATATATTATGGATAATATTAACTATATCCGATAGCATAACTTATTTTTATATGAAAGCCGGTTCTAATTATATATTATGGATAATATTCATTATATCCGATTATTGTTATATCATTATTTCTATATGAAGTTTCAATTTCAATTATATAAAACGTAATTAAATCTAGAAAATCTAGTTATACTCTTGTACTAAAATTTATAAGCATAAATTAATTGATATTTAAACATAAACATATTTGAAATCAATATTTTTTAAAATAATACGGTAATTATAAAATTGTTATTAATTGAAAATTTCACACAATATTTATTATGTATATACATAAAAAGTGAAACAAAAATATAAAAAAGAAATAACTATTTGAAGACAGTAATCCGAATTATCGCTAAAATAATAATAAAAGTAAGTATTCGGGTTTTTTAATAACATGTGATACGAAATTCAAAAAGAAGATTACAATATTTGTATTATAAATTTCAAAATATTCTTAAAAATCATATTCAATATATTTCACCTCTCTCTTCAAATAAAACTTTCCAGTATATTACATTAATTACCCCTACATTTAATAATATCTCACTTATTGGTAGATCTTTTAGAATTAATTCCCTACTATAATTGTGACTTGCTTCTATATAATATTAGAAAAATAACTAATTATCATTAATTAAGGCGAAATGTAAAAAAAATTCTATTGTATAATTATTATTGTATGTTTATATATTATATTTTATATTTTTAATTTTAAATTGACTTATATATATTTATTGATTTATTTTCGCAATTATAATACATATGTATTATTGCAATGAACGATTGAGTGTGTAGGTTATTGTCTATATATTGTGGATGTTTAAATAATGTAATCAATCAATAAAGCAACCAATCTATCAATCATATTCATAAATATCATCATCATCTCATCATCATATCAAAGTAATATCCTATAGATGCATATACAAATCTACAAAATTGAATTTTGTGTATATATATTAAAGATTTCCAATAATAAAATTAGATTATAAATTATCATTAAAGAAAAATATATAATTTATGATTATAATCATTAAGAATTATATTTATCAAGTAAATATAAGTTTATACATTACTGTTTAAATTAAAATATATTAATATATATTTTATAAATTAAAATATAATTTATAAATAATTATAAATATAATATAAGTATATTTAATTGAATTATATTTATTTTATTGTAATGACTCAATATATCACAGTAATAAGGCTTCAACAGTTAACATATAAAACGAGACAATAAAACGGAACATAAACATACGCAATATCTATTCATGATTTTATCATAAAGAACGATACGAAAATAAGAGTAAATTATATTAATGTATAGTGTTCAGGTATCACATGTATTCATAGATTTAATATTTTATAATATTATATTGTTATACAATTAATATTTTAGTTATGTATAATATTCGACGAATCAAAGCCATTCTTAGTCTTGTAACCTAAATATAACAATTTGAATTATTATTTTATTTATATATATTACATATACTTATAATTTAATAATATGTTTAATTTGTAGTGTGAATATTATATAATAAAACGGATATTTATTTATTTATTACAAATTAAATATTCATTTGTTATATTTACTTATAAATTATTATTTATAAATAATATAATTGCTTTAGTATGTTATCTAACCTTAATTGTTTAAGGCCAAGGCATATCTAAATCAATATAAAGTTCGTAGTCGTATTGCATTATGGGTCCGGTAGATATTTCACGTGTATCAGTCATTGTGTAATGCTATTGTAGTTGTAAGGAACATAGGGCATTGTTTGTGTTTTTATAGTGGCGATGCTATTGTTGTTAGACTAGCGCCTCTGATCTTATTAGTGACGTCATTAACTATGGTTATATATACATATTTTCAATACTTGATAATAACACCGTGTACTCTAGAGATGAATAATAACCGCAGTTACCATAGTAACACTATTGAGTCATATATGACGTAATATATTGTATACAATTGATGAATACAAGTAGTAGTAATATATCGCAGACTAACGATCTTTGTATTTTTAATTAGTTGTTTTTAATTGTGTTTTATATATTTTTATTTAGTTATTTTTTGGTTTTGTATTATGTGTTTTTAAAAGTATAAATGTTATTTTCGTTATATTGATTTTTATGTTTTTAATTAATATTTTTTATTATGTATTTTTATAATATTTTTTTCCATAGAAAATGGATAGAGCTATGAACGGTAACTTAGAAATATTATAATCTGAATTATATTAGATTTAATAATATTTTTTCATTTTTGATTTTTCCTTGACACATATAATTTGTATAAAATTAAATTTAACTATTTTTCATCGTATTTATTTATTATTTAAAAATATTATTGTTTTTATCTTATATATCTTATCTTAATAAAAGTGTAATCAATACTTTAAATCCATCTATCATTATGATTGGAATTTTATCTTCACATTTATTTCTACCACTCACTATTACATTTGGTAACAGCGGTGGAAAAACTAAACGTAGATATCTTAAAAGACTATACACTATCATTTTGTAAGTTTAAAAACATATATGGTTATATAGTGTGGAGTCATATAGTGAGAGGGCGGAATCGTATGCGTTATATAATATTACCGGTGTCGTTAAGTTATAATTTTCATTGTTAGGGGTTAAATTAACCACAATATAAGGAGTTAGAGGGAGTTAAAGAGAGTTTGCAAGAACATTATCTGATTATTATATAATTAGAATTAAAAGAGATAGTTGTAGAGAGTCTCCGAAGAAATGTAAATTATATAAGGTAGGCTATGTGTAGTTTGGGTAAGGATATTATATACATTTAGGAGTTGAGAAAATGCATTGTTATAACAATAGTTAGGAAGAAGTATCGAAGACTGATACCTATGACAGTTATGGGGTTAATATAGAGTGTAGATATCGTATTTATCAGGATGGGCAGGATATAGATGTATTATCATGGGTTTTCCGATGAAAAGTAATGGTAGATGTCCCAGGGATAATTATTTCAGAGAGGTTAGATACTATCGATGTTTTAGATTAGGTCATTTAAGTAGTAAATGTAGAGTAGATATATTATGGAATTAGAAATAACTATTGTCTGTGTATGGAAAGTAGTATATACTGTGGGGAATGAAAGTAGAATATTTGATTGACTTGGGCAATCAAGTATTTATTATTCCATTCAGTTTCTTTCACAAAATAATTAATAAAAACATTCTTCATGGTTATAATTAGAGTAGCAAATAGTGATATAAAAAGGGGTAAATTAAAATGGGATAATATAGGAAAAAAGGGTTTTATAATATCGAAATACACAATTTAAGAGTTATAGGTATAAATGTGGTAGGTGGATTAAGATGTATTTATGGCGTGGTAAGTATGAAAGTTAATAAAGATATTATAGTAAAACATGGAGTTATGAAAATAGAGGTTAATAATGAAATTATAGAGTATACAAAAATAACTGGTTATGATATGAACCCAAGAGTTAAAGATAGTTGTTGAGGATTTTGTGCATGAATTTCGGGATGTATTTGCAAAAAAGGTCATTGAGTAAATGTATTGATATAGTTGAACATAAATTACAATTGTAGATGATATGCCGGTATCTCAGTCACATAAGAGAATACCATATAATAAGTTATCGACAATTAGAGGGTATTTACAAGAGTTGGTAGATAATGGAAATATGAGTCAGCAAGTAGGCATGCTATTCCTTTAGTTATAGTAAAACAATCGTGTGCAATGAGGATGTGTATAGATTATAGGAAGTTAAATGAGAAAATAGTTAAGGATAAGTATCCGTTACCTAGATGATACATTAGATGCATTGAATGGGGCAACATTTGTGGGGATACATGACTGGGGTCATCTATTTTAGATGTAATAATTCAATAATTCAATAGCAATCTTAACGCACACTAATTGATGATCGTACACTACATTGATGTTGCACTAACTGGACTGTCTATAATAAATATACACTGTATGGATAACTAGTTGATACATGGCATAGATACATCTGTCAACTGTCCAACTCAGCAAACTATATATTCTACACATATCCTTAGATGTATGATGTTTACGATATCACATACATATATAATTCCAGGCATATCACTATTCTATTTATGGACATATATGTGGACATATATATATATATATATATATATTATATTTATACTCTTCTATTTTTATATATTATTAATAAAATAGTAAATTTGCAAAATTGTTATTCTTAGAATCTAATACGTAATATTTACTCATGCAGTAATTATATTAATAAATAAATATAAATATATATATATTAATATAAAAATATATAAATATATAAATATATATATATATATATATATATATATTTATTTATATTTATTTATATATAATTAAATAAAAGAAGGTGGTATATACCTAAAGGTATATATATATATATATATTAAATTACTATTTATAGTAATAAATAGAATATAACTGTTCTCGGTTTTAGATGCTTTAAATAGATTGTTGTCGATGACCATTACTCACATATTATGTATGAATATATATCTATATATATATATATATATATATAGATATATATATACAAATATATAAATATACATATATATATATATATGTATATGTAGTATGGTCAAAGATTTTCCAAAGGAAAGATATTGCACTCCTTATCTATCTCTAGTACCTCGAAATGTAAATTTAAAATGAAAACACAATATTAACACTAGATGGCGAAATAGTATATGAAATGTTAAATCATGTGATATTTTTATTTAAATGTCTTGTTTTCTAATTATATACATGCATTTAAAATCATTACAATATAATACAATACATGTAATTTTTTTTAATATTAGATTTATAACAATATATTTATCATTTATTTTATTTGTTTATATTAAATATAACTAATCAGTGTATTCTATTGTTATATAATTGTATTATCATTTTAAAATCATGTAAATACATATTATAATACAATATACATGTATATTGTATATAATTTATTATTTACTATTACAATAAATATAGAAATGTCTTATTATCAGAATAATACCGCTAGATGGCAATATCGAATTATTAGGTGACACAAATATACACAAGTGCAATATATTTCCTTTGGAAAATCTTTGGTATGGTAACTGTATGTATGTATTTATAAATATGTTATGCAATAAGTATAAATGTGTTATGTAATTTGGATAAATGTTGATTTAATATATTTTGTTATTTATTTTGTATATAATTTGATTTCTGTTTTGTAAATTGGAATTAATAGACGTGACTTGAACGAATTTAAATGTTATGTAATTATGATGAATGTTGATTTGATATTTTTGGTTATTTGTTTTTTTTGATTTTTTTTTGTAAATTGTAAAAGAGAACGTAGTTTATAATTAGATTAACTAGTTTTATCTAGTTATCTAATTAGAAATACGCCCACTACACCCATCACGTGATCTCGTTATTATCTAGAAGTTCGGTATGATATAGTTTATTAGTGCAAACAGCGTACACTAAAAGGCTAGTAAACCATATCATATTAATTGTAAGAACTTATTGATAGATACATATTTAATCATGACTGTTATATTTATAATGTTTCATATGCATCCATATTATTTTAGTTTAAGGTTTCCTCCATTCTCGAATCGACCAACATGTACATCCTCCATTCTCTATCAATCTACATCCACGATCGCACCCATTCCCCATATATCCCCAATCACGAACACACACATTCCCCATATACACCCATCCACGAACTACACCACATTCCCCATCCATGTCCAGTCGTTTCCATTCAATAAATATATAACCTGTTGAGAACTGTTATTCTCCGTTTTCCGGAGACAACATATATATATATATATTTATATATAATTAATTAAAAGTAGGTGGTATATAAATTTATTATTAATTATCTATTAATTTAATATATATATATGTAATAGTGAGTGGTCGAAATAAATGTAACAAGAAGACACCAATCAAAATTATAGGGGAACGTTGTATTTACTCTTTATTTATAAATAAAAAACAAGAAAAACCATACACTAAATCTGTTATAAAACATATATACAGAATTACAATATGGAATAAATATAATATAATATAATGTTTTACAAACCTCCACGTGTCAAGGTATAATCAGAAATGAAAGAATATTATTAAATCTAATATGGTTCAGATTATATTACTTCAACGCGACGGTTCATTGGTCTAACCAATTATATACACTAAATAACCCTAGATAAAAAAACACAAAAATCAATATATATACAATCAACATTTCTACTTTTAATTAATACATAACAGAAAACAAAAATATAACCAATTAAAAATATATAATAAACTAAATAACATTAACTAAAAACACAAAAATCACTAGATGAAATTACATTTACAATTATTACATAAAACACAACTAAATAAAATAACTAATTAAAAATATATAATATAAACTTAATAACAACTATATAACCATATATAAGACGCTAGTCTGCTACATATACCCCTTCTAATTTTTAAAATGTACATTTATAACATTTTAAATTATATACTTATTAATTATATAATTACACACTCACTACGTTTTATATGTGTACTACCCTATAAGGTATATCTATTATATACGATCGGTACACCATTCAATTAATCACATCTACTATAAACTTTTGTGATGGACTTGTCATAGTTTTAAAATCTATCATGAATTTACTATAGTATACTAGCGTATACACTACAAAACCCATACAATATCTTAATTCCTTTACCATATCTGTCCATTTCCTAACTACCTCTACCTTTCCTTCATCTGAATCCTTTACATTTTCACTATTTTCTACTCTAATTTGTAACCATGGATAAGGTTTTCCCACTTTTATATTATCTATTTTATTTAAGAAACTATATGGAATGATAGATACTTGACTACTCGTATCAATCAAATATTCTATCTTATTCTTCTCTATACATCCTACTTTACTCTCCTCTTTATATTCTACTTTACTAACACACTCACCAATCAACTGATGGCTATCTACAATTTCCTTTAACCCACTAATCGATGTTTTCTCTTTTACATCTACTCTACAAGTACTACTTATATGACCTAATATATTACATCGAGAGCACCGAACCTCTCTAATATAGTTATATACATGACCTCTACCATAATTTGTCCTTGAACTACACGACCTTAAAGATACATTTCTATCTATAATCTGACCATCTTGCCAATTACGTTGACTACTCCCTACCTTAACACCATAACTTTCATATGTATCCGTCTTCGATACTTCCTCCCAATTATCAATACATTTCCTCAATTCCTTAAATGAGATATCCTTCCCTAAACTACACATAGCCTGCCTTAATCTTATATTAATTAGTTTTATTGTAATACTCTCTACAACAATCTCCTCCCACTGATTTTCTATTTTTTTTAATTCCATAGCTAATTTTAATAATTTATCTGAGAACACCATAGAAGTCTTATTATACCCCTGCTTAGTACCCATCAACTCATAAATAATCTCACTCCTATTTCTAATTCTCAGATAACCTTCTTGCAAACTCTCTTTAATTCCTTTTATTGTAGTTAGATTATCCCCTAACATTGACAAATACAGCTTAGCATCTCCGGTGACATGATAAAACGCATACGGCGCCGCCTCCTCTCCCTTTATACCTAATAAACTAATACACTCATCCAAATATCTCAACCATTCATCTACATCACCTACCCCATTGAACTTACTTAATTGTACATAAATCCTTTGCATATTCACAACTATCTAAACTACTACGCAATTACATAACATATTGTATACTATAATTAAATGACAAGGAAATATGCATCGAAATATCAGTCGCGTAGTAATAATATAATCTGAATTGTTGTAATCAAAAGTAAAAAAAATAATTTAAACGCGGACATTTTTAACGAACCCATTCAATATCTTAATACGACGACAATAATCGGTGACTTCCACTCCTCTTTTCTCTTTACAGTTCAGTCTGCCTTCAATCAGCTCCGCTATCTCTCCACAAACTCCGTCCGTAGTGTATGGTTTTTTTTCAAATGAAAATATAAACATAAATAAAGAGTACAAATGTGCTATTTTTTAAAATACAATCAATCCCGCCTCTGTCACCAAATGTAATAGTGAGTGGTCGAAATAAATGTAACAATAATAACACCACTCAAAATGATAGGGGAACGTTGTATTTACTCTTTATTTATAAATCAAAAACAAGAAAAACCATACACTAAATCTGTTATAAAACATATATACAGAATTACAATATGGAATAAATATAATATAATATAATGTTTTACAAACCTCCACGTGTCAAGGTATAATCAGAAATGAAAGAATATTATTAAATCTAATATGGTTCAGATTATATTACTTCTACGCGACGGTTCATTGGTTTAACCAATTCTATACACTAAATAATCCTAGATAAAAAAACACAAAAATCAATATATATACAATCAACATTTCTACTTTTAATTATTACATAACAGAAAACAAAAATATAACCAATTAAAAATATATAATAAACTAAATAACATTAACTAAAAACACAAAAATCACTAGATGAAATTAACATTTACAAGTAGTACATAATACACAACTAAATAAAATAACTAATTAAAAATATATAATATAAACTTAATAACAACTATATAACCATATATAAGACGCTAGTCTGCTATATATATACTTACTTAGTTACTTAGTCCCGTGACGTCGAACATCGTAGGGGGAGCACATTTCTTCTTCCGTAACACAACTTTTTCTATTCATCTCGATTCCATGGTTTTTCTAATAAATTACCTAAGGACAGATGTGTATATTCGGTTAGGTCGTTCATCCAGTTTCTCTTTGGGCGAGCTCTATTCCTCTTTCCTTCGACATATCCTTGTATTATTGTTTTGCATAAGTTGTTATGTCGACTTATGCGACCATAGAAACTGAGTTTTCTTTGTAAAACTATATCCAGAAGAGCCGTATTATGACCAATTCTCTTTTCGATTTCAGCTCGAACGAATAAATTAGTTTTATGCTCTCTGTAGCTTATTTGAAGTAGACGTCTGAAGGCTTTGGTTTCGAAGTCGGATATCCTTTTTTTTGATTCTTGGTATAACGTCCACATCTCGCATCCATACAACAGTGTTGAGAGAACTAGTGATTTATATAGCTTACATTTTATTTTAAATCCAATTTCTTTGCCACTCCAAATCTTTTCTAATTTCACCATTACTGATGTTGCCGTTGCAAGTCTTATACGGATTTCTTTTTTTGATGCTGCATCATCGGATATCGTAGCTCCTAAGTACTTGAAATTAGAAACATTCTCTAAAGCTTTACCATACATCATAATATTAGGCGCTTCTGTTTCTCCGTTCACTAAAGTTTTACTCTTATCGATATGGATTATTTCCATTCCGAAATACGTTGTTGCTTTTTCAAGTGAATCCGTAGACTTTGTAATTCCGCTTCCGAACCAGCCAACAAATCTATATCGTCGGTAAACCTTAAATTAGATATTGGTCTCATGCCTATTTGTATTGATGATTCATGATTTTGAAGTGTGACTTGCATTATTCTTTCCAAAAATATATTGAATAGTTGCGGTGAAAGTAGGCAGCCTTGTCTTACCCCCACTTTAGTACAGAATGTAGGGCCAATTTGATTGGTAAGTAACACAGAGCTGGTATTAAGACATCTAAAATATCCGAATTAGGGATTTATATGACCTCTAGATATATGCATATAAGTTAATTAATATTAGTTACAAAATATAGAAATTATATATATAATGTTTTAAATACTTTAGTTTTTAATTATATCGTTTATTATCATCATTTATATCGATATATTTGTATATTTTTGAGAAGGTTTTAAGGTGACATTTTTTTTAATAAATTTAAAAACGAATACAAAATATCAGTTAATTGGATATATTAGCACTATTTTGAATAATTAAAAAATAAAAAATACTTATTTAGACTATTTATATTATTATAAATATGTTATTCATTAAACATTAATTTTGTAAGATTTATGGTTTCTGAGATACCGAGAGTGTCCGTATTAGGTTACTTTCCCCTACAAGGTGGTTATGTTGTTAACTGCTGATATCACGTGATTCTGTGTTATTATCAGGAGTATGTGTTATTCATCGTAAATGGTGCTGCTCTAACTGGACTGTCTAAATATACGACAGTTGGATACTGTCTGGCTAGCTAGTTGATACATGGCCTAGATACAGCTGTCAACTGTCCAACTCATCAACTATATATTCTACACACATTGTTAGATATATGATACATATAATATCATATAAGTATATAATAACACGTATATCACTCTTATATTTACGTACGTATATATATATATATATAATTAAATAAAATAAAGAGGTATTTATATTAATTATTAATCATCTGTTAATTTGCAATATACTATAAATAGATTATAATTGTCCAATGTTTTAGATGCGGCTTTATAGTGATTCTATTGTTGTCGATTACATACACCCCAGTATTCAATACTCGTGTTTAACTTGAATCAAACTGGGAAACTGGGGGAAACTGGGGGAAACTGGGGGAATCTGGTCCAAACTTGGATCTAGGTGGTGTAAACTTGGATCATATTTAACTAGTTGAAACTTGGATCATTATAAAACAGTTTGATCCAAGTTATTTTTTTAACCTGGTGTAAACTTGGATTTAGCTGATCCATATTTAACTAGTTGAAACTTGGATCATTATACCACAGTTTGATCCAAGTTATTTTTTTAAACTGGTGTAAATTTGGATTTAGCTGATCCATATTTAACTAGTTAAAACTTGGATCATTATACCACAGTTTGATCCAAGTTATTTTTTTAAACTGGTGTAAACTTGGATTTAGCTGATCCATATTTAACTAGTTGAAACTATTTAACTATTTAACTATTTAACACTGTTTTACATATTCTAAAATTTATTAATTTAATTCAACTTACAGAAGCTGCATCCCAAATACACAAGGAAGCCACTTCGACGGAAACAACTCATATTATAGAACATTTTTTAAAAAATAATAAAAGGGTTAAAAAATAAATTAATGTTTTACATTTTGTATTTATTAACAATTATATTAATTTAACTCAAATTAAATATAATATATTCATATTTAGTAGTAAAATAATAAATATTAGTATAGTATTATTATTATAATATATATTGAAATATATTTTAATTTATCAACATAAATATTTATTTTAGTAGAGTAGTTATAATGAAATGTTGATATATATGTATATATTCTTTGAACGTTATGCTAACTTATAAATAAATAAACTGATTTCTGAAAACTTCCTTGGATTTAACCGGTCATGAATTTGTATTATCCTCTATTCTTCTTGATGTAAGCTATAATTAATTATATTATAGTTATTTTAATTTTGCTAACTTATTTAATTTGGATTAATCTCGAGCTGAACTTGGATTGAACTTCATTTTTCTCGAGTTGAACTTGGATTTAGATCGATGTAAGCTGCATTTAACTTGAGTAAACTTGGATTTAACTCGAGTAAACTTGGATTTAACTGGGATTTAACTCGAGTTAACTTGGATTTAACTCGAGTAAACTTGGATTTATCTCGAGTAAACTTGGATTTAACTGGGATTTAGCTAGAGTAAAACTGGGATTTAACTCGAGTTAACTTGGATTTAACTCGATTAAACTTGGATTTAACTCGAGTTAACTTGGATTTAACTCGAGTTAACTTGGAGTTAACTCGAGTAAACTTGGATTTAACTGGGATTTAGCTCGAGTTAACTTGGATTTAACTCGAGTTAACTTGGATTAATCTCGAGTTAAACTTGGATTTAACTCGAGTTAACTCGAGTAAACTTGGATCTAGCTGGTGTTAAACTTGGATTTAACTCGTGTTAACTCGAGTAATCTCGAGTTAAACTTGGATCTAGCTGGTGTTTAAAGTGTTACCAAATTACCGAGCTAAAATCGAGTTTTAAACTCGAGATAAATCCAAGTTAAACACGAGTTTTGAATACTGGGACATTATGTAATACGTATGACTTCATGCAACATATTCTATGCATACGATAATGTTATTAAGTTATTGAATTACGATAATATATATATATGTATACAAATTATATTTACATTTATATTTAATTCAATAAAAGAAGGTGGTATAATTTTCAATTATATATTATATATTAATTTAATATATTATATATAGAATATAATTGTATATAACCCCCAATTATTTACTATTTATAGTATATTAATTTTATATGTGGTTACATTATGTTGATATATATAAAAGTATGTAGGTAGTAATTTTATATTTTGTAATTAGATACATACTTATATATTTGTTCAATTTAGGAATAGGAACAGAATAGGAATACCTATATTTTATAGATGGGTATTTATAATACTGTATTTTTGATATAATATTGTTGATTTGTATCATAAGTATATATACATGGTTGAATGGTACTACTGGTCTAGTTTTACCATTGGTTATATATATATATTATAATTATCTTATAAGATAATACAATTTGAAATAAATAATGTTATAATGATTGCTCAATATTGAACATTGAAAAATTGTATTTAATATTAAAAATATTATTATTGTTAAATTCATGTTTTAATTATAACCTTTATGTAATTTTATAATATGTTGTAATATAGAAGTCATTATAGGTTAAATAATAATACGAATAGCTCCCCGCTAATATATATCGAATTATAAGCATATATAAATAATAATATTTACATATATAAATAAACGCGAATTAATGTTTAAAGACTTCAATAATCTTCATCCTTATATTATTAATAAAAATTTTTCTTTTATATCATCATCTCACAACACTTGGAGTTTAAATAATTTATCTATTTTTAATTTCAAAAAAGAACTGTGTAGACGAACTTTAATATATGTTGGATAAGTTTCCTGGAATAAACTTAATAATATTTAAAAAAATATTTCTAATTATAAATTATTTAGGAAACGTTTGTATAACAACTTGTTATCTTCATACTCAGTATACTTATAATCTATATATAAATTATTTTTAACTGTAATCTTTTATCTTGAATATTCTCTAGTATGGTATTTTATAATAAGATCCACTTTTTATATTTATTCTTATTTTTAATTTATTGACGTTTATGTCAATATTAAAAAAAAAATTGAATACCATTTCGTGTTTAATTTTACATTCTTTTATTTTACTGACTTTAATAATATTATTTTACTATACTTTTGTATTTTATATTTGAATTCACTTCCTTGTTTTCGTTCTTTTAACTTATTGACCTTTTGTAAAAATAAAAATAAATTAAACACCATTTGGTATTTTTTGTTAACATTTTTTATTTTTCTCTATTTTATTTTCCTTGCTGACTAATAATATTATTTGACTTTATTGTTAATAACATAATCATTTTTATTGAATCTTTTTCTTTTATATTTGAATTTACTTCATTGTTATCATTCTTCTTATTGACTCTTATGAATTTTATTTATATACAAATTAATTTTTAGTTAACAAAACTTGTATTCTTACATTATAAATATACAAAATTATAAAAAAATAAAATAAATATTTTATATAACGTTTTTTTTATCATCTTTCTGAATATACTTTTGTTCTGTTTTATTCTTTTTTATTTCTTTTATACTATTTTATCTATATTTGTATTTAAGTAATTCTTTTAGTATACTTATTATTTATTTATGAATACAGTAACATGGTCACGCAGTGATATAATGAACTTAACAATGTTAAGGAATGCACCTTAGAACCTTCTAAATCTTACGACAATATTATCATAGCAACCAAATAGGCTTCCAAAACTTTCTTACCAAAGAAACGGAAATTTGAATACCCAGTTCGACATGCAGATATTGTCGAACCTCTCAAAATGGTGAATAAAGCTTATAAACTGTATGTGATTTCAAATTCAGAAAAGGATTTCGATAACCTTCAGGAGGCAACAAGTAAATTACAGGAAAAATAAGATAAAATAGAAAATGAATAGATTGAAAAAACAGTAAAAAAATAGAAAATGAAAATATAATGGCAAACCATACACAATTATCGAAACTAATAAACGATATGACAGGGAGGAAATCAGCCAAGAAAGGAATAATTAAAGGAGACAACAGCGATGTAAGAATTAATAAATAGTTCAATCATTTTAGAAATATTCTCGGTGAATCAAATATCGATAAACATGATATATTTGAAACTGAAACTATATTTGAAGGAACATTAGACATTGATAGTGAAGTTTTTACACAATAAGATTATCTAGCTGTAAAGAATAACTTAATAGATGGACAATCTGTTGGACCGGATAGTAATGCAATTAAATACTGTAACTTTGATAATATTATACTGAACATGCAAATAGATTACTAATTGACGGCAAAAAACCAACCCAATGGTCCTCTTGTAATATAATGCCTATTCCCAAAGCTGGTAATTTAAATGAAGTTGATAATTTAAGAAGCATTGCTCTATCTACTGTCGCACTTAAAGTTTAAAACAAAATGATTCTTAATAGAATTCAGCCATTCATCAACCCTCTTCTTCGAAATAATCAAAACGGATATAGGCCTGGGAGATCGACAACAACTCAGATTTTTGCTCTAAGAAGATTTATAGAAGGGATAAAATCTCACAATATGAAGGCAATAATCACTTTTGTTGACTTTAGGAAAGCATTTGATTGCATTAACAGAAGTCGTATGTTCAAGATTCTCTGCTTATGGCACACCTAGAGCAATAATATATAGTTATATGTTATCAGTTTTACATGCAGATACACGAGCAAAAGTAATTACCCCCGATGGCGAAACCAAAGAGTTTCAAATATCCAAAGGAGTATTACTAAGCAACACATTAGCATATTTCGTATTCGTCATAGTGCTTGACTATGCAATGAGAATGGCTATAAAGGATAATGAAGTGGAACTAGGTTTCCAACTAATTAGGAAACAAAGTAGCAGGAAACCTGCAGTTGCTATCTCTTACTTAAGTTATTCCGACGATATAGTTCTAATATAAAAAGAAATTGAGCAAGCCCAAGAATTGCTTTCCAAAGTAGAAATGAATGCTTCAGAAATTGGACTTCAGCTAAACTCGAAAAAGACTAAGATCATGGCTTTCGCGTAAACAAACCCATTGAATATATGCACTATGTTAAATGAACATATTACAATAGGGGATATCTTTAAATATCTTGGATCATGGATGAATAGCTCACTTAAGGATTTTTAATTCCGTAAAGCACTTTCCTGGAAAGCGTGCTACAACATGAAAAAAGAATGAATGGATGTTACAGCTAAATTCTTCGCATGGTTTTAAATTTTTCTTGGAAAGATAAATGGTCCAATAAGAAACTATATAATGACATGCCAAAAATTACAAACATAATAGCTACCCGTCGTCTAAGTATTGCTGGACATGTATCCGTCATAACGAAGAGGCTGCCCATAACCTAATATTCTGGGAAACAAAAAGAAAGCGAAAATAAGAACTGCGTGCACTGCAGAACGCCGTGCAGTGATCTTTGTAGACAATTGAAAGTAAAATACTGACTTTGAGGTACTTGATGAAATCAAGAATGTGATGATAATGAGAGAAAATTGCTTGGAAGAAAATTGCAAAATCGGGTCGAACGAGAGTTCGACTAAAGTAAAGTAAAGTAAGTATTATTTATTTTAGTTATTTATTTCTAAATAATTAAATGATGATTTCATAATTTTATGGCAAGTTCAAACAATTTATATTATTTTCTAATATATTCAATATACCTATGTAAACAGGAAGTACATTATTATTTTATTATATTTTATTTATATAGTTTGTTTCGACTTACTTTAAAATTGAGGGTAATTGTCTCGATAAGCTTTAGCTTCTACAAAAACTCGGGTGTAAATCTAAATCTTATAATAATAATAATAATATCAATAATATAAAATTTTCTTCAAAATATAAAAAGTGCATCTTAGTATAAAATACCATACTAGAGAATATTCAAGATAAAAGATTACAATTAAAAATTAATAAAATATAGATCATAAGTATACCGAGTATGAAGATAATAAGTTGTTATACAAACGGTTCTTATATAATTTATAACCTGAAATATTTTTTTAAATATTATAAAGTTTATTCCAGTAAACTGGTCCAACATACATTAAAGTTCGTCTACACAGTTCTTTATTGAAATTAAAAATAGAGAAATTATTTAAACTCCTAGTGTTGAAGACTTTAAACATAAATTCGCATGTATTTATTATTCATAAATGCTTATAATTCGATATATATTAGCGGGGAGCTGTTTGTATTAGTATTTAACCTATAATGATTTATATATTACAACATATTATAGAATTACATATAGGTTATAATTAAAATATGAATTTAACAATAATAAATTTTGAATATTAAATCAAATGTTTCAATGTTCAATATTGAGCAATCATTATAACATTATTTCAAATTGTATTATCTTATAAGATAATTATAAGATATATATATATATATAACCAATGGAAAAATAGACGAGTAGTACCATTCAACTTATACACTTATGATACAAATCAACAATATTATATCAACAATACGGTATTGTCAATACACATCTATACAATATAGGTATTCCTATTTTGTTCCTATTCCTAAATTGAAAAAATATATAAGTATATATCTAATTACAAAATATAAAATTACTACCTACATATGTTATATATATCAACATAAATTAACCATATATACAATTAATATACTATAAATAGTAAATAATTGGGGGGGGGGGCGGTTATATACAATTATATTCTATATATAATATATTAAATTAATATATAATATATAATTGAAAATATACCACCTTCTTTTATTGAATTAAATATAAATGTAAATATAATGTGTATACATATATATATATATGTTCATAATTCAATAACTTAATAACATTATCATATGAATAGAATATGTAGCATGAAGTCATACGTATTACATAATGTTTGTGTAATCGACAACAATAGAATCACTATAAAGCCGCATCTAAAACCTTGGACAATTATAATCTATTTATAGTATATTGCAAATTAATAGATGATTAATAATTAATGTATATACCTCCTTATTTTATTTAATTATATGTATATATATATGTACGTACATAGAAAAATGATATACTGTGATTATATTCTTATATGATATTGTATGTATCATATATCTAACAATGTATGTAGAATAGATAGTTGTAGAGTTGGACAGTTGATAGCTGTATCTATAGATAAGGCATATATGCCATGTATCAACTAGCTAGTCAGACAGTGTTCAACTGTCGTATATTTATTATAGACAGTCCATATCATCAATTAGTGTGCGTTAAGATTGCTAATTATTACATCTAAAATAGATGACCTCAGTCGTGTATCCCCACAAATGTTGCCCCATTCAATGCATCTAATGCATCATATAGGTAACGGATACTTATCCTTAATTATTTTCTCATTTAACTTCCTATAATCTATATACATCCTTATTGCAAACAATTGCTTTACTATAACTACAGGAATAGCATACATATTCTCTGACTCATATGTCCATCATCTACCAACTCTCTTAAATACTCTTTAACTATTGATAACTCATTATGCGGTATTCTCCTATGTGACTGAGATACCGGCATATCATCTACAATTGTAATATATGTTCACCTATATCAATACATTTCCTCGATGACATTTTTTTCCAAATACATCCCTAAATGCATGCACAATATCCTCAACAACTATCTTAAACTATTGGGTTCATATCGTAACCAATTTTTTTAATTTCATTATTAACCTCTCTTTTCATAACTCCATGTTTTACTATAATATCTTTATTAACTTTCATATATAGGTTCTTTATACAGCTGTAATTTAAGAACATTTAGGTTAAATTACATAATATTAATTAGACTCCGTAAGTATCTAATGAGGGTTTAATTTGTACTGTGTATAACCAATCAAGGCGCAGCGTTTAAATTATTATAATTTTCAACAAAATATCGTGCCTTTAATATTAATACAACCAATGAAGCCTAATCTAATAATTGTATTATTAATATACCTTATTTGTAATTATTAATTAATAAAATAATAAAAAATAATAAATTAATTATTAATTAAATTATTTTAAATTATTCTTAAAATTAATTATAAGTAATGTAATTTATTTTATCAGATTGATTAATCAATAATATATAATATATACTAGTGGTAAATAGTGTATCAATATTATAAAACAGGATGTCCGTATTCGTACATGGGTACCGAATACGGACACCCCTGTTATCTATTGAATATAAATATTAAATAAAATTATAAAATCACAATAATATCTATAATCATATACTATTATATATATGTGAATACAAATATTGAGTGATAAAATATTTATACTATTTGTTGGTTGTTATTTTTAAAGTGTCCGTATTAGGATATAACTAAAGTATACTATCCCCTATAGGGGATATAATGTTAACATATATGTTAAATTCCCACTGCTTTATATGATAAAAATATTATATTTTTTATATAATTAAATTATATTAATTAATCAATATTAAGTATATATATGTATATATATATATTTATCGATATTTAAACACAAATATATTTGAAATCATTTTTTTTATAAAATACGGTTTAGAGATATTTATAAAATTTGTATTAATTGAAAATTTCAAACAATATTTATTATGTATATATTTATTATGTATACATACAAAATGAAATAAAAAATATCAAAAAGAAATCACTATTTAAGGACAGAAAACCGACTTATCGTTAAAATAACAATAAAAGTAAATATTTCGGGTTTTTTTATAACAAGTGATACGAAATTCAAAAATAATCTTACAATATTTTTATTCTAAATTTCAAAATATTCTTAAATATATTTAACCTCTCCCTTAAAATAAAACTGTCAACTATATTATATGATTATCATCTCATCATCATATAAAAGTAATATTCTATATATATATATATATATATATATATATATATATATATATATATCTATATATGCAAATACAAATCTACAAATTGAATTATGTGTATATATATATTAAAGATTTACAATAATCAAATTAGATTACAAATTATCATTAAAGAAAAATAGAATATATAATTATATATGATTATAATCACTAAGAATTGTATGTATAAAGTAAATATAAGTTTATACATTACTTTTAAATTAAAATATATTAATATATATTTTATAAATTAGAATATAATTTATAAATAATTATAAATATAATATAAGTATATTTAATTGAATTAGATGTATTTTATTGTAATGACTCATTATATCACAGTAATAAGGCTTCAACAGTTAACATATACAACGTGACAATAAAACGGAACATTAACATACGCAATATATATTCATGATTTTATCATAAAGAACGATACGAAAATAAGAGTAAATTACATTAATGTATGGTGTTCAGATATCACATGTATTCATAGATTTAATCTTTTATAATACTATATTGTAATATAATTAATATTTTAG
This sequence comes from Osedax fenrisi, assembly GCA_964019155.1. Taxonomy (NCBI): domain Eukaryota; kingdom Metazoa; phylum Annelida; class Polychaeta; order Sabellida; family Siboglinidae; genus Osedax; species Osedax fenrisi. The sequence goes on along the minus strand of OZ025244.1, from coordinate 30,965,229 downwards.
TTATGTATAATATTCGACGAATCAAAGCCATTTTCTTAGTCTTGTCACCTGTAAAATAATTTGAATAAAATATAACAATTTGAATTATTATTTTATTTATATCTATTACATATATCTATAATTTAATAATATGTTTAATTTTTAGAGTGAATATTATATAATAAACGCATATTTATTTATTTATTACAAATTAAATATTATTTGTTATATGTAATTATGCATTATTATTTATAAATAATATAATTGATTAGGTATGTTATCTAACCTTAATTGTCTAAGGCCACGGCATATCTAAATCAATATAAAGTTCGTAGTCGTATTGCATTATGGGTCCGGTAGATATATCACGTGTATCAGTAATTGCGTAATATTATTGTAGTTTTAAGGAACATGGGGCATTGTTCGTGTTTTTATAGTGGCGATGCTATTGTTGTTAGACTAGCGCCTCTAATCTTATTAGTGACGTTAGTATCTACGGTTATTATGCAACTCCATTATATAACATATACGTTATACATCTCTTTCAATACTTGATAATAACACCGTGTATTATAGATATGCATAATCACCGCAGTTACCATAGTAACGCTATTGAGTCATATATGACGTAATATATTGTATACAATTGAAGAATTGTATATATAGATTTGAACAAGTAGTATATATAGCAGATTTTACGATCTTTATATTTTTAATTAATTGTTTTTAATTGTGTTTTATATATTTTTAATTTGTTTATTTTTTGGTTTTATATTATGTGTATTTATAAAAGTATAAAGTTGTTTTCGTATATATTAATTTTTGTTTATATTAAATATAATGATTTTTAGAATATGTTTTTCCATGGAAAATGGATAGAGCAATGAACGGTCACTTAGAAATATTATAATATGAAACTAGCGGTGCTGATTGACTACTCAGATCTTATTGTATGCAGACTAAAAGAGAACTGGAAGTTACTGATTATTATTATCGTATTATTATCAATTTGATTTTGTTACTAATTACTATCAGACTAAGGTAGGCTATGTGTAGTTTGGGTAAGGATATTTCATTTATGAGTTGAGGAAATCCATTGTTATAACAATAGTTAGGAAGAAATATCGAAGACGGGTCCTTATGAGAGTTATGGGGTTAAGGTAGAGAGTAGACATCGTATTTAGCCAGATGGGCAGGGTATAGATGTATTATCATGGGTTGTCCGATGAAAAGTAATGGTAGATGTCCTAGAAATAATTATTTTAGAGAGGTTCGGTGCTATTAGTGTAATAGAATAGGTCATTTAATTAATTATTGTAGAGTTGTAATATACGAGACATTCCCTCGATAGGTGGTTCGAGGGAATTAGAGAAAACTATCGTCTGATAGGTGATTATATTTGGAAAATAGTATATATGGGGTAAGAAGATAAAATATTTGATTGAGTCGGGTATTCAAGTATCTATCATTCCATTTGGTTTTATTTTTAAAATAGTCAATATAAAAATGGAAACTAAAAATTAGAACTATTCTACATGGTTAATTAGAGTAGAACATGATGAAAATTAAGCATATGGGTTATATGGAATTATATATTATTAAAAGGGGTAAATATATGAAAAAAAGGTTTTATAATATCTGAAATAGATAATTTAAGAGTAGTATGAATGTGGTAGGTGGATTCTGATGTATTTCAGGAGTGATAAGTATGAAAGTTAGTAAAGATATTATAGTAAAACATGGAGTTATGAAAAGAGAGGTTAATAATGAAATTATAAAAATAACTGGTTATGGTATGAACCCAATAGTTTAAAATAGCTGTTGAGGATTTTGTGCATGAATTTAGGGATGTATTTGCAAAAAAATGTCATCGAGGAAATGTATTGATATAGTTGAACATAAATTACAATTGTAGATGATATGCCGGTATCTCAGTCACATAGGAGAATACCATATAATAAGTTATCGACAGTTAGAGGGTATTAACAAGAGTTGGTAGATAATATAATTGTATATAGTCAGAGAATAGGTATGCTATTCCTGTAATTATAGTAAAGCAATCGTGTGCAATGAGGATGTGTATAGATTATAGGAAGTTAAATGAGAAAATAGTTAAGGATAAGTATCCGTTACCTATATGATACATTGGATGCATTGAATGGGGCAACATTTGTGGGGATACACGACTACGGTCATCTATTTTAGATGTAATAATTAGCAATCTTAACGTACACTAATTGATGATCTGGACTGTCTATAATAAATATACGACAGTTGGACACTGTATGGCTAGCTAGTTGATACATGACATTGATACATCTATCAACTTATAAGGATTATATCAAGGACTTATCACATATCCTTATAATGACCTCTATAGAGGTATGCTGTTTACGATATCATATACATATATAATTCCAGGCATATCACTATTCTATTTATGTAAATATATATATATATATATATCATTAATAAAATAGTAATTTGCAAAATTGTTATTCTTAGAATTTAATATGTCATATTTACTCACACAGTAATTATATTTATAAATAAATATAAATATATATATATCTATATATTTATATACAAATATATAAATATATATATATATATATTAAATTACTATTTATAGCATACTATAAATAGTATATAACTGTTCGCGGTTTTATATGCTTTAAATAGATTGTTGTCGATGTCCATTACACACATATTATGTATGACGCATTACCTAATTCTACCTACTCTATTCATTCATACGGTGGTATATTTAAGTAATTGAAAGTTGAATATATATATATATATATATATATATATATATATATATTGGTGTATAACAATAACGACAAATAAACGAACAGGAAATACAAAATAACAAAAATTAAAATTAAATTAAATTAAATAAAGCGTATACACAAATAAATTAAGAAGTGTTTAGATAATGTTTTAGTTTCTTTCTGAAACAATATAAGATTGGAACTTCCGTAAGTATACGGATGGACGTTCCATATGCGAGGAACAACGGAAGAGAATGCGCGATTACTAATTCCGATAAATAAAGTATTGCTCTCAAAAATAATTGTATCCTCTGTTCGAGTCTGCTTCAGTATACAACGACGTTTAAGTTGATTGTGTATATAGTCAGGCTTGCCTAGGAATATAGATTCATGAGCTAAACATAGTAAACGATGTTTGAACCGCACCGCTTTCGAAATAATAACCATTTAATATGATGTTGGTGTTCATCTGTTTTCAAATGTTCACAACGATTGATATTATAAATAAGGCGTATAGAATCACGAATAATTCTATCAATCTTTTTGACCTCTATATTATTGAATTTACTAAATAATGATCCACAATAATCAATTCTAGTTAATACTAGAGTATTAATATGTTTACTTATAAGTAGATTAATAATACGCTTAGAGCAATACTTTCTAATATGACCAATTCTACGTAGATTGAAGTTAGCAGATTTTGAGATAGAACTAATTCGAGCATCAAAAGTTAATATACTATCGAAGATAAATCCAAGATTACTAACTGAAACATAAGGATGTATGACCCTAACATCAATAATTACCGGTGGAAAATTAATATATACCTTAGATACATTGAATAATAATCAATTAATAATTTCAGATGAACATTCCAGAAGTTATAATGAAAGCGAGTTAAAAGGAATTTTAATAATTAGCTGTATATTATAAGCATATATATGGAAGATAATATTATGAAATTTACTATTAATATTAGATAGAGGACGCAAGTAAATAGAAAATAATAAGGTCCGAGTATTGAACCCTGAGGAACTCCACATAATATTTCAATTGATAGCAGTTTCGTTGAATAATGTGTTCTATAAGTACTCTGGTAAATCTGGTTCCATTAAATAGTTATTATCAAGATAAAATATCATTTGTCTACTAACTACACGTTCCATGCTTTTACTGATTATTGGAAGTTGGGATATGGGTCTATAGTTCATAATATCATCAGGATCAAGAGAGATTTTTCAGAATCGGCTTAATAATAGTATATTTTAGAGATTTAATTATGATCCAATCATTAAGTGATTCCTAAATTAAATTCGAGATGGTAATCTAAAGTAAGACATCTACATTTTTAAAGACAACCAAAGGAATAGGATCAATAGGAGATGTTGAATTGGAAACCATAATCAATTTGTAGATTTCAAAAATGGAAGGAGATAAAACTAAATAATTTACATATAGTTGGTTCAGTAATTTGATGGGCAATCATACTCTGAGGTATCAAATCCAGTTTGGATTTAATACATTTAGTAATTATTATATAAACTAGACACAAAATAAGAGCACATATATTATTTGGAAAGTCTATTTGATATGCGATTAAATTACTACCAAGTATTCTATACACCATTTTGAAAATGTTATGCCAGTTTGAACTATATGCATTGAGATTTTTCTCATAGAAATTAGCTTTTTGGGAATAAATTGATTTATTATAAGCCATCCATGCCTTCAAGAAAACATACTTGTGGTAAGAAGATTTATGAATTCTACGCTCACGTTTCCTTAATGAACGGTGCATGATAGAAAAATTAGAAGAAAACTAATGTGATGAATTATGTAAAGTGAAGTAACGAGATTTTAAAGGAACTAAGTTATTCAAAATAGATGAAAGACAGTAATTTAAAAATCTAAGGATATAGGATCACTTGATAATTTGTAACCTAAGTTTGTGATAGTTTAATTTGTTCAAATCTTATAAATATATATTTATATTTAACTCAATAAAATAAGGTAATATAATTTTTAATTATCGATTATGTATTAATTTAATATACTATATATATGAATCACATAAAAAAGATATATTAATTGAGCTAAGTGATTTCAATGCAACAATTGGAAGTATAAAAATTACCATATATTATAAGAAAATTGAAGACATACTCATTGAATCAGCGACAAAAACTATAGGAAAATATAGATATAAATCTATGAATCACAAACAACATATTTGATCTTTGATCTTTGATCTCTCAAAACAAATAAAAATAAGAATAATATAGAACTTATTAGCAAATATAGAAAAGTAAATAATAAAATACGCAAAAAAATGAAGACAACAAAAGAGCAGTGGATACAGATACAATGTAAATCATTAAATGAAGACATGAAATATGTACGACATAACAAAAGAGCATACGAAACTTTCAAAAGCCTCACAAAAACGCCAGAAAGAAGCACTTCGATAATATAAGATAATAACGGACAGCCGATATCCGAAGAACACTTTATTTTAAAGCGATGGAATACTGTCAGGAACTTTATAAATATCCTATTAAACCTGACTTCAGCGTTAAAATCATTCAATTACCAATTTTAAAATAAGAAATTGAGATGCTATACAAAAGATAAAATAAGTTAAATATATTTGCATTGATAATATACCTGCTGAGTTACAATTTTGTTTCTTCAAATTTACTAAATCTCCAAGGTATGATTGAGGGTAATCGCAAATTTGGTAGACCTAAAAGAAAATGTATTGATGATATCAACGAATGGAGCAAGATGTCCCAATCTGACTTAATGGTGAAACCACACGACCGCAACGAATGGCGACAGCATTGTATAACATCCAGCTCATTGATTTCCTCTACTATTCTCAAGTCAAGAGAATAAAGTAAGTATAAAGTAAGTATATATAATATATATATATATATATATATATATATATATATATATATATACTTACTTTATACTTACTTTATTCCCTTATATTATATATATATATATATGAGTAAATATTATATACATAGTTGAATAGAACTACTAATATGGTGTGGTCATTGATTTTATATATTATGTAGTATATATATACGTAAGTATATGTGGAGATAGAAGGGGTTCTGCATATTCAGAATATGTATTTTGAATAATGGTTTACTGTAAGATCCTTAGATACTGTTAATTAATATCAAAGACAATCAATAAAGGGGCGTTAATTTTACCTCTCTCAAACTAAATAACTATAACTTAATAACTTAATAACTAATTACTGCTGTCGACTGAAACTCAGGTTAGAAACTAGTATATTGGTAGTTATATATACAGAAACCAAACACGTTATATGGTGACAGCCAACAAAAAAATTTGATATTATCCGCAAAAAAACGTATATTTATATTTAAAAAAAAAATTTATTATTATTTTTTTTTGTGAATTTTATTATTTATTATTATTTTTCGTAAACGTAAGTTATATATATATATTAATTAAAAAAAGAAAAAATTATAATAATAATACATAGTAGTTATAGACAAATTATAGATGAAACGTAATTTTGTAGTATAATTTTATTTAGTATATTGTGATTTTTGTTTTAGTTTTATATATAATTTCCAATTAAATTGGTGACATAACTGTACACTAGAGATATTACTAGGAGTAAAATAATATAAGATATCTAGACTTAAAGCACCAGAGGAAATCAATATGGACGGGATAAATGCAAATCAAGAATGGGATTTGTGGCAGAAACAGTGGAAATTGTATTCATGTGCCACAGAACTTGATGAAAAAAAGGAGATAATACAAGTCGCCACGTTACTGACTTGTATTGGTCCAGAAGGAAGAAAAATGTATGACACGTGCCAATTGGAAAAAGGAGAAAGAGGACAAATAAATAAAGTATTAGAAATGTTCACTAAGTATGTCACTCCACTAGCAAACACACCGTATGAGAGATGCATATTTAATACAAGAAATGGAGAGTGAAACGTTTGATCAATACTTGACTGAACTAAGAAAGTTATCTAGCAGTTGTAAGTTTGACACAATAACCCCAGATGAAATATTAAGAGATAGATTAATATTAGGACTCAAGAACGAGAAAAAAAAGAAAAGACTGTTAAAAGATAATGAGTTAACATTAATAAGAATATGTCAATCTGAAGAAATTAATTTACACCAGAATAGCATATTAAATACAGAAGAAACAGTACATCAAATGAAGAAAAGCTATCATAAGAAATCAATGTATAGTAAGGATGCACAACAAAGCAGGAATGATAGCAATAACAAACAAATAAAGAAGCTATCCAAGTGTAAATATTGTGGACTAGAACATATTTGGAAAAAAGAAAAATGTCCAGCTTATAAGAAAACTTGTGGAAAATATGGAGAATTAAACCATTTCAAAATCATGTGCAGGAACAAAGAAAATAAAAATGTGTTACATTGTATATATACTATGAAAAAGGAGCGAATAGCTAGCATAGATAGTGTAGCTGAAGAAGACTGTGTGACCGTCAAAACAAAATATGGAGAACTAACATTACAAATAGATACAGATGCTACGTGTAATGTAGTACCAATACATACATATATAGCCTTGACAAAGGATAAAGAACTAAGATTTGTCGAAAAATCAAATACAAAACTGATCACAGTATTTGGAGACAAAACCTGGCCTGTTCATGGCGAAATGATAATGAAAATAACGAGAAAAGGAAACAGTTGCTTAATTAGAATATTTATAATCAAAGGAAATAAATTGCACTCAATATTAAGCAAAAAGGCATGTATTAAGCTAGTGATATTAAAGATAATGGACAATGATTCCATTAATCTGATAGAATATAGAACAAGGAAACTGGATAAAGACAGTATTATAGATGAATACAAAGAAGTATTTAATAATAAAATTGGTAGATTAGCAGGAGATCATGAAATTAAATTAAAAACAGATTCCAATCCTGTTAAACATGCTCAGAGGAGAGTACCTATACCAATATTAAAGGAAGTGGAAGAAAAATTAAACGAGTTGGAGGAAACAGAAATAATAACGAGAGTAACTGAACCGACATCTTGGATATCATCAATGGTTGTGGTAAAGAAGAAAAATGTGAATTTGAGAATTTGTTTAGATCCGAAAGATTTAAATTTATGTATTGAACGGGAAAATTACCCACTACCAACTATAGAAGCAATTGCGGCGAAGCTCAACAAAGCAAAATTATTCACAGTGTTGGATGTCAAAAATGGCTTTTGGCACATCAAACTAGAAAAAGAATCTAGTATGTTAACAACGTTTAACACACCTTTCGGTAGATATCGATGGTTAAGAATGCCATTTGGAATATGTTCCGCACCGGACATTTTCCAAAGAAAGATGCACGAACTAATAGAATAAATACCAGGAATTGAAGTGATAGCTGATGACTTCTTAGTAGTTGGTTGCGGAGATACAATAGAAGAAGCAACTATAGATCATGATAAAAAACTACGTAGCTTCTTAAGAAAATGCACAAAAGAGAAAATACATCTGAATATAGAAAAGATAAAACTACGAGAAAAAAAAGTTACCTATATAGGGCATACATTATCAGCAGAAGGCGTAACACCAGGAGAAGATAAAGTGAAGTCGATAATACAAATGCCAACACCACAAGATGTTACTGGGATTAAAAGATTTCTTGGTATGATCCAATATATTGACAAATTTATCAAAAATCTGAGAACAAGAACGGAAAACATGAGAAGATTAACTAGAAAGGATGTTCCGTGGAATTGGACAGAAAAAGAAGAAGCTGAAATGAAAGACTTAAAGAAAGCAATAACATCAACACCAACCATAAGATACTACGATGTTAGCAAAGATGTATTGATACAGTGCGATGCATCTAAATGTGGGTTAGGAGTTGTTTTGTTACAAGAAGGAAAACCAATAGCGTATGCATCGAAAGCGTTAACGGAAACGGAGATTCGTTATGCACAAATCGAAAAGGAAATGCTTGCAATAGTATTTGCGTGCAACAAATTCAGACAATATATATAATGCAAACCTAATATATATATATCAACACGGATCATCGTCCGCTAGTAAGGATAATAGAAAAACCGTTGAACGATATTTCTACACGACTACAGAAAATGAGACTTCGATTACAACAATATGACATTAAATTGTCTTACATACCAGGAAAGGAGTTATTAATAGCAGATGCACTATCGAGAAACTATTTAGAAGAAATATCCGATACAGATATTATACCTGAAGTTATATCTAATATATCATTAGCAGTATCAGATGCCAGAAAAGAGCGAATAATAGAAGAAACATTTAAAGATAACATATGTAAAAAGTTAATAGAGTACATAGAGACTGAATGGCCAAGTAAGCACCAAATATCTGACATTATGAAGCCATATTACGGCATAAGAGCATACATTACATATACGAATGGTTTGCTATTTAAGGAACAATTACTAATCATACCACAGAATTTACAAGAAGAGATGCTAAATCAAACTCACTCAGCACATAGTGGAATATCTGCCTGTAAGAGAAGGATTAAAGAAGTAATGTACTGGCCGGGTAATAGTAGAGACATGGAGAAATTTGTGGAAGAGTGCAAGATACGCAAGCAAAATGTAGAAATTACGAATAAGCATGAAACTCTTCAACAACATGATAGAGCAAAGTCACCATGGGTAAAAATAGGCATGGACCTATGCCAAATAGGAGATAGAACGTTACTAGTAGTGACAGATTATTACTATAATTTCTTATCAGTCGAGAAAGTGGATAACACAAATAGCAAAGGGATCATAAAGATATTACTGAAAATGTTTGCTATACATGGGATTCCCCAGGAAATTGTGAGCGACAATGGGCCACAATTTAGATCCGAATTCAAAGAATTTACAAGAAATGTAGATATTAGACATACGACATTAAGTCCATACCACCCACAGGGAAATGGAAAAGCGGAAAACGCTGTCAAAACGACAAAAAGGATCTTCAAAAAATGTAAAGGAGCTGAATAATTAGCTGTGCTAGAATTTAATAACATTCCAACAGAAGGATTAAACATATCACCGGCACAGATTATGTTTGGTAGAAGATTCCGATCAAGAATGTTAATTCTGAAAGAAAATCTAATACCAAGGCATAACTTAAAAGATATGGAGACACTAAAAAGGAATAAACTAATAAAACAGAAATTTTACTATGACAGAAGGGCAAAAGATAAACGTGAGATATCAGATGACGAAGAGATACTGATGAAAAAACCAGGTGAATCGACATGGACCCAAGGATCTTGTGTAAAGATGGAACGGAATAGATCGTACGAGGTTGTAGTCGATGACAAAACATACCGAATAAATCGTATAGATATCAAACCTGTAAGAAAAACGAAAACGTAGATACAAATGAGGAACGTTATCTGAAGAAACAAATGAGAAAAAATAAAATGAAGAACTGACTATTAGGACATCAGGTAGATTACATAAACCACCTGGTCGCCTTATTGATAGTTGTTAACATATTTATATAAGATGATAACAAAATGTTATCATCATGGTGTAGGTATTTATTCATAACATATATATATATATATATATATATATATATTTGCACCCTATTACTATATCGATTCATTCTATATATTATTATTTATGTATTAATCTGTATAGAATAACTACTAATATATGGATGTCTGAATAACGAGTAACAGTGTGAACTTTCTTAACTTATGAAGGAAAGGAGATGTAAGATCCTTAGATACTGTTAATTAATATCAAAGACAAGCAATAAAGGGGCGTTAACTTTACCTCTCTCAAACTAAATAACTATAACTTAAATATAACTAATTACTGCTGTCGACTGAAACTCAGGTTAGCAACTAGTATATTGGTAGTTATATATACAGAAACCAAACACGTTATATATATATATATATATATATATATATATACGTTACATATATATATATATATATATATATATATATATATATATATAAATATATACAATATTATATACATATATAATCCCAAGCATATCACTCTTCTATTTATATACACATTAATAAAACCTTGAGATTCTTAGAATCTAAGACGTCATATAACACATCATTATGTATGATGCACTCAATTAAATTCACTTACTCAGTAATTATATTTATTAATAAATATAAATATATATATCTATATATATATATAAATATAAAATATTTTAGATCTAAAAGTTATGATATTTGTATGGAAGATTCAACGGAATGAAATATATCATAATATACCATAGTCCATTGGCGATATGGATTTCCTGAGAATTCCTTAAATATGATTGGGAAAAATTCAGTTGAATATGTGATAAATATAGCAACATTCATTAAAACACAATATTATTTATTTAGCTCACCTAAATATAGAATATAACACCTCTATATTAAAGAAAAGATAGCATATTATAATAAAAGCATTATCGGATTTATGGTCATCACAGTTAGATACTGTTAGTGTCATTATCTTGTGGACTTTCTATACTTATATAAGATATATCTGATATGATAAATGATAAAATCATTATTTATTCAATAACATTTAATAATTTGATACTTCAATAATATGTAAAATATAGAGCTTATTACTTTGTAGAATAAATTATACCATGGCAATCAAGTTAAATTCGAAAATGGCGGTAATCAATATTATTTATGTTAGAAACAAAATAATAATGATAATTTGATTGGAGCCATCGATTTATAGTTTACCTAAAATACAAATCTATGATTGGAGCATACAAACAAAATAAATCATAAAAGAAAAAGTATGATAACGCATGATAAAATGTGGAATTTAAATTTTATGTGAAGTTCAAAATTAATTATATTCTACCAATATTTGAAAATTGAATAGATAAGTATATAAAAAATATAATCGTGTTGTTATTTATAATTATATTATATTTATAATTATATTATATTTATAATTATATTATATACTTAATTAATATATATATCATCTAAAATCAGAAATTAATTAATAAATAAGATTATTCATTATTATAAATCTAAAATATGCAATTAATTAGTAAATAAGATTATTCATTATTATAAATCTAAAATCAGCAATTAATTAGTAAATAAGATTATTCATTATTATAAATATATTATATAATCTTGATATAGATCTCAAAGGAATATACAGATAATATTAACATATAGATTATAGTGCTGTAAAATTTCAAATACTTTGTTGTTCTAGAGAACTTCAAATGTGTAATAATATTTTAAAATAAGTTAAATAAGAAAAAAAGCAGATAATTAATTAATTAATATTAATAATAAATACATTAATTAATATTTATTATTAATAATTAATAATAATTAATTTATAAATAATTATTAAATATTAATAATATGACTAATTATAGTATATATATATATATATAATATTAGTAATATTATTAATATTTATACTAAAATACTACCATACACATATATCTATACTCATAACTAAACTCTATCTATGACTACCTATATGCCATATACTCTTCTATTAAATGAATATATGTGCACGTGTACACATGTCAATTTACCATAAATCCCCTGACTACCTATCCACCCTACTCATACATTAACAACCATAATACACTCCACTAATACGTGTGTACTTAAACTATAGCTTAAACTATATACAGTAAAACCTCTTTATAAGAAACTATTTTTTTTCAGTACTTTTTTTTTTATAGAGAGGTTTTCTTATAAAGAGGTTTTTACTTTTCCAATGATTTTAAGAATTAATTTATAATTCAAAATGCATTATATAACCTATAGATTATCTATATATATAGTATATTTATATAATTCTTGATTGTTCAGAAAACCTTCATTAACTTCTTTAATTATATTAGATTTAAAATATATACTGTATTGTTTGGGCTTAGACATGTTAATTAGACATTATACATAATGACATTTATTAGATTTACATTAGCAATTATAAATTATGAATCATCATTGATGACTATAATATAATGAATATTATAATAATCTAGTATTTAACAATTAATTGTATAATATAATAAATTGTATCATCAATACATTTAAAGATATAATAATTAATTAAATAATATTTATTAATTAATTATAATAAATTTATGGATATACAATTACATTTATTAATTCATTTTATAAATTCAAGGATAAAAATAACATTTATTAGTTAATTTTAATATATTTATGGATATACAATAACAATTATTAATTCATTTTAATTCATTTAGAGCTTTTTGGTAATATAAAATATTTTATATAATAATTAATTTCTATAATTGTTATCAATATACAATAATTCTATTTATATATAATTATTTTGTATATTTTGTATACAATAAGTTTCTTATAAAGAGGTTTTTCTTATATTTTTCTTATAAGATTTTCTTATAAAGAGGTGTGGAAAAGGTTGAATTCCAACCAAATGTGTGAACAATTTTCTTGTAAAGTGGTTTTTCTTATAAAGAGGTTTCTTATAGAGAGGTTTTATTGTATATATATATATATATATAAATATAGTTTTGGGTATTCCTTCTAAACTCAACTTACATTATACTAATACTAGAGCATGTGCGCTATCCGTCCCATGTGTATGGTACCTTATCCATACACATATACATATCACACAGTTAACACCAAACTTCAAGGAACTACTGACAATTATTTATTTAATTTAAAATGTCAACGTCACCTATAAATGGAAGGCTGATTGCTTCATAAGCTTAATTTGTAAGTATGTAAGGCCGACAAATATAAAATGTAAAATGTAAATGTAATAATTCTATTAAAATATATATCACAATCATAGATTATTAGTTTACCAAAATATTAATCTAAAATATAAATCTGTGATCACAATCATCAACATCTAGGGAATCTCGTCGTGAGGGGGTTTAGGTCGATACCAATATAATCACAACGGTAATATATATGAAAATATTTTATATTGACGATCTGTGTGTTTAGTTAATTTAACCTAATATTAAAAAAAAATTATAAAAATAATATATTGAATAATATTAACAATTATGTAAAAAGTGCATTTTCTACTATATTATTTTATAACAAAATAGCGGAGAGTTAATAAAAATTACAATTCAATTAATAATATTTTCTTGAATTTTTTTTATTATATTAAAATATATAATAATCTACATAAAATGAAAAAAAAATCAATTAAAAATATTAATTAATAATTAAATAAAGATAACATAATAATACCATATATAATGAGGGGTTTAATGTTATATAATGAGGGGGTTTAATTTGATATCATGAGGGGATTTGTGTCGATGCCAATATAATTACAACGGTAATATATATGAACATATTTTACATTAACTAACTATGTATAATTATGATATTACAAATATGTTAAGAAAAATTTATAAAAATTAAATATATTGAATAATAATATCGATTATGTAAAAATTGCATTTTCTGCTATATTATTGTAATAAATAGAATATAATTAATGGTCACATATTCATATATAATATATAATTAATTAAAATTATGAGTGTATTACATATTATCATATAATTATAATAAATATTCGAATTAGTTTATTTAACTAAAATTTTATTATTTGTGTATATAGGGCTACAAGTATTAACACATTCGGAACTATCGACCAAAACTAACTAATCCCACGCATAACATATTTCACCGATATGTATGAGTAGTATTATAACTGATAATATATAATGTTGTTATCATAATATACATATCTGAGATTTATTATATATTAGCTATTTATTAGAATAATATATTTTTAATAAATTAATATTTAAAATTCTAAAATTCAAATACTAATATTCAATATTCACGGAGTACTAGCTAGTATAGCGAGTGATACATTTATCGACCAAATTCCCCTCAAATCCCCTAATAACATTATAACATTTTCATTTTATTATCATCATCATAAATATCTATCATCATCATAATTATCATAATAATCTTACGGTTATCATTATCATAAATTACACAATCACAATAATCATAGTTAATAGAAACATGAGGTACTAGTAAGGAAGGTGATATTGATGCTATGATCGATGGGGCTATAATTAAATACGGAGAAATGTAATTCTTTTGTAGCTCAATAATTTTTCTAGCTTATAAAGTGTCTGCTGATGGGGTAGCTACAGATGAAGGAAAGATAGAGACAGTTATGATATGAACAATTCCAGACACCGTAAAAGAATTAAGATAATGTATGTGTTTTGTAGCGTACTAGGTCCTATAGTAATTCATGAAAGGTTTACCACCATAAATATATTAGATGAACGAATTGGCTTACAGAAGAAATTATGTACTCCTATTTATTTTAAAAGTAAATGTAACCTACTTAACCGCTCCACTACTCGAAATAAGCTAGACTACTTTCGCTATCGGGAGATCATGCAGATACATTGTTACTTGCCATCCCAAATCCCTCAATGGGACTGTCTTTCAATTCCACTGAATTTAGAGTAATTCTTAAGGGGGTATCCCACTATACGTTTCTATCAGGTTAACTAAAAGTTTAGTGGGAAACCCCCTTAATTTCCGGCAACTTGCCTGAAATATAATATCTTTATAGGGTATCATGGGGTATCCATTAAAACTTGATAGAAAATGGTTTTAAAGTTACAATATTTCTGGCAAGTTTCCGGAATATCTTGTAGTGGGATACCCCTTTTAAACATATGTTGGACCTACCTATCTATAATATATCTCGTAGATGTCCAGCTTGCATTACTTGATATTTATGGAGATCATAGTCTAATATGTGGAGCTGGGAGTGAACGTACTAATAGGCACAATTATGTACGGGGGATATACAATGAAGCCGGCGAAATCACAAGGGGTGGGACTATAGGCGTGGCTATATCACAAATACTATAAACGCTAATACGATTATATAATATTGTAGATAGTTTTGTATAAAGTTATTTTATTTAATTTGAATATTTATGTTTTAGTTATGTTATATGCATGCGTGATTCGTCTTTATTTAAATGTTACACGTAAATATATAGTGGGAAATATATGGTATTTTAAAACAGTTACTGGTCACTGAATATTGAATATTTTTAATTAATTGTTAGTATAATATATTCAAAACATATAGCTCTAATCTATTCTTATTATTACAAAATCTAAAATGAATCTAATCTATATTAAAAATAAAATAAAGTAAGACTGAATAATTATTTATTTAATTTATATCAATTTTAATAATAAATTGAAGTTGAGTATATTATGTAAGTAAATAAGGACCTATATAATTGTATAAATAGGGATAGGTATATAAATATATATATATATATATATTTATATATTATACTAATATTTTACTAATATATTATACTAACAATTAATTAAAAATATTAAATATTCAGTGACCAGTAACTTTTTTAAAAGACCACATATTTCACCTATATATTTACGTGTAACATTTAAATAAATATAATTGTAATTTAAATTAAGCATGCAAATAAAATAACTATAACATAAATATTCAAATTAAATAAAATAACTCTATAAAATAACTATCTATAATATTATATAATCGTATTAGCGTTTATAGTATTTTTGATATAGCCGCGCCTATAGTCCCACCTCTTGTGAATATGCCGGCTACAGTCACTGGTAACCCGAGATACTCTATACCATATAATTAATTCAACATGTTTATCCCCATCTTTAGAAATAGCCAATTTGAACCCAGGTACTATTCGAATAACTGGAGATGTTTCAGTAAATAACTGGTATTTAGAAAATATCAGTCGCCATCGATGTCTCACTCACCTCTCCGCTGCAGAACAATACTATTTTAATTTCTATTATTGAGATTGGTTTTGCAGCTGGTGAGCGTGATAAATCTAAAGATGAGAACATTTTTAATAATAGTCATGATGCAGGTATTATTGTTATCTCTTTCGTCGATGAAACATTTGGTACTTGGAGTACAATTTCTAAAGATATAATTAGCTATATTTCTAAACGATGGGCTGATAAGTATATGGAAAATAGAGATAAATCCATAAACTGGATTTATCAAAAACTGTCTCTAGCCATGCACCGAGTAAATGCCAATATGATCATTTCGAAAAGCCATATCGTTGAATTATATAGTTAATATATTTTATTGTTTTTATTAGTTTTATTTTAATATTTTATTCATTTTTTATTAGTTTGCATTTATTATATTATATTTAGTCTGACTCAATACGATGATGAAGAGGTCGACAAATTAATTTCTAATATTCCATATATTTTGTAATTTGTATACCCTTCTAAGTTATATATATATATATATATATAATTAAATACAATAAAGTTATATATAAATTAATTATTAATTAACTATTAATGTAATATACTATAAATAGTATATAATTATTCGCGGTTTTAGATGTGGCTTTATAGTGATTTTATTGTTGTCGATTACACAAACACAATATGTATGTCGTATGACCTTATTCTACTTACTTTATTTATTCATACGGTGGTATTATTAAGTTATTTATTAAAGACGATCATAAATATATATATTTATATTTAATTCAATAAAATAATGTGGTATAATTTTAAATTATTAATTATATTTTGATTTAATAAACTATATATTGTATATAATTGTATATACCGCCCCCGCTTATTTACTATGTATAGTATATTATATGCATTTAATTCAATAAAATAATGTGGTATAGTTTTTATTATTAATTATATTTTAATGTTATATACTATATATTGTATATAATTGTATATACCGCCCTCACTTATTTACTATGTATAGTATATTAGATGAATTTAATTCAATAAAATAATATGGTATAGTTTTTATTATTAATTGTATTTTAATTTAATATACTATATATTATACATAATTGTATATACCGCCCCCATATTAGATGCATATATGGTTACAATATTTTGATATATAAAAGTATACATATATAAATGTATATATGTAATATATTATATTTTGTAATCAGAAACATACATATACATTTTTAAATTTAGGAATACATTTTTTAGATGTGTATCCTTGATATCATATTATTGATTATAAGTGTATATATATAATATATATTATATACATAGTTTAATAGTACTACTAATATGGTGTGCTTATTAATGTTATATTAGGTAGTATATACATACGTTAGTATATGTGGAGATATAGGGGGTCTTAATATTCAGAATATGTATTTTGTATAATGGTTTAAATATATATATATATATATATATATATATATATATATCTTTCTTTTGTAGTTTGGTCAACAATACGTACTAGAACAGTTGATTGTCAATTTAAAAATAAATATATATTTATGTATAACATATAGATAATATTTAACAACACAAATGAATAATAACAATTAAATATATATTATTTTATTATAATATTTGTTATGAAATTGTTTATTTTCAAAATAATATTAATATATATATATATATATATATATATATATATATATATGTATATATATATATATATGTATATATATATTCCTATATATAATTGAATGTATTATATTTTTTAAATTTGATATATTTATTATTTAACTTTTAATTTAATATCATTTAATTATTTAATACTAATAAATGGTATACTTTTATAATAGTTAACTTCTATAGTGATTAATATACATTCCAAATGTATATATAATGCTAATAATATATAGGTAAATATAATTAAGTATAGATAAACTATATTATATTCATTTAACAATATAATTATAATAGTATATGTTGATAAAGTCAATAGTAATTATTTGTTATATAGGTATACCTATACATGTATACATAGGTTTAGTTATATACTACATTTTCAAAAGAAAATACATCATACATGATGTATACATAAAAATCAAAATACATCACCTATACATATATATTTTTTAATAAATATATTGATTCGTAATTAATAATTTAATTTATATAAATTAAAATATATTCAATTACTTCTAGGTAGGTTTACTCCTAGTATGTTTTGTCAAAATATCATGGAAGTGTAGCTATCGCTATTGTACATGTGAATTTAACGCTAAAATATTCCCTTCAGTTTGAACTAATAGTAACACACCCCCCATTACGCTTGCGCCATATTTAACTCACTCAGTTTTATATGTTATGCAATAATTGTTTAGACTGAATCAGTTAACTCTAATTTGGTTGCCAGTACTTTAAATACGATAGAAATACAAATTGATAGTATTAAAACCTTAATTATTTATTCATATAATATAATCAACAACAATACACTTATGCCGATGCTATTAAATCTACTATACCATCTAAGATTAATGAAATACCTAGAAAAATACTCCCACACCTACTGAATAGTTGTCAGTCATTATAAAAAAACATTACTAAATCTAGATTGAATATTTATTTTATAAAAGACATATTTAAGGACTTCACCATATTAAGATCAACTGTTACGGAAGTTAATTTTAAAATCGGTATAACTGTTATATCTTTTAGTTAATTATATTCAAATAACTTGTTTTTAAATTTAAAATTTAAAAATATATCATATAGCGAACTTTATAAAGCGCAATCTCTACCTACTGAGACTAGGAAACTAGGATTACTTTACTATCATGTTGTTAAGTCGGGTTCTATCATGTCTCATTAATCGGTTTTCAATAATCGAACCATGATTTATAAGCCGCAGACAAAATGTAACTATAATATAGACTGGAAGTCTTCTAACCACTCACCTACAATAGTATAATTAATCTCATGAAATAAGTCATTTGCTATGTCTAAGGCTGAATCTGGCCATACTTGACTATCCACTATAAAATACAGTCTAAGATTTTCGCTCACTTAGATCTAATATCGTTCTTCTGCTAGTTTATCTTAAAACTAACCCACTCTATAGTATTTGTTTAACTTAAACATATATTAGTATAAATGATACTGATATATTTTCATTGTGTTATCACAAAGCCCATTAAAATATGTTTCTTCGTATATGCACTTATGGTCGTGGTAGCGGTATCTGTTTATTATTCCATAATGATTTACCATCTACTTCCATATCTCCCATAATTCTTACGTATGGCGATTGTATGTCTTGTACATTTAATCTTCAATCTACAATTCACTTTGCATAATTGTAATTTATCATCTTCCTAGGCTTGATTTATCTAATTTCTTTGATGAATTATCTGACTTAATTAAAGATTTTTTTTACATCACAATGATTTTTTTTACATCAAAAGTTATGATTGTGGATATTTTAACTATCACTTTGATTATACTACTCAACCACATTAATTAGTTAAACAAGTGACTGAATATATTGGTTTACATCATACTAGTGGTAACATTTTACATCTTATATTTACTTCTAGCGATATTCTTCTTAAAGTTGTTTCTTCGTGTACACGTATTAGTATACTTCTGACCTTTAGACTGACCACTACATGATACATACTAATATAATTATTGTAGAAAATCCTATTTCTACTATATCCTTAATCTATTATAGAGATATTATTAGGCTAAATTATATTAAACTTTGATTTAGAATATTATATTTATCGAATACCAACCTTACAATTTGATAGTCTAAATGGATGTCTATCATCTTCCCTTAATTAACTGTCTCCTATTAAATCACAGTATTTTACTCTCCATCCATCACCCCCTTGGTTTTCTTCCCATATTTCAAATTTAAAACAATCGTTAAGTAAACTTGAGCGCAGAATACACAAGTATCCCCTGTATAAATTAAATTTCCTGATGGGCAGGAAAGAATATAAGTTATAATTAACCTCACAGAAATGTACTTATTATTAACAGAAACTCAATTCTTGCAGCAACAAGTATAGACATATTTTTAAACTGTTAATTGTATCCTAGGAAGTAATATTAAACAAAAACCTATTGATCTGACTGCTTCTTTAATGTATAATCTTCACAGTGTGCCCAATTACTGTTACTCGACCTCTCGAGCGCATTCGATACACTGCATCACAATATACTTATTTAACGCATTAAGGATCTTGGAATTGAATGATCTCCTCTTAGATGGTTACTTTCATTTTTCACCGATGGTACTTCATCTGTTAAAATCAAAGATTTTATTTCTCCCCCTAATAATATATCCAGTGGGGTTCCTCAGGGTTCAGATCTCGGGCCTTTATTATGTTATATGTATTTGCATCCTCTATCTTATATTATTTACAATGTATCTAACATTACTAGTTATCTTTCCATATGTATGCTGATGATATTCAGCTTATCATCATACTTCCCATTACTTTGCCTATAGGCATACCTCTAATTTGGAACTCTTTTATAGTCATAATGAACTTCAAAAATTATGAATTGGCTTCTTAGAAACGATCTTCTAGTAATATATCGAAAACTGAACTACTGAATGTATCTCGAATACCCAACATTTTCCCATATTTGATTATTGATGTTAAATTGATACTAACTTCAGGCCATAACCTCTATGTCATTATGGACAGTAATTTATCTTTTGGTCATCACATGAATGCTATATCTAAGTCTGCATATTACCATTTACGTAGAATCGCCTATATTATAAAATATTTCTCTAGGCGTATTAATAGAAAACTTATTAATGCTCTTGTATTATCTAGAATAGACTACCGACCGTGGATCACCTTTTTGTTACATTAAAAGCATTGATAAAAAAATATACAGGATTAGGGAAATGGTTTAATGTTTTTGTGTTTTTATTATGACGTGAGGTGGTGTATTATATGCCGAGTAGTAAGTATATTGGTATGATTGGGGGATCATCTCAATGTATTAATGGACTTGGAAATGCCATACTGAAAGTTGGTAGCCTTATACCATTTGTTGTGGTCGACTTATCAACTACATGTTTTTTTCATCTTTATTTGTACTCATATCATTTTATTTTTATTATTATCGATTATTATAACTTTTCTTTACTTATATATAATACTTATATGTTTAATATTCATTCGTATTATAACTATTTTAATATTTAAAATTTTAATTTATATTTTACTTATCTTTTGAAATTTCTAATTTTATTTTAATCTATTTTTACTTTAATATGTTTTTTTTCCATTCCTTTTGCTGAAAGGTAGATATCTCGATAAGTTCAGTGAACTTCTATATCTACCTGAGTTCACTCTAATTTATTATGAGGAACCTATCTGATTATTAGTATTATTATTCGCGCTGCTATACAATTTATTTATAATTATAAATAAGTTGTATAGGAGCGCGAATAATCATATCTATTTTTGTATATCAGTGCTATTAATGTAAATATTAATATTAATCACCTCGACCATATGCTAACAGATATGTACCAACATAATCTTAAGTGGCTTTCATTTAGAAAGTGATGCAAGCACCTTTTGCTATGCTTAACACAACAACAACATTAATAGGTAAGCCTGGATATCTCAACTATCTTCTGAAACGTCTAGCGATATCGAGGCTAATCGGATGCTGTTATAGTATACTATATAGTAGTACCTCCTACATCTAATAGGATATCTGTCTGATAGGATATCTATAGATATCCTATTAGACAGAGATCCTATTAGATGGAGGTACTACTAGAAATGTATTCAATTATCATGCCTTATCCTCCGTTGTTCCTCGCACATGGAATATCCTATCATATGATCTACGCAAAAGCCAATCATCGTATTGTTTTAAAATTAAATTTTGAAAAGTACTTAAATTATAGTATATAGTACATACTGTATATACTATATATATGTATATATACATATGTATAATAGCTTTTTATTCATATATTATTTATTAATATATTATAACATATTTTTATTAACTACAATTCTTAAAATAAGTTCATTTATTTATATTATGTAAAGTAAGTAAAGTTATTCTTCAACAATTATATGTTATTATTAAATATAATTATTATAATAAATACATATAAATTCATTCATAATTAATATAAGAAATCCATTTTATTTATTGTACAAATATCTAAATAATTGTATTATTATTATATTGTTAGTATTATTATTATAGATTATATATAGAATTATATAATTATATATACAGTGAAAGCCGCTTACATCGACATGGTTGTGTAAGCTCCAAAAATGTCGATATAAGCGTATTGTCGATATGAGCGTAGCCCTGATGATGTATAACGCATTAGTTTATTTATAATTAATTGTATGTAATAATATAATATATGCATATAATATAATAACAAAAAAGGTTTAATTACATGTTTATTAAATAATATTAATATTATTTAATAACTAATTATTTACACACCCATCGCAATTCAATCAAAGAATATATTAAAAAGTATTACTCTATAGAGTAGGTATATAATATATAATATAGTATACTATATAGTATATATTATACGTAACTATAAAGTATAGGTTATATTTAACCTATATAGTATACAGTATACTGATTAATACTATATAGGTTAAGTATAACCTATATTATATAGGCTATATATAGTCAGTGATGGGCAGGATTGCGATAATTGATCGGCGATCCTGGATCGGCTTATTTGATTCACGATCTTTATATTTATAAGAATATTTGTCTATTTTATTATTTATGTTTTTGATAGTTTTTGTTATATAGTTATATAGTTAGATCTTATTTTTAAATTATTGCATGTATGTATATTTGCATACTATATTATACTATTAATTTACATATTCGAAATACAATGATGTATAATAAATAATATGATGATATTTAGACATATTGTATAATAATGAATTACTTTATTAAATATAACATAGGATATAGAAAAAATAAAAAACTAATGGAAACTAATGCCGTAACAATTCTTGATGCGACATGTTAGCAAGTTACGCCAATACCTTTGATACTGTTGATATTATGACCAAAATCTATTTTAATAATTGTTAATTACAACTGAGCTCATATACCTGCATCTGGTGATGCAATGCACCACTGACTTGTACTCGATAAAGAGAGTTGATACATGCAATGTATTTATATATCATATAATAGTTTATAGTATTACTGTACCATATAGTACTTTAATATAATATATTTAACCTATATATAGTATTACTTATAATGTATAACATGATATTCAGATACAAATTGAATATAAATATATACCTACACAATGAGTCATAGGTGTTAGTACGTAATAGAGATACCAGTAATTAAGGGTACTATACACTACTGACACAATAATATATGACTACGGATTATATAGTTCATCGTTACTTTCCTACTTTTTACTTATGTTAATGTTTTGATATTTGTATATGATAAAAACTATGTATCAACAAATGAGTACAAACGTTGTATCTCTCGCGTACTTTAGTATTATAAAACTATAATAATATAATTAATTTTAATTAACATAAATAGAATATAGTATTAATACTGATATAGGTCTACCTACAAGTAGTGTATAATATACAATATGCAATATGTTTATATAATATGATATAATATATTATAGCATATTATATTATATATGATACATATTTGTACTACAAAATTTGTAGGCAAATCTAAATATTGATCAATTACGTAAGATATTAAAGATAATATTATTTATAGATATACTGACGATATTGAGTAGTAGGGTAATAGCAATGAATATATGAGAATACTTTTCATACAAATTAAAATTTGTAAATAATTTGTTTTATAATCAAATTTGTCGATATAAGTGGATTCAATTCCAAATATTACATTATAAATATGTCGATAATGCCGAATTATCGATATAAGTGGATTGTCGATGTACGCGGATTAATTTACATGTAAATAGGTGTAAATCCAACAAAAATATCTCGAAATGTCGATGTAGCCGAATTATCGATGTACGTGGCTGTCGAAGTAAGCGGCTTTCACTGTATATATATATATATATATATATATATATTATTTATTATTATATAATTATATCTATATATTATTATTAGTATTATAATATTTATAGATTATTAGATTATTTAATTAGTATTATTATAATATTTAATAGCTGTAGTAATATATATATATATATACTGGGCCCCGAACACTGTACGGCGTACACCGGTATACTTATTTATACGTGGGAGTGTAAAGGTGTGATATATTAAATTACACAATTGAATCAAATTAAGGTACATATGCATTATATATATATACTTTGTAATATTATATAACAAATATAAATCGAATACATTACGAGACCATATTGCATATTCTCGTACTAGCGGCCACTACACCCGACTTGCGTTATATTAATGCTTTTTTTAATGCCCAATACATATTTTATATTATTTGGTAATATACTTTATATATGAAGGTATAATCAGAGTATTCTAGAACTATATGATTTATAATATTTTATTTCTCCATGTTTTTAAAAATATTTTCACAGAGTGCGTTAAGATTAGTAATTGTTGTATACATATGTTATATATCTAACAATTGATTACCTATAGGTCATTACATATATGTCAACTCCAAACTACAGTTGATAATATTTACAAAGTACTTTAATTAATAATTTGTAATATTTAATAATATATAACCATACATAAACATATGTAAGAATAGATACAAAAATGGGCTACGAAATATATATATATAAAAATACTACCAATATTCTTACCATTAATTTGGTTAAAGAATTATTTAATAAAAAGACCCCAATTTCTACAATTTAAAGATGAAATATCAAATGAATATTTCTCAAACTGTGGTGTACCTCAAGGAACTGTATTAGGACCAATACTTTTTTTAATATATATAAATGATATTATAAATAATTCTAAACTTCTAAAATTAACAATGTTCGCTGACGACACTACTTTATTTTTAGAAGACAACAACATACTTAGACTTCAGGAAAATGTAAATAATGAACTTTTAAAAATAAATAACTTGTTGATATCAAATAGACTATCTATAAATTTAACGAAAACATATTATATGATTTTCAACTCATCCAATGTTATATATCTAAATATATCTGGTATTAATATTAATTGTGTGAAAAACACAACATTTCTAGGTGTAATGAAATATCAGAAGCTAAACTGGAGATTATAAATAGCAGCAATTAAAACAAAACTATATAAAATAATATGTATTTTTAAAAATGTAAAAGAATTCTTTTCTTTTAAAACGTTAATTTTATTATATAATTCATTAATTTTACCACATCTAAACTATTGTAACATTATATGGGGAAATAACTATAATTCTAATATTAATGATGTATATATAATTTAAAAAAAATGTATTAGAATAATATTTAACAAACCAAAACTTACAAACACGGATACTCTTTTTATACAAGTAAATATACTAAAATTACCTGACTTAATTAAATATCAAACATGTAATTGTATGCATAATATATACCATAACAATGTTAGCCCAAACTCTAGTTTATTCAATAAGAAAATCATAACATATAATACACAAAATAAACATGAACTATACACTCATTTTACCTCAAAAAATAAATGCTTATACACTATACATTAAAGGCCCTACTATATGGAATGAACTAAATGATGAGCTAAAGGAAACTAAACCACTCAATAAGTTTAAAAATAAATTAAAAAACTATCTCATCTTTAACTAGTATATTTTTATATTTTTATCTCTATTTTTTCAGTATTAATGGTCTAGTATATATCACTTATAGGGTTTATATGACTTTTTTATCTACATTTCTTCAGTATTATTGGTCATTTATTTTCATAATTCTTTTAGTTTTTATATATTAGAAAAATATATTTATTATAAATTTTACACAATAACATATTGTAATGTACATTGTTTTTAATTTCTAAGTCTTTTAGTTCTTAATCTGTATAGTTTCTTATTCTATTAGTTTTTATTCTTTTAGTTTTATTTTTATTTTAGAACATATTTAATTTCAATTTCGTCACAATTTCTTCTCTTATATTACTATTATATATAAGTTTTTATCTATATTTGTTCGGTATTAGTAGTCTAATATAGATCAACTATAGAGTTTATACATCTTTTTTTTCCACATTTCTTCAGTATTATTGTTTATTTATTTTGTTCATAATTATTTTAGTTTTTATATATTTGTAAAACATATTTATTTAAAATTGTACACAATAACATATTTTAATCTACATTGCTTTTAATTTCCAAGTCTTTTATTTCTTAATCTGCTTAGTTTCTTATTTTATTAGTTTTTATTCATTTAGTTTTATTTTTATTTTACATTCAATTATCAATATACTTTATTTATTTATTTATCCTTTTTTGGTTAATTATTTTAAATAATTGAAATGGTGAAATCGTTAACGGTAATATGATGATTTTTTAAACAGTTCAAATTTTATTATTTTATTATTGTAAATAGGAAGTCAAAACTTATTATTGTATTTATGAACTGTTTAAAATAAAATGGGTTGATAACTAGAAAAGCCGCAAAGGCTTCTTTATCTTCCCTGGGGTTTACCTGAATCTGATACCATACCATACCATATATATGTATATTATTATTATGATAACAAATATATTATTCAATATAAACTGTTAATTAACATAGTTTAAAGTATGTGTGACCTCTGTTCTATAAATAGATTTGTATATGTATTTAATGTATTAATAGGAATAATAGTGGTCTACTAGAAGAATATTAACTTTTTTAAATTTAATTTATTAAATACAATATTTAACATAGAACATATATTATATATATATATATATATATATATATCTATAATAATTGAATTTTGTATAGAATATAAAATACAATATTTAATATACAATTATGTTTAACTAATAAATTATTATTATTTTGAAAATAAAGATAAATTTTAAATATTTTAAAATTTACTATTTATTAAATTTGAAAAAATGCAAATAATATGTATTTATATATACATTTGCATAATGTATTCTAAATTGTCTGAACATTTCAATTCATTATTGAAGAACTGATAGTTTTTGAATAGGTGAAATTAGTAAAAAATAATTATTCTGAATAAATTCATTCTAAATATTTACTATATAATTATGAAAAATGTATGACATATATATATATACATACGATACATCATAATATTATGTTATTATAAATAAATAGCCACCTATAAATGTTGGTTATTTAAATGTATATAATATTAATTATTTTATCTTTTATAATTCTAAAAATGATATTATAATAATTATTGAATTATGACGATTATTACATTTTATTACATTTTTAAAAATTATTATTATAATTTATTTAAATGTTATATTTTTAAAAGTATTTATTTTATAGTTATATTTTACCTAAAAACATAATTTATATATCATTTTAAAAATAATATTTTATATTTTAAATTATTATATTAAAAAATGTGAGTCTATTAGAAATTTCGAATAATACATAAATTATATATATATATATAATTAATAAATATTATATAACATGTTATAATTATGATATACTGATAATTTTCGTTTATATATTTATATTAATTAATATAATTGTAGAATTAACACAACTAATATTTATATATATATATATATATATATATATAAATTTAATAAAATTAAATAATATTGAATTACTTTTAATTAATATTAAAATTTATAATTTTTTAAACTCTGCTAAATATTAATATAGTTAAAATCCGTTTGTTAAAATTACAATTTTTCTAATCAAACGCTTAATTATCATTTATAAATTTGTTGATTACAAAATTCTCCAACATATTGATGTATTATCTACTAATAATACTGTTGTATTAATGTACGAATTCCATTTTACGTTAACAATTAATTCATATGAAAGTATGCAGTCTTAATAATATTGTAATTTAATATTTTAATAGTTTTGTAATTTAATATATTAATCTTCATAAGAACTAATAATTATATAATTATTTTATTTTATTATTTAATTAAATTATAATTCTTAATAAGAACTAAATCTAAAAGTATGTTATTTAATATTCTATAAATACTTGAGTATGTTTCAGTATGTTTCAGTATGTTTCAGTATGTTTCAGTATGTTTCAGTATGTTTCAGTATGTTTCAGTACTTACGTTTACTTATATTTATTATTTATCTAAAATTAAATGTAAATATGTAAATGAATAAATGTTATAAAATAAATTTGTTTAATATTATATATACCGACATTCCAAATAATATAATGTGTATTAAATTATATTATGAATTTAATACAATCATATTGAATCATAGCTTTAAAAACGAGTTTTTATATCTATTTTTGTATCAAGTTCAATTTTTACTTCGGGACCATATTTCAATACTATAAAATCACTCAAACGGAGAATAAAAGTGTCACTAAATCTTCGTTAGAAGAAGTCATGTCAATAAATATATTTATTAATAATTAACACATAATAATTTTATAAATATATACAACTATAGTATATTTTCCGATAAGATATAAATATATTTAATTAATATTCTAATTTAAAAATTAAAACTGAATGTATTTAATATTACACTTTTATATTAATGAAGCTAAATAAAGCAATACTAAAAATATAGTAATATAGTTATAATTTATAACAAAGTTTATTAGTGATTTTCCCTACTGACAAATAATCATATATCTTTTGTGAGCTATACATAACATTCAAACTATAATAGGTATTTATCTTATAGGTATAGTTGACATTATCTCAATAAATATAAATTAGAATTCACATAACAAATGAATTCGTATAATTACCTATTAGTGTACTAATTATACGAAAGTACACATATTTTTATTATAATAATTATTTATATTAATAGTACATAAAATATATACGTGGGTAATTAAATACTCAATTAAATAGGTATACTAGGAAAGCTTCACATGCATATATACTTGTATTATTAATATTTATGAGTAATAAATCTATTTCGAGAATTTTCATTCTAGTATTTATTAGATTAATTAAAGTACCACACTATTTATAGGGCCAATCAAAATCGACATTAATATATAATTAAGTTTAGCTAGTATTATTATTTATAAATATTTTGTTTAGCGAGTAAATTTCATTAATTCGACACTTAGATTAAATTAAAAAGATTGCATTATAGTAACGCGTAATAACCCATCTCAACAACATCACACCCTACACGCCCCCTCCTTCAAGGTGGACACCCCATCACTCGTATGGACTACCTAGAGATCGTTCGTCCCAACAGCTTAGACTTGGGCAGGCTGGACAAGTTCTGGAATGTGTATGAGATGCAGAATACTGCGGTGTTCCTGATCCTGGCGGGCCTGTGGTCACTGTTCGGACTCATGCTTAAGTGGGCCTATAATCAAGACCAGAGAGACACTCGCATGGTCAGTACTACGCTGTGTACTGCGATTGTTTACTAGCGTAGATGTTTTACATTTAATATATTCATACATATATTATCGGTTTTTTATATCAAGTATTATACATAGTGTTTTAGTTTTTAAATTTAAGACAATCATAAGTTTTTAATATGTTTTTTTTTAATATCAAGTGTGTATGTATAAATATACAGTAAAACCTATCTATAAGAAACCTCTTTATAAGAACATTTTTCACACATTTGGTTGGAATTCAACCTTTTCCACATTAAAAAAACCTCTTTATAAGAAAATCGTATAAGAAAAATATAAGAAAAACCTCTTTATAAGAAACTAATTGTATACAAAATAATTATATATAAATAGAAGTATTGTATATTGATAAAAATTATAGAAATTAATTATTATATAAGATATTTTTTTTTAAATATTATATTATAGCTCGAAATGAATTAAAATTAATTAATAATTGTTATTGTATATCCATAAATTTATTAAAATTAATTAATAAATGTTATTTTTATCCTTGAATTTATTAATATTAATTAATAAATGTTATTGTATATCCATACATTTATTAAAATTAATTAATAAATGTTATTATATCCTTAATGTATTGATGATACAATGTATTATATTATGCAATTAATTGTTAAATAATAGATTATAATAATATTCATTATATTATATTCATCAATGATGATTCATAATTTCTAATTTCTAATGTAAATCTACTAAAATGTCATTACGTATTAACATGTCTAAACGCAAACAATACATTATACATTTATAACAGTATACCAAATAAATATACTATATATACATATATAACCTATAGGTTATATAATGCATTTTCAATTATAAATTAATTCTTAAAATCATTGGAATAGTAAAAACCTCTTTATAAGAAAACCTCTCTATAAGAAAAAAAGTACTGAAAAAAAATAGTTTCTTATAGAGAGGTTTTACTGTATATATATATATATATATATATATATATATATATATATATATATATATATATATATATATATATATATATAATCAAGTGTATGTGATTCTATGTATTTACATTACATTTAACGAATGAAGTTTCTCTATAAAAGATATTCGAGAAGTCAATACTAATAATTTGTAAATTATAACCTATAGGTATATACTATAGTAAATGTAACATATATATATATATATATATATATATATATATATATATATATATGTATTATAAATTAATACAATGTAAGTTAATAATATAACATAAGAACTTAATACAAAATCAAAGTAAGGCTACAAGAATATAGGTAATATTATCTTTTATTTAAGACGAAAATGGGAAATCTATAATTGACAAGTAGAAAGTACATAATATCTTAAGTAGTAATACAAAGTAAATGATAAAATAAGCTGCATAATTCAAATATGAAATAAATGTAAATTAAAATAGACTGCATTATTAAAAACTTGAAATATAATAAAAATAATAATATAAACGTTTATTGACTCAATGAAAATGATCGTAATATACGTCGTATGTTCGTCGAGTTGAAATAATAAAACAAATAAATAAATACACGATTAATAATAAATTTAAAAAGAAGAAATCATAATGATACTATATATAAATATAGTCGACATTTAAAAGTAATACAAAATTATATGGTCCGTAATTCATCGGGAAGACTGTTACAGTAGTTCGGAGCAGCAACAGTGAAAGCAGCATCTGCATACATAGATGAGACACACGGCAAATATTTTTCATCAGCTCACATTTGCGACTCGGACGAGTAGTTACTCGAATTATGACTCCCTTTGATAGGTAATCCGGAACTCCCATATATATAGTCTTGTGAGTAATGCCAAGAAGATGAAACTTGCATATATATCGAAACTTCAACCCGAGAATAGCCATTATGGAATGTATAGATATGGTTAAATCAGTGCGCTTTAGCTTAAATAATATGCGAACAACTCTACGTTGTATTGAATCTAATTTGTTCATCAATGTTTGCGGAATATTAATAAAAAGCGAATTACAATATCTAAGTCGACTAAATACTAATGAATGTAATAATGATTTAGTTAACGTAAATGTTAGCTTATAACAATCCTTGCCTATAGTATACAGGAAATAATTAGCAGTGCGGAAAGTGTTTGATATATATATCATATACATATATGTACTGAATAATCTAATGCATTATTTATAGTAAAACCTAGAGTAGTGATGGTGTTTGATATAGGAAGTGAGATATGGAATGCATCCATGGATGAGTGAGAGTAATTGAAGAAAGAGATCTAGAAAGTATAATGCTATCAGTTTTAGTAATATTTAATGAAAGTGAATTACAGGAAAACCAAGAGATTAAATCATTAATACTGTTAGCAATTAAAAGTTAAATTATGTCAATATCAGAACCAGGTGAAACAAAGTATAAATTTGTAAGTCATCAGCAAAGAGGTGATAACGAATATATGTGTATTTTTTATAAATCAAATTAATAGGAATAATATATAAAATAAAAAGAATCGGACCCAGTACTGATCCTTGAGGAACGCCATGAGTGTGATTAAATGTAGCCGATAAAGATGACTTGATCTATACCGAATATATTCTATTAGATACAAATGAAATCAACCAGTTGTCAACTTGTCCATAAATACCTATTCTATGTAGACGGTAAGAAAGAATCATATGATTTAACGTATACAAGGCACTAGACAGATCAAGAAGATCCAAATAACAATAAGCCTTATTATCCATAGATAGTATAATATCGTTAAACACAATGTTTAAGTCAGTTTCTGTACTACGATTGGGAAGGTATGATATCTGAAATAATCCACAATAGAGTTCGATATGATATAATCAATAAGCTGACGCGCAACTATGCGTTCCATAATATTATACATTGATGATATTTGATAAAACAGGGCGATAGTTGGATAGTTTGGAAGAATCGAGATTATTTTTCTTTAATATCTGAGTAATGTAGGCATACTTCATAGATTGTGGAACAATGGATGAAGATAATGATAAACGAATTATACCAGTAATTATATCAATTAGATAGGGAGATAATATACGAGGTAAATTAAGAGAAAGAGGGTTAAGTGGGGAATTGGATTTCAAACAATACATGAAAGAAAGGACAATAGAAGAAGTGGGTAAATTAAAATAAGACCAGTGAGTATCAGAGAAATCGGGTGGACTTTCAAAATAAATAGAATCTATTACAGGAAGATCTTCTATTATTTTTAAAACTTTATTTTGAAAAAAGTCAGCAAATAAAGAACAAATATTATCATCAGAACCATCTGGTAGTTTTTTATTTCGATTTCTACAAATTAGAGAAACAGCTAATTTAAAAGCTTATTTGAAAGAAGTGCCATACTTATTAAGTTTAGCAGTATAGAAAGAAGATTTTGAAGCTGATAACTTGTTCTTATACAAAGATCTTATATTTTTGAAAGATTCAAGACGAGTAAAATATTTGCTTCGTTTGAATTTCATTGATGGTAGCGAAGTCTTCTCCTTTGAAGAATAAGGTCATTGTTAAACCAAGGAGAGTGAGCATAATGTTTCTTGGTACTAATTATTAAAGGTGAATGTACATCAAGAGTATATCGTAATGCTTCATTAAAATTATCATAAGATATGTAATTCGCTAAAAACGTATTAAGAAAAGAAATATAAGCATATACTGAATTGATGAACAATTGTAGATTACTTTTTGAAATGTTTCTGTAGTGTTTTACATGGTCACTAAATATAAAAGGATAGACAAGTATATCAAAAGAAATAATATAATGGTCAGAAATGAAATTACCTTGAGTGGTTTTTGAAATAATAGCTAAATCATAATATTACCACTAGTATATACTTACACATATGTATTGGAAAATCAACAAGTTGATTGTAAGAATATTCAAAGATAAGCTTCTTAAATGATTCAGAGCATAACGATCGTGTATTAACTTGAACATTAAAATCACCAAGAATTATCAAATTATATGTCGAGATTGATTCAAAAAGGGATTAAAGTTCATATAAAAAGTTGTTAAATAATGATGATGGTGGATAATAAATAAGAATAAATTGAATAATAATTGAATTAGGTAATAATAAACGACAACTGAGTATTTCGCAAGAGATAGTACTTGGAATAGACGATGATAGTAGCTTAAATTCAGAAGAATAAAGAATAGATAATCCTCCTCCACGGGATGGCGATAGTCTGTTCGCTTGAATAATATCGAAATTAGTTGGTGTCAATTGTGAAGGAATTGAAGAGTCATTATTTTCCAGGCATATATTAGTAAAATCGACTATAGAACACTTAGAATCAATTATAAATGTATGTATAATATCAGCCTTATTACGAACTGATCGGGCATTGAACATAGAACAATATATATTATATTTAGTATTTCGAGTAGGTATATTATGATTACGTTCATCTAGTCATTCTGATGAATAAGATCCATTTGAGGATTTGGTGTCATTAGGACTATTATAATTCTTTGATAACATGGATTTTTCAAATAAGGTATTCCATTCCTCAAATTGAATATTAGAAGGTACAAATGAATACACATATGCGATTCGTTAATTATTGATACTGGCTGAAAATAGAAATATGATCGCAAGCATTACGTAATGGATATCAAATTTAACAAATCTAAATACTATATATGTCATATATTCTATAGAAGAACTTATATATATATATATATATATATATATATATATATATATATATATATATATATATGTATAACCATAGACTATTTATGATCTAATAACAATTACGTATAAAATGAAGATCGGTATTAATCACTATTTACCTATACGTTTGTGAGATATATATATATCGAACAAAAGTTTCACTACTTCCAGTAAGATATACCGTTGAATTAATAGTAGATTGACTAATGCGTGGCGTCATAAAATGGCACTGAAAAAAATTCTCCGTATCTAGATTTACTGGTTAATAGGTATTAGGTAAACTTTAGTTAATACACATATAGGCTGCTTATAGATCTGGTGTTAATATATTAGTTAACTTTGTTTTTAATCGTATGTATATATATATATATATATATATATATATAATAATTCAGAATTTGAAGAATACTTTAAATAGTATATTATTTAGTACACACTTTTTATTGCGTAATATACTACATATATGGTATATTAGGTAATACAAATTCACTAACATTATTATAACACCGATATCAATTATAATATTATACTAAGTTTATATTATATTATAATAAATTGAATATAGATTTAATAATATCACAGTATTGTAATTTATTTAATAATATCACAGTATTGTAATATATATATATATATATATATATATATATATATATTACATACATATATTGTTATTTACATTTATAAATAACGAACCTAAGAAAGTATTACGTAACATGTAGTATAATATAATTGAGATTACATTTTATAATATTCAAATTGCCAGCCTCAAATCTGACGCAACTTAATTCTAACTGAATACAATACAATAGAACAGGGTAACTTATCTTGCCGACAATGTACCCGATGATCCCAGCAAAGCTTACCACTATCTGGTTACTACTATGACAGGTTATCACCAGGATTCATAGGCGTATTCCATTAGAATATAACCTATAACCTATTATTATAACCTACATAAATATTATTATATTATTAGTATATAGGATGAAAGATGTATTTATTTGTTATTATTAATATATTTAAATATGTATATATATATATATATATATATATATATATATATATATATATATATATATATATATATATATATATGTGTGTGTGTTCATCTTTAAATAACTTAATAATACCACCGTATGGATATAGTATGAGGTCATATACGTATACGTCATACATAATGTGTTAAATTGTCATCGACAACAATATAATCATTATAAAGCATCACAAACCGCGAACAGTTATTTATATATATACTATTTATTGTATATTATATTAATAGATAATTAATCATTTATTTAATTAAATATAATATATATATATATTTATATTAGATTTAACCAACCCCTTAGTTTTAATAATCTAAATTATATATCCAATTATAATATTTCATGTTTTAAAAATATTGAGATTATTATATACAAATGTTTTATCTATAGAGAAATAAAATTAACTATAGTTTATATAGCTTCGCTTCTCTAACTGTATATAGTATGATGTATACAGTATACAGTGATAGGCACCGATCCTTTTTTATCTGGATCGGCGATCCCGATCCCACAAAATTGCGTGTATGTTACGTAATGGAGTTGCATAATAACCGTAGTTAATGACGTCACTAATAAGATTAGAGGCGCTAGTCTAACAACAATAGAATCGCCACTATAAAAACACGAACAATGCCCTGTGTTCCTTACAACTACAATAGTATTACGCAATGACTGATACACGTGATATATCTACCGGACCCATAATGCAATACGACTACGAACTTTATATTGATTTAGATATGCCGTGGCCTTAAACAATTAAGGTTAGATAACATACCTAATCAATTATATTATTTATAAATAATAATTTATAAGTAAATATAACAAATTAATATTTAATTTGTAATAAATAAATAAATATGCATTTTATTATATAATATTCACACTAAAAATTAAACATATTATTAAATTATAGGTATATGTAACATATATAAATAAAATAATAATTCAAATTCTTATATTCAGGTGACAAGACTAAGAAAATGGTTTTGATTCGTCGAATATTATACATAACTAAAATATTAATTATATTACAATAAATATTATAAAAGATTAAATCTATGAATACATGTGATACTTGAACACCATACATTAATATAATTTACCTTTATTTTCGTATCGTTATTTATGATAAAATCATGAATAGATATTACGTATGTTTATGTTCCGTTTTATTGTCGCGCTTTATATGTTAACTGTTGAAGCCTTATTACTGTGACATAATGAGTTCTTACAATAAAATACACCTAATTCAATTAAATATACTTATATTTTATTTATAATTATTTAATTATATTTAATTTATAAAATATATATTGATATATTTTAATGTAAATAGTAATGTATGTATAAACTTATAATTATAATTATAATTATAAAGTATACTTTATAAACATGTTTCTTAATTATTATAATCATATATAATTATATATTACATTTTTCTTTATAGATAATTTGTAATCTAATTTGATAAATGGAATTCTTTAATAATTAAAAAATTCAATTTGTAGATTTGTATATGCATCTATAGGATATTATTTTGATATGATGATGAGATGATGATGATATTTATGAATATGATTACTTGATTGTTTACTTTATTTAAACATCCACAATATATAGACAATATATACTCATCATTGCTTTGTAATAATAATTGAGAAAAAAAAACTATAAATATATATTTATATATATGTCAATTTAAAATTTAAAATATGACATTTAAAATATAAACGTAACATAATAATTACACAACAGCATTTTTTGTTTACATTGCGTCGATATGAATCGAAATTAATAATTTTTCTAATATTAAACAAGTTACGATTATAGTAGGGAATTAATACTAAAAGATATACCATGAAATTAGACATTATTAAATGTAGTGTATTGTAAATTTATTTAGTATATAGAAATTAATTACTTAAAATATACTTTGCAGTTTTAATAAGTATATCAATATGTTTTAGTATCAACTCAATTATCTTAATTGCAATACTTTTCTGATCGACTTTATTCTACAAATTAATTAACTCCGTTTTAAAATACGTTTTTATAATATTGAAGACTCAAATTATTGCATTTTATTGAATAAATAATTACTCTATTAATGTCTTACGTAATGATTTTAACATATATAATATCAGATATAACATATATAATTATGGGAAATACACAATATAGTTCACTAATAGCATCTACTTGTGATATCCATCTTATATTCGATAATGCTTTTATTAAAACATATTATAAAACATATTACAACACCTTTCTTTTATCTAGATTTTAATATATTATATATCTAGGTTGGATAACAAATTATATTGATTTAGTATGAAAGAAAATATTATTGCTATAATTGTCATAAATTCTATCGTATACTGCATTTTGCCCAAACAGATTTAACAAATGTGCAACGTAGGGTCTTTATTTCCAATACTCTATGCTTTATTATGATATCTCACATTTCTTTGAATTTTGAAATTATAATGCTGGCATTATCATAACTTTTAGCTCTATAATTTTATATTATCTATATTATTATTTTTTTAAATTATAATAAATCATTATTTAAATGTTTAATGAATCTACATACGTCAATAAATATTAAATAAGCATACCTTACTTGTTATATATGACGACTATTGTTAACTGATCTATATGTGATATATCAGTTGACTGAGTCCACTGATATACTATCATATTTTGATTTTTTTATTTCTTCAATTATTTAGTTCTCACCTGTTATCATTCTAATATCGCAATTATGGGTATTTATATGTAAAAAGATAAATGAGGATGATGTAAATAAAACATTCATTTGTAAGTACTAGTTGGCTAATATGTTTGCTAAATATTCGTTTAGTATTGTATTCAGATTATA
The DNA here is from genome assembly GCA_964019155.1 of Osedax fenrisi. NCBI lineage: Eukaryota > Metazoa > Annelida > Polychaeta > Sabellida > Siboglinidae > Osedax > Osedax fenrisi. The sequence goes on along the minus strand of OZ025244.1, from coordinate 30,926,450 downwards.
TATATATATATATATCTATAAATAATATCCGTTTCAATAAATATAAATATAACTTTTATTTGTAATACTCCTATTTGAATTAAAACTATATTAAAAGTGTTATTGAAAGTTTATTTAAACACTTAAATAAATCATAAATGATTTCTCAAAATTATATATAGAATACAAATAATAGATTAGGTAAAACAATAAATACCATTAATAATAATAAAATACAATAGAATAAACCGTATGTAAATTATTAAATAAAATAATAATGACAAATAATATTAGTAGGTTGCCTATTACAGGTTGCCACCTGATATACATTTTTGTATATATTTCATGAATGTTTTATGCGATTTTATGGATCTAATATAGGGTGGGAGTGAATTCCATTGTTTTGGACCAATATAACTCAGTGCCCGAGTATTCATTTTTGAGGGATGGAGAATTAGGGTAGATAGAAGATGAGATTCATGGTTTCTAAGAGATGGAAAGGATGATCTTTGTACTCAAGAAGCAGAAATATAGGAGGGGAAATTGAGAAGAGTATATTGAGGAATGAACAATAGAAAATAAATGGTTTTAAAAATAAATAATAATTAAAAAAAAAATCTTGAAGTTTTTTTAAAAGTTTTAATTAAATTATACATATATACAAAATATCTCTTTTTCGTAATTTATAATCAATATAATTATTTAAATATGTCTTATACCCTATAGGGTTAAGTTGAATGAATTGGTTTACTTAGATAAGTTTATTAGTAGTTAAACAGAACATTAGTATATATTATATTATATAGTTTATATATAGTAATTATATGTTATATATATATATATTATATATATATATATATATATATATATATATATATATATATATATATATATAAATTCATATATTATATTTATTATCATTATATATATATATATATATATATATATACGTGAATGTCATATTTTACTGTAATGTCAAATTTATATCACATAATTTATTTTATGTTTTATGTATATGATGATCTGGATTATGAGTATTTTTGTATTATTATATATAAATATCTTATTTTTAATTTAATATTTTAATATTTTCCCCGTTGCTGAAATATTAACATGCTATAATATTACCATTGTTATAGCTATAGCTATAGCTATATATATATATATATATATATATATATATATATATATATATATATATAGTAACTGCCTGTGTGGTTCAGTTGGCTAAGGCGTCAGACACACAAGCTGATATTATATAATTGTGTATAAATGATTAATAAATGATCAGCTCTCGTTAAAACCATGGATGCCTTAATACGAGATCGGCTTAGAAGAAACATTAGAGCAATAAGTGAAAACTTCCTCTAAGTAACTGGATAGGATGAAAGGACTCCACAAAATAAAAATAACAATAACAATATATATATATATATATATGTGATATAGCCTATATCCTATTGCGGCTATAACTGTAAACTATAGTTTATATTTTACTTAATTACATTTTAATATTTTACCTCGATATAATTGTAATATTGTATCTACAAGTTTATATCCATTCTTTAGATATTTAAAAATTCCACATGCGCAATTCTGTGTAATAGTATCCAAGGTCAGGTGTTCAAGACAACTTTTGTTGTGATATAGGAATTTCCACTATCTCTGTGCTCATAAATGTATTTCTTGAAGAGATAATGGCTGTAATTCAAGATGAACATATATCCACAATATCAATTGGTGGCCGAATCTCAATTCGAATCTCAGATTCGCCGATGATATAGAATTTATAGCTGGATCAAACGATGAACTGAAAACACACAGACACAAGATGTCAAATAGTAATAGCCGGTATGGAATGAAAATTATTGCAGAAAAAAACAAGATAATGGTCAACAGTAACAACAAAAATCTTCACTCCAACATCCAATTATATGGAGAAAAGCTATAAGAAGTAGACCAGTTTCAATATCTCGGTGCTACAATTACAAAAGTTGGCTCAAGCGATTCTGAGTAAGGCTAACTACAATCTGGAATAGCAAATAAATCCGTTTGAAGCTCAAATATAATCTTTATCACTCTCTAGTATTGTCTATTCTAACTTATGGTTGCGAATCTTGGACTATAAGTGCCCTTTCAACAACAAAACTACAAGGTTTCTAAAACAAATCTCACAGAAAACTTCTTGGAATAAGACACAAAGAAATGAAGTTAAACAAGTATATTCAATATATGATGATAAGTTTAATCGGTACATATGAGCCAATAATACAGTCCATCCGTCAAAGAAAATTAAAATGGTACGGCCATACAATTAGACATGACAACCTCAGCAAAACAATACTCCAAGGAATAGTTGAGGGCAATTGCAAATATGGTACCCACAAGAAAATGGATTGATGATATCAAATAATGGAGCAAGATGACTCAGTCTGACTTAATGTTGAAACCACATGACCGCAACGAATGGCGACGTCATTGTATAACAGCCAGCTCATTGATTTCCCTTACGATTTGCGATTCAAGGTAATAAGGTAAAGTAAGTAAGATATTTACAAAGTCTCAGATATATCTGGATATTATTATAATCATTATATAGTTCCTTATTATTATGTAGACTATTGATAACGAATTATAATACTAGCTCTCTATTCTCTACTCAGTCAGTAACCAATGTTCTCTTTTATCTTTAGTTTAGAGATTATTTTAAATCAATAGAATAACTCGATATAATAAATCAATAGAATAACTAGTAGAAATCATTGTATTTCTATACATATCAAGTTAGAATTACCATTTTTTATAAATCTATCATTTTATTATAAACCATCACCATCTATAGTGATAAAATTACAATGGCCATTATAAATTCATTCATATTTTTTAAAGTAACAAATAATATCGATCAAAGATATTAGCTTATAACACGCCCCATATTGATTATTATATCGCTTATAAGTATACTAGTGTGAAACCCGCTTAGAGCTATTTACAGTTCTTTATTTCATCCATACCATATATGGTATTTGGTTATATATATTATGTTTAATTAGGTAATTATATATAAGTATATATATATATATATATATATATATATATATATATATATATATTAAAATTAACAACCACGCAACACAAATCCCCTTAATAAAAATATATTATTAATGTTTAAAACTTTATATGTAAGTACTTAATTTCAAAATATATAAATGTATACATTTATTGTTATTGCTATTTGTATTGTTATTCTATTTTTGTAGAGTCCTTTAATCCGGGAATTTAGATGAAGTTTGCATTTATAACCATATGGCTTTAATGTCACTTCGAATCTACTATCCTCATATTACTGCCATCACTAAATCTGCAAATTATCATATTTTTAGAATTATAAAAAAATGAAAATCAATTAATGTATCTCTTACTAAAACTCTAGTTAGTCAACTTGTCCTCTCACGTATATATTACTGTTCCTCACACCTCATCAAGCTTACACTATCCTCTATATCTCCCCTAATTCTAGTTATTTGTTCATCAATCTGTACAATATATAACCTACGTATTCGAGATAATATCTATAATTCCTAATACCAACACTTACCTCCTTAGTTCCCATTTAACATCCGCTCTTGTTATCGCATACTATCTATTGTTAATTCTTTAATATACTCTTCAAATTTCACCTCCTATATTTCAGCTTCTCTAGTACAAAGAACCCATGCATTTTATCTACTATCTACTCCTATTCTCCATCCCTTGAAAATGTATACTCGGTCACTGAGTTATATTGGTCCTATTCAATGGAATTTACTATATTAGATCCATATTAGATCCATAAAATCGCATAAACAATCAAGAAATATATACACACATTTATTTCAAGTGGAAACCTGTAATACTAATATTGTTTATCATTATTGTTTTATTTATTAATTTCCTTAAGGTTTATTCTATTTCATTTTATTATTATTAATGGTATTTATTATTTTACTTACTTTTATTATTAGTATATCTATATATATATTTTTTTAAGAAATATGTATGATATATTATTATATAATTCATTGAAATAAATTGTCAATGAATCAAAAACTAGCTGTTAGCATGGTTAATAGTTAATATTTTGGGGTTAAGGGTTAAGGGTTAAGATACTGGGGTTAAGGATTATACTACTGACTACTTGTTAACAATCGTAAACCTCAAACAAACCAATAACACTACTATATGTATTATAGTACTATATATAATACGTATATGTGTATGTAATATATGCATAATATATTATACTATAGTTAGATCTTGATAATATAGACAATATATATATATATATATATATATATATATATATAGACAATATATATATATATATATATATATATATATATAGACAATATATATATATATATATATATATATATATATATATATATATCATATAACATTCTACGAATGGATAAACACATTACAACTATACTTATATTCATTACACATTCAGCATACATCACATGTGTAGGGTATTTGTCTTATTACTATACATGCATATATAACTAGTAAATTTAATCTTAAGAATTCATGAAATGTATTACGTCTATAGATGGTTCTAGAATTTATCATGAACAACGGGGAAGTAATGTTGCCTATTAATCTGTTGTGATCTTAAATAATCTTTTATTAAATTAAAAAATAAATTAAATCACTACCGTATTATAAAATGCTTATAAAATACCATTTCTACTTCATATTATATATAGTATATATATATATTATATTATACATACTATATGTATATTGTATCGTTTTATGTAGATATAGTGTAATATTCTTTACGATATTATAATCATATATGCATTTTTAATATTAATATTAAGAATTATTGTCTTTTATATAAAATAATATTCCTTTATTTATCATTTCTTTTATTGTATTTTTATTTAATTATATCCTATCATAATTAGTTTATTTGTACTTGTCACTACACACACTACCCACATTTAATGTATTCCTATATGTATATTGTAGTTATATTTTATGTTAACGATATATATGCATGTGATATTAACTTATTTTATTAATTATATTATAATATGTATTGTATTAATCATTATCATCACCACCACCATCATCATCAACATTATCATCATCATCATCTTCATCAACATGATAATACTATATAATGTATGTCCTATATCTTATATCTACAACATACAGATTATATATGTAAATAGAAATGTAAAGAATGAATTGTGAATATATATATAATTATATGAAAGAATATTGATAAAAATAAAATAGATTAAACATATTTATTAAAATTAAACATTAAAGAAATTAAAGAAAAAATTAAACATGATGAACATATAATTAAACATATATAATCATTACGAAATGTGTTTATAAAATTATTACCTACATAATTATTGAAATTAATATTTATTGATATTAATTTTAAATAAAAATATAATTTATAAATAATTAGATATATAAAGTATACGATTTTGAATTGAATTGAATTGAATTGAATTTAATTTAATTGCTTTGAAGACTCATTATGTCACAGTAATAAGGCTTCAACAGTTAACATATAAAACGTGACAATAAAACGGAACATAAACATACGCAATATCTATTCATGATTTTATTATAAAGAACGATACGAAACAAATGTTAAATTAGTGTATGTTGTTCAGGTATAATTGGTATTCGTAGATTTCATATTTTACAATACTATATTAAATTAATGTTTTAGTAGTGTATAATATTACATAAACCAGTTATATAGCACATTCTTAGTCTTGTCACCTAAATATAAGAAGTTGAATTATTAATTTATTTATATCAATTACATATACTTATAATATGATGATATTTATAATTTTTAGTGTGAATATAATATATATATATATAATATGTATTTATTTGTTAAAAATATAATAATAATATCTAATATTTGAGTATAAATTATTAATTATAAATAATATACTTGATTTGATACATTAATATAATAATTTTAATATATAAAAAATTAAATAATATATAAATATACAGTCTGTTATCTAACCTTAGTTGTCTAAGGCCAAGGCATATCTAAATCAATATAAAGTTCGTAGTCGTATTGCATTATGGGTCCGGTAGGAATGTCACGTGTATCAGTCATTGCGTAACACTGCTGTTGTTATGAAGAATACGGGGTGTTATTTTTGTTTTTATAGTGGCGATTCTATTGTTGTGAATAGTTAATCCTATATCCGCAAATCGTATTACTGCCGTGACGCGCTCATTATTGTACGGAAGTTACTGCGGTAAATAACTGTACTCATTATTCAACTCAAATATATAAGGTGTTATAATTAAGTTATAGGAAGTGATGTATGTAAATGTGTATACACACATATATACAAGGTTATATACACAAATACACACACATACACACATTAAATAATACGACGCAAGGACAAGAGGGTAGTGAATATATTTTAGGTTTAGGCAACACCATATATGAAAGGTAATATATATACATACATAAAGTAGTATATAATATGTTATTCAATAAAACTTTTAAAAATAAACCCGAAAAGAGTAAATTCCTAGAATATATGTATATATATGTGTGTATTAATATCCACACAAACACACACACACAATTCGCAGACTGGCGGAGTGATGCCGGGACAACAGCCTCCGTCGTGATGTACATAGAAGGATGTCAAGGTCGTAGTAATGATCATCTTCTCTTCGATCAGGACATCGATAATTTCCAGGTACATTTACCATTCACCAGTGCACACGCAATAGCGTGCAATCTATTAGTTATGTATGCTGTAGTAGTACTATATTATATGTTTAGAAATATCTCTATATTCGAACATTTTAGATAGGATCGGAAGATTCGTTCATCTTCGCGGAAAATGAATGTTTGGGTAACCTTGAGAATATAGTTATCTGGAATGATTGTATTGGAATATCTCCGGCATGGTAATACTACTACTACTAATACTACTACTACTTCTTATTCTACTACTACTAATACTAATACTAATAAGGTATTTGAATCAAGTTACTATACGAGATTTACAAACATCGGAGAAGTGGAACTTTGTGTGCGACGGATGGATCACTCCGGACTGTGAAAGGGGGTTCATTAGAAGAATCATTCCTGTTAGATATTATTCCTATCGTATTACATTATCTATTGTTTATAATTAGTATGTACAATATCAGTTAAAATTACATTATATTTGTTTTGTATCAATAAGTATGTGTCACGTACTACCACTTATAATATAAGTATCACGATCAGACGGTAGTGAGTCACCAGTAATGATTTAAATTATGCAGAGCCGATACTTTTGGTTTTTGATGCCGAGACTTTAATTTTCTGTAAAAAAAAACGAGCCCGAGCCGATCCGAGACTCTAGTAAAATAAGCCCGAGCCGAGATGAGACTCTTTCAAAACATAATCGAGTAGAAATGATGCTTTTTTAAAAAATTAAAATTTACATTTTAAACATAATTTTTATATATTTATCCATATTTTTATTAATGTTTCCTTTATTATGTGACATATTATTAAGTTTTGTAGGTGGCTATTTTGTTTATAATATACTTATTTTGTCTCACTCGTATTTTTAAAATATTTTAAAAATTACAAAATAACACTGTTTTCTCAATATATAATCAATATAATATAGTTTTATTTACAATGGAAAATATATCATATATATACATATATATTAATTGGTGTATCCAATGTAGTAGTAGGTGTTGTTGTAGCATCAGTTCAGTTATACTGATCGTATCGTCTATTGATCTTGGTGGTAATTTATATATTGACAATCGAATTATTTTATTTAATGGCATTAACTGATAAGTAGGTAAATTAATTAAAAGTATGTTACAATAGTCCAATATAGATATAGATAGATAGATAGATAGATAGATCAAAAGTATATTGTATTACTGGTTATATATAAATAAAGTTATAATTATATATAAATATATGATTATATAACATATATAAACAAAATATATAAATGTGATAACAGTAAGATAAAACGACACGATACAAAAAAAAACAAGAAATAAACGGAGAAGTAAAATAAAAATAAAACATTGGATTATACGAGCCGTTGAAGCAATATATAGTATCCGACAATGCAAGTTGTCAAACAGGAGAGGTAACAAAACCGAAGATCTCGGGTTGGCAAGGCCCATATGGTATGGATCAATTCCCAAGGGTGGATGAGTCCCTAGTATTTAATTTGGTTGACGTCTCCTGGCGTTAAGCTACCGTAAACTGATGACATCAAGCATAATATCAAATACTATATATTGGTACAATTAATACGGAATAACAATAACATGATTGATACATTTGGTGTGAATTAATTTTTCACGGACAAGTGTTACGGTATTACAAGATGTAATTGTAAAGGGTAACTGGGCTTTTAATTAACAATTGACATGTATTAATAGTTTATATGTATTAATATTATGCAATTGATAGTTGGCTGATTGACTTTTGCATTTATGAACATATTAAGAATCTTATAAATTAACCTCCGATATTGTTTTCCTGATAGTTTGTATTGTGTATTATTTTTTGTAATGAAATTATTTTCGTTTTATATACAAAAAAATGACACTGGTAACTGACACTGAAACTATATTGATCTTATGAAAACTGAGACTAACACTTAAATAATGCCTTTAATAAGCTTGATCATGTTAGTAACTCGAGTTAGTAGCAATGCATTTTATAGAGTCTGAGACAGCATCGATGCTTTGGGTAACCTAGACTGAGACTGCATTGCTGCTTTAGGTAATCGAGACTGAGACTGCATCGATGCTTTAGATTTTAGCATCATTTACATCACTAGTCACTAGTGACTGTTATTTACGGTAACTAATATATGTATATATATTGTAATTGTTATTGTTATTTTATCTGGTGGAGTCATTTCATCTCATCCTGGAACTTAGATGAAGTTTTCACTCTTACGATATAGCTATAATGTCCCTTCGAAGCCGCTCTCATGTTAAGGAATTCATGGTTTTATCGATAGAAAGTATCAACTCTCGAGAGTCGATAATTTATTTATACAAAATTATATAATATCACTTCAAAATATAATATTTTGATACCTATTTTAATGGACCACACGGGCTCGAATCTGCGTCATACTGCTTGCATTTACGATGACTATATATTATAATATATATATATCTATATATATATATATATGTGTTGATATATAAATATGTATATATGTATATATATATGTACTTTTTTTAAGTTAGATAAATTATTTGTATATTTGTATTCTTAAAATAGTAATATATTATGTTGATATGAATATATATAAATATATATATATATATATATACAACTTATAAGTTGTTATATAACACAGTGTAAATAATGATAGTCGACAGCTAAACAAAGCTGGCGGTATAAACTGAGGATATTGTGTCTGCAGTCGCTCCGTTCAGAACATCTATCGATGAGTGTATTCACCAGACCTCCTAACTCCACCTTCACTAGATGTCAGCGCCTTATGTGCGGTTAGCTAATAGGGGCGGGGCGTGTTTTAAAGTGGGCGTAGGCCCTACCCCCACTCTACGCCGTAGGGGTGGGGAATAACATTCACTAGGGTATAACATACATATGGGCCTACCATACATAAGGGGCCACCCCTAGTGAGTAAGATATCACAACTGGAGATAACATTAGGAGTTAGTGTATGTAATGTGTATGTATACATAGGGGAAAGTAACCGAATACGGACACTCTCGGTATCTCAGAAACCATAAATCCTACAAAAAATGTTTAATGAATATAATATTCATAATTATATAAATTTATATACTATTAATAGTATAAAAACAAATTTATTTTTTAATTATTCAAAATATTGCTAATATATCTAATAAACTGATTGTTTTATTACGTTTTTAAATTTATCAAAAAAAATTCAACTTAAAACCTTCTCAAGAATATACAATTATATCGATATGAACTATGACACTATATTATTAAAAAATAAGGCATTCTGATAATTATATATATAATTTCTTAACAATATACCATAATAGCAGTAATACTCAACAAACATTATATGATAACTTCGCTATCATATTATGAACTATCTTAACGTATATACGACGCGAAGGGTAGGCTTACCACGGGGTGCATCATACATGGCACATGTGTATTGGACATATAATACATGATACGTGTATTATATGCACACAATATGTTAAAGTAGGTGGCTGTTTCTTGTTGTAAATATGAGTATGGGTTCTCATGGGTTCAAATTTAAAAATGGTAAACATGTATTATAATAATAATATCAGATTTGGCAAAATTGCTATGTTGAAAGATGAAGCATAATGTATCGAGACTCTTACTTAAATGTATATATATGTATATATATATATATATATATATATATATTTATATATATATATATATATATATATATATATATATGTATATATATATTACATAATATTTGATATACCTAAATATTAACCTTAAAGTTAATGCAATATACTATGTATTCAGTAACATGTAATATAAAGTCTAATCGTATATAAGCCTATCGGTATGATATATCAGTAACAGTATACAGTATACTGTTGACTTCTAGGGTTTTCACTGTTATTGACCGGCATGACGACCAGCGTGATGTACTTCAATAGCGATGACCAGGTGTCCATGAGGGAGTACTCGATCTGGAACTATTTCTTTAACATCGATTACGTAAGTGATTACGTCATAATTAAGCGAGGTCAATATCACGTGATATTAGGGGGCGTTTCTATATTTCAACTTTTATTTGTTATGGTTCGCATTAAAATAACAAATAATATAATATTATTATATATTATATGATAATATAATACCACAAACACACACTCACACTCTCACACATACACCCATTATATTTAGCTAACAAACACCATTATATTCGAACCAATCGACTACTATAGAGCCTAATATACCTCCTTTGTTCACCAATCTACGCCACGTTATATCACTCATTATAATTGTGTATCCCGTTTATTTCCTCTCGAACACTTCTTCCTTAGTTATGTTACACCTGATTCAGTTAAAATGTAATCTAATATTTATATAATCTATATTTTATAAACTTATTATTAGTGCTAACTATATTACTAACTTATAATTTTAATATAATAATAATAATAATAATAATAATAATAATAATAATAATAATAATAAATATTTATTAGAAGTTTTAAATTGTAAATTTTTTTTCGTAATTTTATTTCATCATTTTTTCCATGTATTTTTCCCAATCATAAATGTGTATTTAATCGCCATAGTTCAGATTCTAAATTACGTTTTATAAAATAAAGAATGTTAATGATAAATCAAACATTGAATGATAATTAAAACCACATGTTCCAACAAAAGGAAATTTAGAATTATAGAAAAAAACATTGGATTAATTTAAATCATTAATTAAATTATCTGGGTTTCCACATAACCGACTTACAGTAAATATAAACATTAAGAATTACAGATAAATCAATTAAATTATCGAGATTAATATTAAATATACAATCTCTAAACAATAACTCAGAATTCATAAATACATTAGTTTAAAAATAATATAATCATGTTTATTTCGTATGTACGCCGCAGAGAAACACACACGAAATATATGTAAATGTGTACGTTTATTTCATGTGTATTTTATTATCGCCTTTTTGTGGTTACAAATAGTTGCATTAATGCGTGTTGTCTATTTGGTATAAATAATTATAATTATTAATAAAATAATTACATATAGAAAATACACTGACATTATACAGATAAAATATTATAGTGACATAAAAACTTACATTACCAGTATTACTAATTCCACAGTAAAAGCTATGTGTATAACATCACGAAAGTATTAATCCAGGACCAAGGTAATTGGTTGAATACATAATGAAATTTAAAAAATCGTAATCTTCGAAAATATGAACAATACTGAACATAAAATAATTCTACGTAATTGAAATAGCTATATATATAGCTATATAGCTATTTTTGTATACGCAAAAAATAAAAATGAATTAATATTTATTATCTAATAAAAAATAATATAGTTTAATAATATAATATTGAAATATAAACATGATATGAATATACTATAAAAAAAGTTTACGCTTTGGAAAAAGAAAATGTCTGAATTCATTAACCCTGATAATTGTGCGAAATTTTTCATATTTTAAATTTTAAAAATGTACGAAAAAACTATATGAGCAAAAATTATACTAAGTCATATAAGCATATACAAAAAAAAACAATATATATATACTAGAAATTCTATATATATATATATATATATATAATCCGAATTTATTACTAAACTAATTATATATATACCCACTTCAAGGTTACAGAAACATATATACAATAATAACATTAATATTAAAAAATATTCTCTTCTATTGTTCACAAATATAAATAAATCTCATTAATAAATTCCTTGACCTATCACAATTTCCTATGATTTTAACATATTTCATTATAATCTACAATACTAAAAACACCTTTAAACACTAGCGAACTTCACACTACAAACCAATTAAAAGCTACCATTCCCTACAAAATAGTAGAAACATTAATACATTATATCTAACAATCTTTATTATTAATTATAACCTTGATAATATAGTGCAGTGGTTCCCAAACTGGGGGTCACGACCCACAAGTGGGTCGCCTGCCGTTTTTGTTGGGGTCGCGTGATTCTATATATTGTATAAAATTAAAATAAATAATAATATATTTATTTTAATAATTTTGTCTTAAATGGAGTCATTTATTTATAAATTACTGATCTCAAAATGGCTAAATTTATATTTTATTTATATTTCTTATATTTTATTAATTTTAGGTTATTTGTGAAGTCAAAAATAACGCAATATTTAGTAAACAATTTAATCCCCCGAATTAACTCACTGTCACAATTGATGGTATTCGTACGTTACATAGTAAATAAATATATAAACCAAGAGTTCCTTTTCTGTAACCAATTACAATAACAATTAAAGAGTGGATGTATTTGATAAATTAAATTCATTTTATATTGCTAACGATTTAGAATGTCTTAAATTAATGTCGGTGAGTAGGTATACTGACGGAGCACCAAGTATATTAGACATAAAATAAGTATTAATTAAAATTTTCAAAGATAAATCACTAGAAGTAATCAGCATACACCGTTCATTTATAAACAATTCACAGACAAGCGTTAGTTTCATGAGTTATTACAGAATATTTATAAAAAAAATTAAAAACAGTAATAAAAACCGTGCATTTCATTAAGTCGATTTCTTTGAGAAATCGGCTATTCAACAAAATATGTGAAGAAATAGACTCTGACTTTGACAACTTGTTATATTATAGTAAGATCCAATAGTTATCAAAAGGTAAAGTTGTAAAGAGGGTTTATTCTCTAAAGGATGACATTATTATTTGTCTTCAAAAACTAAATATTATTGAACTAGCAATGAAATAGGAAAAACATAAATTCATCTTGGGATTGTCATATCTTGTTGACATTTTTGATTTACTTAATATATTGAACACTTCTTTACAAGGTATATATAATCTGATATAATATTTAAATTAATTATCTAGGACAACATAAATATTTTCCTGATTAATATCTCAGATTCGTAGATTTATTGGAAAATTGGAAAACTGGTATCGTAAGACTTTAAATAAGATCTTCGCAATATTGCATACGTATAATGAATTTGTTGATTCTCCTAATCAAATTCCGAAAACTGAAATACAAGACAATATAACAACAAATTTAATTAATCATTCAGATGAATTAAAATGTATATTCCAGAAATTGACAATCCTCTTTATAATATAGCACTTCTACCTTTTATGTTGATATTAAAGATATTGATGAACATAACTTGGAACAAAGTTAACTCATAATGATACAACATGATATTAGTCAAATAACGAATTTGAAACAAAGAAACTAGGATTTTGTAGGATATCAATTTTGGATTTTGGTGAAAATATCTATTCACATTTATTTAATTTATTAATTAAATATATTTTTCATGCACATATCTATGTAAAATAGCCTTTTCAGATTTATTAAATTTAAAAAATAAATAAATAAATAAATTAGAACGCGAACCAGTCATATCGTGCACTCTGTCAGAAACACAGCCAGATATTGATAAATGAGTATCAAAAATGCAAATACACAATATTTAAAAATAATATATTACATATTTAATATATTTTAAATAAATTTATTTTAAAAAGTTAAGTTTTTTTTTTTAATATTTTATTTAAAAAAATTAAACTTAGGGGTCATTTTATATAAAAAAACTTAAAAAGGGGTCGCCGAAGAAAAAAGTCTGGGAACCACTGAATTAGTGCAAAGCATATACACAAAGAAACACAATACAAACACTATTTTACTTAACAAAATAATGTCTTCCAAATACAAAATACGTTATTAGATAAAGATGGGTAATTTGGTCAGTTTTAGATAATGGTGTATAACTTTATAAATATTAGTCATAATTCAATAAAATTTTTCAATATATATATATATATATAGATCTATACATCTTAGTATATTCAAGAGGAATGCCGAATCATTTTTTGATTTTAGCTCATCTAATTGAAATTATAATGTCGCCACATTACCCTCCATGGAGGGTAATTTTTCCACCTTTTGCGGATAATATGGCCAGGCATTAATCCACTAGATGGCGTTGCTTTATATCAATTTTAGTCCAATTATATAACAGCAAGTATAATCTTAAATAACACACGCAATTGTGATAAAGTAATGCTTTTTATTTAAAATATATTAATTATTAATCATTAATAGTATACCATTAAACTTACGTATCATTTTATTAATATAGAAAAATCAATGTCATCATTAAAGGACTGTATGTAATAACAATATGGTGATAAAATACCTAGATAAAATAGTAAATTAGAAAGATAACTAATTTATATTATCTGAATTCTATATATATATATATATATATATATATATATATAGAACCAATTATATATACCATTATATATATATAATTTATCTAATTTATAATATTTAATTTGTCCTGATTATGAACAACATAAAACACACACTCACGCACCACACACTCACGCACCACATAATCACACACCACATACTCACACACCACACGCACCACACACTCACATACTCACGCACCACACACCTACACACCACACAATCACATACTCACGCACCACACACTCACACACACACACACGCACCACACACTCACACACCACACACTCACACACCACACTCACACACTCACACACTCACGCACCACACACACCACACACTCACACCCTCAGACACCACGCACCACACACTCACACACTCACACACTCACACACGCACACACCACACACAGATATTGATCACCCTACAGAGTTCGTTCCTAGTGATACCGGTGAACCTAGTAATAGTGGGACTGTTCAGAAGCGTCGACTCGCGTTATAAGAGAGTGGAGTTCGTATGCTCTCGGGGTGTAGCACGAACAACAGTAGGGGAAGGTGCTACTAGCGATGAGCAAGTAGCAGGAAGAGTACATTATACTAGCGATGAGCAAGTAGGAGGTAGAAGAGGAGGTGGAATAGGAGGAGGGAACTTAGACAACGTCAGTAGTGGTCGTAATTCTCCCTCTCCCTTATCGACAAAAGACGACGATGTTGAGATTAACTTAAGGCGCAGACGAAGCTTCATCGTTACCGAGGTAACCTACATTGTTTACTATATATAACCATAGCAACAGTTGTAAAATTTATTGTTATTAATAAATTGTTATCGATATAACCACGTGGCAACTACTGTGTACACCGTAATGCCAAATGTCCTATGAATGACGTAATCATCGATATCTATTATTTACACGTCTATCAGATTGACCACAAGATACAGCTATTGATTATCATGATGGTCCTAATTAATGTATTGAATTATTTTGAGTAGCAACGTTACTATATATATATATATAGCAAGGTTTCTACTTCATAACAATATCTAGTGGTCACTGTGGTCAATATGATAGACGTGTTAACAATATATAGCAGTGATTACGTCATTCATATGTAATACAGTAAATATACTTACCAACCTATGTACTTGACATAAACATAATTAATTATTGTTGGTTGCCAATTCGTATCATTAGTCAATTCATAAATGTGAATTACACTTTATGAATTAGCTTATCTTTTAACTTATAATTACAACTTTATTCGGAATCCATAGTTTAAATATTTTCGTAGCTATCGTAGTAAATATTGTTCCCCTATGGGAAAAGCGGGTTTTATAATACATGTATAATCAACATAGATTTACGGTACTCTATATCTATGATAATCAACAATGATGTTTCTTTTTTATATTAAATATAATTATATAGTATACTATAGTTACAAAGATTTTTTAAAGTAAATATATAAAACTTACGCGAAATAGCGTAAATCGAATTATACACAAAATATGAACAGCTACATAAATTCAATTTTAGGAACTATTTGATTTTTATAATTTAAATCTTATCAAACTATACAATTTTAAAATGTTTTATAATATGTTTTAAATTATTATTTAGGAAATGAATATATATGAAGATATGATGAAAACTAATATTTCGTTACTAATACATAAAAAATGTTTTATAATCTTTAAAGCAATATGATATATAAGTTTTAAATGCTATACATATATATATAGATATATGTATATAGCTAGTAAAAGCTAACTTATATAGCTTGTAATTTGATATATCAATGAAAATATTGTTGCATATATAGAACCGCGTCAAACCTATATATATATATATATATATATATATATATATATATATATATATATATATATATATATATATATATATATTTCAGTGATTTTTAATAATCTGTCAGCAGCGAGGTATTAGTATTAATTACATTGCGATGGGATAGTGTTATATATTTTCTTCTTAAAAGAATAGTTGGTATATATCTTATATCAACGTTTATAAATGTAATTCATACATAACTCATACATAACATATATATATATATATATATATATATATATATATATATATATATATATATATATATACAGTGATGGGCACGATCGCCGATCCCGATCGTGAATGTGATCTTAATCGCGATCGACGATCATGACAGCGATTAAGATCGATGATCGTAGATATTTAGAAAATGATAAAGTAAAATGATCGACGATCGAAGATCGTCAACAACTGATCGCGAACGACGATCGACAATCATGAAAAAAATAAAAAGTAATTTGTATATATTTATATCAAGAAATACAAAATAGTCGATATAATATAATTTTTATTTATGGAATTGTTAAAATATGATATAATAAATTAATTATAAAAGTATATTAGTATAATGATTTTCTTTCAATAGAACTACCATTTAAAATTAGTACCGTTTAGTTTATTACGCTTTGTTTTATTTACATTGGTAAGAATACTAAACATGCCTTGCACCTTCGCAGATGATCAGAGTATATAATTATTGTTGTTGTTGTTGTAATAATAACGTATTTAAAGGATATGATATTATTATAGGATAATTATGAAGTATATTTAATTAAGTATTTTTACTATTTATATAATTGAGTATTAATAGTTATACAGTTGATTTATAAGTGATGGTCCATTATCATAAATAACATATAATTCATCATAATTAGCCTCGCTATGTTATGGTGTATACTGTAAACACCATATACATCATATAACTATAGTTATGTAAACCTCGTTATCTGAGATATATCTATTAACATATTGCTTAAATGTAGGTAATAATATATCTTTTTCTTCGGCATAATTACTTAACCAAGTTAACTTAAAATTTGGGTTAAAAAAATGAAAATTAATCGTTAAACCTACGTTTTAATCCTTACTTTATTACATCTATTATCTTTTATGCCGAGAAAGCTCTACCTGGTATGGTTTAATTCATCTAACAATGGTTCACAATAAACTAATTTCAATCGAGATGACGATCGACGATCGAGTTCGCGATTGATGATCAAAGTAGTTACACGATCAACGATTCTTAAAAAATGATCGACGAAAACGATCGTGAAAAGTCGTGATCGTGCCCACAACTGTATATATATATATATGTGTGAATATATGTAATTCATACTTCTACTCTTATTAGGGGAAAGTAAACTAATACGGAAACTTTAACAATAAATGGTCTTAACATTTTATGACTCATTATGTTTATTCAAAAATTACAATATATTAATAGTATATGATTATAGATATTATTGTGATTTTAACATTTTATTTAATCTTTTAATTCCATAGATAACGGGGGTGTCCATATTCGGTACCCATTTCCGAATACGGACACATTGTGTTATAATAAGGACACCATATATACCACTAGATAAACATATATTATAGTGGATGAATCAATCAGAAAAATTACAATAACATTATTTATAATTAATGTAATAATTATGTATAATTTATTCTAATTTAATTAGTTAATAATTTATTTATTATTATTATTTTTTTTATTAATAATACAATTTAAGTATCTACACAATAAAATTGTTATATTTAGCTTTATTGGTGGTATTAATATTATAACGCACGCGATTTTTATGAAAATCAGAATAGTTCATACCATGCGCGCTGATTGGTTATAGGGTATAGGGGAGAGTGGGGTTGTATGAACAGGTGTCTTGCATGAGCCACTGGAGATAACAATTATTTGCTACAGCAGAAATTTGATTTAACTGAACCAGTATCGTCATCTATAATTAATACAGTTGCGGAAGTATATTTTTAACAAAAAATAAAAATAGTAACATTTTAATCACATTTTTAACTAAAGTACGCTCAAAAGTAAAAATTCCAGACAAGGTAATATATGTTATAACTTCTATAATAATTATTTGATTATTTTCATATTATATATATGATTTTAATATATAATTATCTTAATATTAATATAAAAATATATTTAAAATTTTAAATAAAATATTTAAATGTTATCAATTAAGAATACAATTTGATATGGGGCTGAGTGAACCACTAAAAATGGGGTTATATGAACATTGTTCAATCAACCAAATATCATATGTTAATATTTATAATATAATATTATAATATTATAATAGTAATATTATTATAATATTATAATATATATTCAATGATCCGAATATAAATAAGTAATGATTAAATAGAAATAATATAATTAATTATATATCAATATAATTAAATAAATTAATTTTAATGAGGGTCAATTACTAATTCATAATAATTATTTAAATATTATTTCTAGGAATCAAAAATGAGAAACTATACTCAACAAACTGATAGAGTACATGATAAAACTATCATGATAAGAGCAATTAAAGAAGTAAAAAAGGGTATGTTCATTCAACCCCGCCTTTGGGGTTGAATGAACTATTTTTTTTTTTTTTATTAATTGTAATTATGAAATCTTTTAAGTATTCCTTATATATAAAAGTGATATATTAGTTAGCTAATATCATATATTATGCAATACAATTTAAATAATTAAGAAAAATGTATTATTACCACAATGATAGCACTTTATATAAAAACATGGTCATACAACCCCACCCTCCCCTACGTATTAAGACATATAGAGTGTCTGACGGACACTGTCCGTATTAGGTACTTATATGACCTATATATATATGCTTATAATTAATGAATATTTGATAACAAATATAGAAATTATATATCATTTTAGAATGCTTTATTTTTTAATAATATATTGTTATATTTTAAATCGATACATTTGTATATTCTTGAGAAGGTTTTAAGTTTACAATTTTTTTCATAAATTTAAATACGTAATAAAAAAATCTGTTTATTGGATATATCAGCACTATTTTAGATAATTTAAAAATAAAAATACTTATTTAGACTATTTGTATAGTTATGCATATTTTATTCATTATTGTGTAGGATGTATAGTTTCTGAGATACCGAGAGTGTCCGTATTCGGGCACTGTCCATATTCGGTTAATTTCCCCTATACTAGTAAGTCCATAATTTAAGTATAATTTGTATACTATTAGTATATATATACAAAATGTGTATGTGTTATTTTCAGGATTACTATATTAGTCAATAACGTGTGCATATCGTTAAACTTATCGTTGATACCATAGTCATTCAAATAAGGGAATTCATATGAAATACTACTTATTTTATATATTTTATTATATGTAAGAGAATTCTCTTAATTACATTAATGTAAGATAACTTGGTTATCATATATATGGTAAGATATAATAAATGTAACGTACGTAAAACAACATATTACTATAGTAATATATTATTCTACATTATCGTATTATATAGGATACTATTTATTATTATATATATATATATATATATTTACAGCTAGATATTAAGTATACAAACCTATGCCTATATAATGTAATATTACGTAATGTTATGATGATATAACAGTCTAATTGGTTGTAATTAAGGGGATAATGAGGATAATGTGTTTAAGTAATAATAATGATTACTAGACTTGCAGAGATATCTATAGCCAGGTATACACCTTCATTTCATATATTCCTGTAATATGTGATAATTAAGACTTACATTAATTAAGTATCAATTACTTTATCTATAAATAACTACATTAATTCTTTTAATATATGATAATTCAGACTTATATTGATAAGTATCAGTTATTTTATCGATAAATAACTACTATTAATTCCTATTGATACTATTATTATATTATACAGGTTAATAGTAATGTTCATAAAAGAAGAGTACACAATCTTCCATCTTTACATGACTTCGAAAATGGCTAGAAAACTAATATCTAAATTTCTACACATATATATATATATATATATATATAGATAGAAAGATATAGAGTGGCAGATAGATAATGCTATATATTAATAGACGTAGTTACGGAGATATTTATAGTGATATGTAATGGTAGAGTAAATATTATTGTATTGTATATCATGAGAGAGAGTTACATATATATATATAGAGAAATATAGGGTGAGAACGATATGTATAGGTAGAGAGAAGGTTGAGGAAATATATATATATAGATAGAGAGAGGTGTATAGATATATATATATATATATATATATATATATATGATTACTAATTGTTTACGATATTTTAAAATATGTAGTGACTAGTAGACAAGTACAACAGTATTAGTATACTTGTTGTATACAACATATATGTTTACATTGTATACCTACGATAATCTACTATTATAATATTATATATCTATAGACAGTTATTCTTAAATATTTTATAATGTATTATATCATATTACATACAATTTATCATTAATTTGGAATATCTTTAAATATTTGATACATATATATATATATATATATATATATATATATATATATATTTATATATTAGAAATAAATGATAAACTATGTGAAGAAAAAGAAGGAAGTCATTTAACCGAGGCAAACAAATGGATATTTCATAGAAAGCGGGCGATAACAGAATATTTAATGTCAGCCGATCAGGTTATCTATGATGTAATTATGTATGATGTAATCATGTATGATGTAATCATATATGATGTAATCATGTATGATGTAATCATGTATTATGTAATCATGTATGATGTAATTATGTATTAAGTAATCATGTATGATGTAATTATGTATTATATAGATACACGCTGTTGTTGAACATGCGTATACGTATATATATATATATATACGTATACGCATGGGTATATATATACCCATGCGTATGCGCTGGTTTAGAGAGTGTGTAATATATATGTGTATATTATGATGTTATCGGTTATGTATCATTATATAATAGTAACAATAGTATTATTTTATATAATTTATAGTTATAGATTGTATAGTTTATAAATGATATATATATAATTTAAAAAATATAATAATGTATAACATATACTCATATATATATATATATATATATATATATATATATATATATATATATATATATATATATATATTTATATACATATATATATTTATATGATCTATGATATATTTTATAATATGAATTATAAATGCTATATATATATACCAATAGATTACTAACTTAAAGGGAATTCAAAGAAAGAGTAAAAGAAAAGAAAAGCTTAAAATATCTGAAAATATCAAACAAAGTTATTTTAAGCGTACAATGAATGCATTGCAATGATTATGCTAGCTATGATATATATATATATATATATATATATATATATATATATATATATATATATAATGTATAAATTATATTATACCATTGTTCTAATACGAAATAATTCACTGTAGACCCAAAGAAAGACCTTGCGTATTTGAAAAATAAATTTACTTCTTCAAAGAAATGGTATGTTTAGTTAACATTGTTTACTAATATAAATTAGAATTATAATTTTAGATATAAATAATTAAGTTTTATTAAGGAAATATAACTATTGTGTACATTTAGTTAAAGGAAAACACCTACACGTATATGTTATACTATATAGTATTCTAAATATTACAACAATAATGAATACATTAAATTACCATTTAAAATAAAACAATTAAATAACAAAACTACTTTTAAATAATTATGTATTCCTAATATAGTTATATAACGTACTAAAATAATACAACTATCATAGATTTATTAAAGTTGAAAGCAACATTATTATAATAAAATAAAACAATTAAATAACAAAACTACTTTTAAATAATTATGTATTCCTAATATAGTTATATAACGTACTAAAATAATACAACTATCATAGATTTATTAAAGTTGAAAGCAACATTATTCTGTAATGTTTGTAGATCTTTAATCGAAATTAAATTGCATTTATTACATCTAAATTGTAATAGATCATATTATTTGTTTATGATATTTTTTAAATATAAAATCAAATAAAATCATAAAAGTATGTTTTATTAAGTATATGCAATACAACTGATTTTTAAAATAATGATTTACCTGAACACATTTATTTCTCGTATCTATCTATAGACAATATCTATATTGTATTGTTAGTAACCCCACACGTATACCCCACACGTACACCCCACACGTACACCCCTCGTGCGTTAGGTTACCGTGGTGGTGGTTGCGGTACATATGGGCGTTCGTGATAGGTGTGAGTCTGAGTCTAAGTTACGTAATACTTCAGTACGGCCTTCACTACGGTCACCAGGTGAGTCTCGAGTGGCTGATGTCTACGTCGAGCACCTTCATGCAGCTCGTCTTCATCGTGCAGCCTCTAAAGGTATTACCTGCAGTAGTAGTACTAGTGCTGTCTTCTACTGACCTCTACTGACCTCTACTACCCTCTACTGCCTTCTACTGACCTCTACTTCTCTCTACTGGCCTATACTATCCGATACTGTCCTCTACTACCCTATACTACCCTCTACTGACCGCTACTGACTTATACTGCCCTCTGCTGACCTATACTACCATCTACTGACCTCTACTGCCATCTACTGACCTCTACTGACCTCTACTGACCTATACTACCCTATACGGCCATATAACTTTACCTTTACTTCCATATAATACCCTCTACCGCACTATACTGACCTCCACTAACCTCTACTGACATTTACTTCTATCTAATACCATATAATACCCGCTAATGCTGTTATTATTACTAGACAATACTAGTAGAATTTAAAATAACTTTATTATAAATTATTTAATAGAAAAATAATAATTGTTATATTTAATATATATTTTAAAGGGACGTGCTATGTTATTTTTTTTCCAAATAAATGTATTTATTGTAAATCTATAATATAATAAAAATAATCATGTTTTTGATTAAAAATATAAATATATATTAATACATTTTGAAACACCAATACGAAATATATAACAGTATAACGATAATAACAGTATAATATAACACTTATATTATATTATTTGTAATAATGTATTCATGGAATTGTATATATATATAACATATAATAAAATATTACAAATAATATAAATATATAAAATATAATTAAAATTTGAAAGTATACATATATATATATATAAATATATTATAGAATATGAAATAAATATGCAATTAAAATTGTAATCAGCTGATTATCATTACTAGTATTGACTTAGATTAATGTTAATCAGAACGATGTATCTATCACATACCTCGCTGACCACGCTAACATAATGTCTGATACCTATTCAATAATTCATATTATTAATTCAATTTTAAAATATAGTTATAATACATACATATATACATATATATATATATATATATATATATATATATATATATATATATATATATATATATATATATATATTATAAATAATTTCAATTTATATTTATAAATATATATACATGCATATTTTAAATTAAACATTTAGTAGAAAAATGGAGTTTTCTTTAAGAAATGTATTTATAAAATAAAATTGTATGGAACTTTAAACATTATAACTACCTATATATACTAAAAAATATTCAATAATAAATATAATGTAAATAAATATTATTGATATATACAAAAAAATAATCAACAATAAAAAAAGTGTATAGCTTTTAAAACTTTTATATTTTACATGCAACATCTCGAAATGTTAGCATCCGGTTACGTATATATATATATATATATATATATATATATATATATATATATATATATATATATATTAATGAAGTATGTTTACTATTACTTCTATTTAAAAAAAATAAAATAACACATGTATATAATAATATTTAGTTATTAAAATCTCATATATATATATATATATATATATATATATATATATATATTGAATACAATACAAATAGCGGATACAAATTGACCCATAAAGAAGTCACAGAATTATACATGTTATACATAACGGTGGCCCACCGTCGGTGGGGGCTGGGGCCAATACAAATACAATACAAATATTAACATTTTTTTCTTGTGTTTTGATTGATAATTTATTAACTTCTTGATAAACACAAGAGAAAAAAATAACTGCCTGGAGTCGAATACATGACTTCTGGTTACTAGCTTTTGGTTGTCCCATTGAGTTATAGACCCCAAACACACACACATATATATATATATATATATATATATATAATAATTTATATAAGTTTATTAATAATTACAAATATCAAACTAATTGTAATTTTCTCAAATCTCAAATCAAATCTCAAATCAAATAATCAAAAACCCCTACCATTAAACCACTCAAATAATGCTAAGAATGTATATTATTGGTACTTAGATAATATGTGGAACAATTCTCATAACTGTTGTACTGCGAAAAGAAGCAGAGCCATGTTCAGATATTAGTCAACTGATGAAGATTGGTTTGTATATACGTACATATGTGTGTGTGTGCGTGTGTGCGTGTGTGTATTCAGTAGCATACGTGTAGAGATACGTAATTGTATGATTCTAATTAATGTTATACTATAGAATAGTATATTATTATAGTATAGTATAGTAATATAGTACTAGTATATATATATATATATATATATATATATATATATACTGGTATACCAATAATTATAAATAGGGGAAATTAACCTAAATCGGACAGATTCCGAATACGGAAACTCTCGGTATCTCAGAAACAATAAATCCTAATAAAACAATTTTTAATAAATAAAATATTGAATAAATTAGTATAAAATATAGGATAAATAAGTATTTTTTATTTTTAATTATTAAAAATAGTGCTGATATATCCACTAAACTGATTTAGACTATGTATATAATTATGAATATTTTATTCATCAAACATTTGTTTGTAGGATTTATGGTTTCTGAGTTACAGATAATGTCCGTAGTCCATATTATTTATTATATTTACGTATATATATATATATAAAATAAATATAGATATATATCTATATATAGATATATATTAATATTTAATAAATATAATTACCGAGTTAGTTAATTTAATTGAGTGCATCATACATAATGATGTATTATATGACGTCTTAGATTCTGATTATCTCAATCTATTTTACCAATGTATGGTTTTATTAATTATTATCATAACACACACATATCTATATATATATATATATATATATATATACGTACATATGATAATGAATACAGACTACGGACTACGGACACTATCTGTAACTCACGAACCATACATATGTATGGATATCCTACAAACAAATATTTAATGAATAAAATATTCATAATTATATAAATAGTCTAAATAAATATTTTTATTATTTATTTATTACAAATATTGCTGATATATCCAATAAACTTATTTTTTTATAACGTTTTTAAATTTATGAAAACAAATGTCAACTTAAAACCTTCTTAAGAATATATAAATGTATCGATATAAAATATAACAATATACGATTAAAAACTAAAGCATTCTAAATATTATATACATAATTGCTATAATTTGTATCAAGAATTAGTTAAGTTATAAGCATATATCTAGATGTCATATAAATCCCTAATACGGACACTCTAGATGTATTAATATGGACACCATATAATTATATTGGATATAATTATATTATATTAGATTGGTTAACCAATCAGCATGCAACGGAAGAACTATTATGATTTTCATAAAAATCGCGTGCCTTATAATATTAATACCACCAATAAAGCTAAATCTATTTTTTTTATAATTAATATACTTAAATTGTATTATTAATTAAAAAAATAATACAAATAAATAAATTATTAACTAATTAAATTAGAATAAATTATTCACAAAATTAATTATAAATAATCTAATTGTAATTTTTCTGATTAATTCATCAATAATATATAGTTTATCTAGTAGTATATATATATATACTATAGTATGTCCGTATTATAACACAAGGTGTCAGTATTCGAACATGGGTACCGAATACGGACACACCCAATATCTATTGGATAAAAAGATTAATAAAATTTTAAAATCACAATAATATCTATAATCATATGATATTAATATATTATAATTTTTGAATACAAATAGTGAGTCATAAAATGTTTATACCATTTTGTGTTAAAGTGTCCATATTAGGATACTTTCCCCTACATACTTGATTATACATGCACAAATATATGCGCATAAATATACTAATATAATTATTATAGTATATATATATATAATTTGTTACTTATCAATTAGATAATTTTGTAATGAAAATTAGATTTATAAAGAATACATTTTTAAATTATTAAAATATATTTGTACTGATATTTACCCATGTAGAATTATTTGATATATTTTAAAGAAATATATCGAGATTTTCTGAAGGAGATATATGTCACTCTAATGAATTTATGAATGTAATGAACAATTTCGCCACATGTACTGATATCTATTTATTTTAATTCTATTTTTAGTTTATATATGTTTAGTTTGTACATGTCAATTTTAAAAATAGATTATTATAAATGAAACGTTATGTACATTTTGAACACAATAACTATTTAATTTATAGTGTTGGTTTTAAAAAATATAACATTATTTTATAAATATAACTATTTTTATTAAAATATACAATCGTATTCGATAAATCTATAAATCAATTATCAATGTAAAACCATAAATATTTTTTAACATTCTAATTAGGTAACAAAACTTTTACAATTCGCTATTGAAATTATTTAAAACGATAGTATTGCCACATATATTTTAAACAATTCAGGATTACAATTTGTTTCACGTAAATAGATACTAATGACATATCTTCGCAGAATCATTAGCTATACCTTGTGTATGTAGTAATATTACATGTCATTCTTTCACCTTTATAACATACGTATATGTACTCTATAGATAAAACAAGTATACCTAAGATGAATATGGGCCAGAAGGCACATCCTTCTGTTTACGAAATACCATCAATGAAGAAAATATACAGCGCTTTAATACGTCTCAGACTAGAGAAGGTTCACTTAAATATATATATATATATATATATTGTATTATTTACAAATATATATAAATAATATTATTCCTAGATTTATGTGATTTGAATGAAATATAATTACGTCATCACATAAAACATATTTACATCGCTGCTGTATGTAACCCTACAGGAAATGTCGGATAGGTTATGGGCAATCAACATATACGTGGTAGTCACATGTCTACTGATATTGTTATCGAGGGGACAGCTACAAGAGGCTAATTTCAGATCTAACGATTCGCTGACTAAACTGTTCACCATTCCGGCGGGTAGTCATCAACATCCGTTTAATAAGGTCAAGCCATTACGTAATCCATACGTCTTAAACATGGTGTTACCGACGTAGATATATCGTGTAATATCGTCTGTATATAGTCTATGTATATCCTATATAATCTTATAAAAAATGATACTCATAAGAATTATCTACGTATCATTGCCATACTAAATAAGTGTATTATATAAACATAAATAAATTATTATATATATATAAAATATTGGATAAACTAAACAGTAGATGTTAATGAAAAATAGTGATATTATAAATTTTATAAATGGACACACTATATATACACTACATTAATCGATTTTTAATAATAATATATGTTATGGTTCAGCACATGTATCGGTATATATCGTCTATTTTAGATAATCTTAGCTTCCCACTTTATGAACAATTATACAAATGTATTGATTTTATTTGAACCAACAAATACAAAATAATATACTTTAAAATCTAAAATATAGAACAAATGTTTAAATTATATATTATTATTATTATTTGGAAATTTAAATAATATATTAAATACTTCAATAACATATTTATTGATATTTTAATAAGTACAACAATCGGTCATTCGTATATAATTACACCTATATATCACCCATTATCCATGGTATCCTATGCTAAAGTGTTGAGCATATACTGGATTACTACTGCTACTACTACTACTACTACTACTACTACTACTACTACTACTACTACTACTACTACTACTACTACTACTACTACTACTACTACTACTACTACTACTACTACTACTACTACTACTACTACTACTACTACTACTACTACTACTACTACTACTACTACTACTACTACTACTACTACTACTACTACTACTACTACTACTAATACTTCTACTACTACTACTACTACTACTACTACTACTACTACTACTACTACTACTACTATCAATCAATCAATCAATCAAAACGATTTATTTAAACACTGCAAATAACACACCAGGCGTTCTCAAGAGTGTAACAAAGCAAACAAACAAAAACAACATAATTGAATATAAACAAAATAATAATTAATATTATTATAAACTGTACATTGCAAAATGCAATATTGGTTATTAATATATAAAAAAAACCATATGATATAATGTCATATGGAAAATAAAACATATCAATAACATACATAACATAAATAACGTAAAAATAATAAATTAAGATTTTTCAATATTGAATAAATAACGTTTTATATTAAATTTAAAGGTATCGTGATTAGGAATCATTCTTATTTCCAAGGGAAGAGAATTCCATAGTGGCGGCGCATAGTATTGAAAGGCTCTCTTGGAAGTTACTGTTTTCACTGATTTCTTGACTCGTAAGCAGTATACATCATTAGATGATCGAAGTTCACGACAGATAGGCACTTTAACTGATAGGCAAGTTCTAATATATGAATGACCTGCAGTGAGTGATTTGTGAATTATACATAGAATTCTATATTTGCTTCAATTAATATTGTTGAGAATATTAAGATTATGTTGACGCAATGTAACACTCGAGTGATCAAATAAAGGTTGTTGATAGATTAATCGTACTGCCGAATGATCAATTCTAAAGATACATTTATTCAATTTTTTGGATAGACCTAAATATATCGAATTACAATAATTAGTCGACGAAAATACCATTGCTTTAATTAGCATCGTAGTGAGGTCTTTGCTAATGAACTTTCTTATATAGCGTATATTATATAAATGAAAATTTGCTTTCTTGCAAATAGTTGACATATGATCATCAAAATTCAATTTATTATCAATAGTAATACCAAGATATTTAATTTTTAGTGATGGAATAATCCTAATATTATCAATAAATACATCAGTGAAGTTATTAAAGTTATGCGGTAAGTTCAGTAATTCAGTTTTAGAAGTATTAAGTAGAAGTTTGTTCATAAGTAGCCATTTATTCACTTGATTGGCACATTCAACTAGCTCATTATTCATGACCAATCTACTATTAACAGAATAAATAAGAATATCATCAGCATAGAGATGAAATCTTAATGTTTTAAATGATTTGATGATATTAGTTATTGGGTTCAGATATATAGAGAATAGTAGTGGACCTAAGACGGATCCTTGCGGAACCCCGTACTTAAATGATTGAGATTTAGAATAAGAGTTATTGATCTTAACAGAAAAAGTTCTATTAGTGACAAATCCAATTAAGAAATCATGAGCAGTTGAAGATATACCAATGTCTAAAAGTCTATCTGAAAGTA
>OZ025244.1:30780983-30890983 GCA_964019155.1 Osedax fenrisi | reverse complement strand
GTGTATGATCCATTTAGTCGATTTTCAAGAGTCTTTCTTAGTGTCCATGTTGTCGCTACATATGTTAAAAAAGATTCAACGGTCGCTCGGAAGAAGTTTCTCTTGAGTCTTTCCGATAGTTTTGATTCCCATATTTTCGTCATGCTGGTTATTGCTCCCCATGCCTTTGCGATTCTCTCATCGATATCTTGCGCAGTTGATCCGATAAAGCTACCCAAGTAGTTAAAGTATTTTACTTTTTTAAGGGTTATACCTTCACTGTTAGTTAATACGTGATCCTCTTTTTGATTAAAAGACATGTATTCTGTATTTGATTTTAATCCTATATCTTTTACCTTCTCTTCAATTTGATTCAAGAGATGTTTGATATTTTCCATTGGGTCAGCTGTGATAGCAATATCATCTGCATAATCAGTATCGGTGATGTAAGTTGCTGGATGTCTCTGACTTCGTATTTTCTTAAGTATGAAACCAACATTTAAGCTACAGTCTATAGATGATTTTAGGACATAATCTAAATAAATTATGAACAGGAATGGTGCTATCGTATCGCCTTGTGAAACGTCTGTTGTTATCTCAAAGAATTATGTATCGCCATTTGGAGATAGAACCATAGAGAGGGTATTCATGTACAACATCATTATGGCGTTGACTGTTTCAGCTGGTATTCCGTAGCTTTTTAAGATGTGCTTCATGTTCTTTCTGTCTATGGAATCGAATTATTTTAAGAAATCGACGAATAATAGTACTGCTGGAAGATTATGTGACTTTTCTCCTTCAAGTAATCGATGTATCGTTAGAATTTGGCCGGATGTAGATCTGTTTGTTCGGAAACCATTTTGGTTTTTCCTTAATGGATCTATTTGTGGTCTTATCCTATTCAGCAGCATTAAATATATATACATATATATATATATATATATATATCTATTATATTACATAATATTTTATTTGTAGATCTAATCGTATACATATTAGGTATGGGGTCAAATTAATCAAATACAAATAAATTAATCAAATAATTTTTGTTAAAGAATCAAATACAAATACAAATACAAAGCAAGAAAATATAGCAATATAGGAAAGCTGGCATTAATTTGAATGAAATAATAAGGGATGAATAGTAACGTAACCTGGAACTATAAATGTATACATAACTATATATAGTTAAATAATGTATGTATAGTTATAACATTATTAATAAATGTTTATAAATATATATACTGTTAGATTTTATAAATATATTGATTTTAATATATATTTTTAATTGATTAAATTAGTAAATATGAATATAATAAATATATATTTGATTATTAATTCTATTAATAGCGAAGTTATCTGGACTCGCAAAGTAATTTGTGATGGCGAAAAACATTTATTTATTTTTGATCAATGTAAATTTTATATATTGTATTTATAAAATATTGCATATTTATAAATAGATACATACGTAATCTGACTTACTTCACATACTTTACATCATTAAATTAAGAATACCTATAGGTTACCTTATATAATACCTTATATATATAACAACATATTAATGTTCACGTTATAAGAATATTACACTCTTAACATATTTAAGTATAAGGTTTGATTGTATTATATATTAATATATATATATATATATATATTTATATATATATATATATATATATATATATATATATATATGTATATATATATATCATATATCTCTGATATTATGAATTAAGGGGGTAAGTCAGTAATTGGTCAATTGCGTTAATTTACATGTATACATGTATATATATATATATATATATATATATATATATATATATTCCAAAATAGACAGTTGAAACTAGCTATTATTATACATTTAATTTTAGAAAAATTGATTGGAATATTGCTAAAATGTTCTTATATTTATAAACTAGACATATAGTAAGATAGACATATACATGGATACATAGAATTATTAATAACATATAACAATAGTAAATGTTATTAACAATTATCGTGATATATTCTCCATATTTGAAAATAAACTTTTATTTTGTTCTACAAAATAAGTAAATTAATTATTTAATTTTTCAATCTATATGTTATTACTATATATACTTTATATAAATTTGTTTGAGATATATATATATATATATATCAACAAAACGTATTAGAATATCTAATAAACTACTATTTGAATTATATTTTGAATATTATAGTAAATATGAGAAAATAAAATATTTAGAGATAAATAAATTCAAAGTTATTGAAGTCAATAAACAAATGAATAAAATTTTTTCAATTATTAAAAATCGATATAATAATAATAATATCAGATTCAAAAACCCAGGTATGGTATAGAAGTTCTATTAAACTTATCGAGATACCAACCTGCTCTTGGTAATGAGATAATTAATACAAAATGAATAAATATAAATAAATATTTTACAATTCTATATTGTTCATTCGTGTTCTGTCTCATAAAAAATCAATACAATAAAATTAAATATATCTCTCAATACCAAGAAATCATCATGTATATAACAATAAAATAATAATAAAATATAATACAATATTTAAAAATGTAAAAGGATACTAAAATAATAAATAAGTTAAACTATAAAAATCAAAGAAAACTAAAGACCAAAGTAAGGCTACAGAGATAAAAAATATGTATACAATACGAACAATTTAAAAGAGCTAAAAAGAAGAAAAGATGAACATGTAAATAAAATAAAAAATAATACAGATAAGGTGTAAGTGATTAAATATAACTATTTAAAAGCATGTTTTTAATATGCATTGTAAAAGTATTCAAATTCGACAAAGATGATATGGTTGTATTTAAAGAATTAATAAATATACGCCTTTGTAACGAATACTAAATTTCTCATGATCAAATCTTATTTTTGGTATTAAGAATGTTCTATTTATCCTAAAAGTATATAAAGAGCAATTATAGGTAAATAACTTACAAATTGAACTATGCCAATAATGCTTGTTATATATTCTAAACATATATTTATAAATGGATATATTTATTATATCTTTAAATTTAAGAATGTTATTTCTTAAAAAAATGTAATCAATATTGGTTTTGTTATCAAGTTTATATATTGCTCTCATACATTTATTTTGTAAAATTTGAATGCATTTTATATTGCTATGGTAAGTACTTCCCCATATAATAGAACAATAATTAATATGACTATGAAAAAAAGAAAAATATAGCATAACTAAAGTATTAATATTAAATTTATATTTATATCTATGTAGTAAACTAAGTCCATGGTAAAGTTTATTTTTAATATTATTTATTTGCATTTTCCAATTACGATTTTCGTCAATTAAAATGCCTAGGAATTTAAAATTAGTTGATTGTTTTATGGCTATATTATTTATTTTGATGTTCAATTTATCGTATACGATAGTTTAACTATAGATACTATAGTTTAACTCTTGTGCGATGGAATAAAATTAATTTTGTTTTATAAATATTAAGAACTAGCTTATTACCACAAAGCCAGTCACATATTAAAACTAGAGTAGAATATATTTCATTTTCTAGATCATATAAATTATGAGACTTAAATGTTAAAGTGGTATCGTCAGCAAAAAGAGTAAAATTGCATTTATTAGTTATATTAGGTAAATTATTTATGTAGGCATCCTACATTAAAAATAATACTGGTCCCAAAACTGAACCTTGTGGTACACCACATTTAATATATATATACTAATTTGGTAATATTTAATCTATATAAGTATACTAAATATATAGTCATAAATAGATATATTTATTTTAATTAAATATTTTAATAATATTTAATTTTACTAACCTTCACAAAATACATGAAAATGTCAAAGAATATTTATTTATAAGTATATACAGTGAAAGCCGCTTACTTCGACAGCCACGTACATCGATAATTCGGCTACATCGACATTTCGAGATATTTTTGTTGGATTTACACCTATTTACATGTACATTAATCCGCGTACATCGACAATCCACTTATATCGATAATTCGGCATTATCGACATATTTATAAGGTAATATTTGGAATTTAATCCACTTATATCCACAAATTTGATTATAAAACAAATTATTTACAAATTTTAATTTGTATGAAAAGTATTCTCATATATTCCCCTACTACTCAATATCGTCAGTATATCTATAAATAATGTGATCTTTAATATCTTACGTAATTGATCAATATTTAGATAGGCCTACAAATATGTATCATATATAATATAATATGCCATAATATATTATGTAGGTAGACCTATATCAGTATTAATACTATATTATATTTATGTTGATTAAAATTAATTATAATATTATAGTTTTATAATACTAAAGTAGGCGAGAGATACAAAGTTTGTACTCAGTTGTTGATACATAGTTTTTATCATATACAAATATAAAAACATTAACATAAGTAAAAAGTAGGAAAGTAACGATGAACTATATAATCCGTAGTCATATATTATTGTGTCAGTAGTGTATAGTACCCTTAATTACTGGTATCTCTATTACGTACTAACACCTATGACTCATTGTGTAGGTATATATTTATATTCAATTTATATCTGAATACCATGTTATCCATTATAAGTAATACTATATATAGTTAAATATATTATATTAAAGTACTATATGGTACGGTAATACTATAAACTATTATATGATATATAAATACATTGCATGGATCAACTCTCTTTATCGAGTACAAGTCGGTGCATCAACAGATGCAGGTATATGAACTCAGTTGTAATTAACAATTCTTAAAATAGATTTTGGTCATAAGATCAATATTATCAAAGGTATTGGCGTAACTTGCTAACATGTCGCATCACGAATTATTACGTCATTAGTTTCCATTAGTTTTTTATGTTTTCTATATCCTATGTTATATTTAATAAAGTAATTCATTATTATACAATATGTCTAAATATCATCATATTATGTATTATACATCATTGTATTTCGAATATGTAAACTAATAGTATAATATAGTATGCATATTTACATACATGCAATAATTAAAAATAAAATATAACTATATAACTATATAACAAAAACTATCAAAAACATAAATAATAAAATAGACAAATATTCTTATAAATATAAAGATCGTGAATCAAATAAGCCAATCCAGGATCGCCGATCAATTATCGCGATCCTGCCCATCACTGACTCTATAGATTAGGTATATACCTAATACTTTTAATATATTCTTTGATTGAATTTCGATGTGTGTGTAAATAATTAGTTATTAAATAATTTTAATATTATTTAATAAACATGTAATTAAACCTTTTTTGTTATTATATTATATGAATATATTATATTATTACATACAATTAATTATAAATAAACTAATGCGTTATACATCATTAGGGCTACGCCCTATCGCTCATATCGACAATACGCCTATTTCGACATTTTTGGAGCTTACACAACCATGTCGATGTAAGCGGCTTTCACTGTATATAAGTGAATCTGAATTCATAACAACAAATAAAAAAAATCCTAAAAATTACTATTTTTTGACTGACGATATTTTCTTACAAACTTAAGGAAATATAATGTAAATGTATTATTTCAAATATACAATAATAAGATATAACGAAATATATACTTTTACTAATAACAGTATTACTAAAAATAATTATATTTAACTATTACATAAAGTCACCCCCAATATGACTGCAGAATTCGTACTAATTGAGATGCCTCATAAGTTATTAGGAATCAATTATTTAAATGTGAGACAATCATTTATTTAACACTATTATATAAAATAATTTCCTAATATTATTTGTTATTAATATAATTTTATAACACGACAGCGGCTTCAAAGATATATTAGAGCCATGTGATGATATTCATATAAGTGAAAACTTCATATACGTTCATGTATGGGATGAAAGATCCACCAACAAATTAAAAAAATAATGATATATATATTTATGTAGAATGTATTTATAAATTATAATCCAAATAAATAACTAATTGAAATACATAATAGTTAAATATATATGTCAAGCCATAGCTAGCTATAGCTATGTTGTACACACGTACACGCTCCTATTATTATCAATGCCAATACATATGCCAGAAAACAACGCCAACTTTACTAGCGACCCGACTTCTTCTACTATTCAAACTCTGAAAGGAATAGGGAGAGCGTGGATTTATCAACAATCTCGATACGTATATAGCTTCAGTGGAGAAATAACAGGTTCGCTATTATGAACTCTTACAATGCATATGTATATCGTATACTATACACACTATGCTGTAGAGTTATTGGGTGGCCTTTGCAACCATGGTTATAACCAGTTAACTACTAGTGATTCATACTACATGGTAGGTACTTAAATGTAGTTAAACGATAACAATACTGATACCTAACGGCTATTTCGAGTAATACTTATAAATTTACAAATTAATATGTATTTCTATTTTATTATGTTATCTAGAATATATATATTTTAATAGTATATGGAAACAATATATTTCAATATATTAAAATATATATATTTTAATATTTGTTATACATTATGAACATATAATATTTATATGAATTAATATTTATAAATGATAATATATATAGTTATTTATAAAAAATGTAATTTAAATATTGAATAGCAATATCAAATATATATAAATCTATTGGTTTTTTGATATCACTTATAGTTACTGAGATACGATAGGGGTCGGTATTATGAGGGGTTGTTGATTGGATGGGCTATTAAGATGGGTTGTTTATTGGAGGGAGTCGGTGATTGAATATTTTCCCATAAGTGTAGACTTCTTGAGGAATGGCATGTAGGTACTAAGTTACATTTAGATATTATCTAAATGTAACTTAGTACCTACATGCCGAAGTATATACTTCGTATGCATGTTACGTATACTTAGTATAGATGTTATGTAATATTTCTCATCCCGTGGATAATCCATGATGGATGTGTAAACAAATGTGAAGATATTGAGAAAGTTTGAATAACGATAAGTCGCAATTTTATTTCGAACTTTTAAAACTTTTAATATTCGCACTGGGAACTTCAGATCAGAGTAGCCGGCGTAATGTTGTTGTGTATGCACGCGAATATGTTATAACATAACATATCATTAAATATACTTTAAATATGTTTACATATTGATAATTTTATGTTGATACTGACATTACATTCGAAGTAGGCATAAGGAAATGACATAAGGAAATTATATTCGAAAATATATCGATACTTAGAAATTATGTATTTAAATGTAAGTGAATATATCTAATTATATATATATGATTTTTCGTTTTTTGTCATTAATATTATAAACATTATTATATAATCATGTATTAATTAAAGAACGTAATTAAATTGCCTTATTGATAACCACAACAACCGTCAGGGGAATATCGCGATGTTTACCCGCCAGGTGGATACGTAATGTACGCCATGAACAGGACCGAGTTCAGCGAGAACCTGTCACAGTTAAGAATGGGGCGTGGCCAGTGGCTAGACATGCGCACGAGCGTTCTGATGGTGGAGTTCAGCCTGCTGAATATGCCCTATAAATTGTTCAGTAACGTCGTGATAATATTCGAAATGTCTCCGTCTAGCGGAGGTTTATGTATACGATATTGCCGAGATGAATGTCATTTATATTATTAAGTTATATATTTTATTTAATAATTATTAATTTAAATTCGTAGTTAACTACGTTATTGTTAACTATGTAATTACATTATTATATTTATAAATATATACATATATATATATATATATATATATATATATTAATATATAATGTGTGTAATTATATATTAGGTGGAATAATTTCGAGCGTTAGAGTTAGGTCCGGAAGATTATTTTATTTGCAGAGTTTCTCGGATTTATTTCTGATGTTCTCTGCGATTCTTACATACGTTCTGGTCTCCATGAGAGCCTGGTTAGACCCAACACCTCATAGGGGGGCTAGGGGTAACAACGCATCTATAAGATATGTTTACTTTATAATATTTAATACATATATAATAAATTAAGGCAATTTCGTATTAAATTTAATATAATATATATGAGCCATGTTAAAAGCCTGAGAGCCACGGTCTGGGTCCCACACCTGTTATATTATCACGTATTAATAACAGTCATTATATATGTATTTGAAGAGTAATAATATTATTTTATCACCATTAATGTGAATACAAAATAATCAAAGATAAATTATACATTACATTAATTTTCTAGATTAATTCCAAAGATTAAATTGGGAAAATTTAGAATTTAATATTTGTGAAATTGAACCCCGTGATCTTATTTAATAAAATTAAATGTAATCATAACTATTTGTATATAATAATTATCCTTATACACACAACCAAATAAAATATAGGTACATATAATATAATACAATACAGCACAATATATATCATCTCAAATTTAATTATAAGTGAGAAACTATATATATATATATATATATATATATATATATATAATATATAATATTATATTAGATAAATCCTATATTAAAATTGTAATATACATACAGGTATATTTTAACTACACTTACTATGAATTCTAAGAAATACGGCTACAGGTTTATATACATGTTACTTGTTCGAATATATGTATATATATATATATATATATATATATATATTGATGTTTAGATATGCACATTCTATTAAATTGTATGAAATTATTGTATGCTAAAAATAAAACTGAACTATTATAGTATACTCGAATGTTGATACGCATTATATGTTATACAATAATATATATATAATTATAAATTTCTATTAGATAATATTATAAATCGAAACAATATATTAATATGTATATTTATTTTACAATCATCATCATCATCTTTACCATCAACAATAACATCATGATGATATCATCATCAACAACATACTCATCATCATCTTTATCATCAACTACACCATCATCAATATCATCAACAACATCATCATCATATTTAACAACATTATCATCATAGATATCATTAACAACATCATCATCATCGTTATCATCAACAACATCATCACCATCTTTATCATCAATAACATCATCATCATCTTTATCATAAACAACATCATCATCATCTTTATCAGCAACAACATCATCATCATTTTTATCATAAACAACATCATCATCATCTTTATCAGCAACAATATCATCATCATCTTTATCATCAACAACATCATCATCATCTTTATCATCAACTACATCATCATCATCTTTATCAGCAACAACATCATCATCATCTTTAACAACATTATCATCATAGATATCATTAACAACATCATCATCATCGTTATCATCAACAACATCATCACCATCTTTATCATCAATAACATCATCATCATCTTTATCATAAACAACATCATCATCATCTTTATCAGCAACAACATCATCATCATTTTTATCATAAACAACATCATCATCATATTTATCAGCAACAATATCATCATCATTTTTATCATAAACAACATCATCATCATCTTTATCAGCAACAATATCATCATCATCTTTATCAGCAACAACATCATCA
The DNA here is from genome assembly GCA_964019155.1 of Osedax fenrisi. NCBI lineage: Eukaryota > Metazoa > Annelida > Polychaeta > Sabellida > Siboglinidae > Osedax > Osedax fenrisi. The sequence goes on along the minus strand of OZ025244.1, from coordinate 30,881,454 downwards.
TCATCTTTATCATAAACAACATCATCATCATCTTTATCAGCAACAATATCATCATCATCTTTATCATCAACAACATCATCATCATCTTTATCTTAAACAACATCATCATCATCTTTATCAGCACCAACATCATCATCATCTTTATCATAAACAACATCATCATCATCTTTATCATCAACAACATCATCATCATATTTATCATCAACAACATCATCATCATCTTTATCATAAACAACATCATCATCATCTTTATCAGCAACAATATCATCATCATCTTTATCATCAACAACATCATCATCATCTTTATCTTAAACAACATCATCATCATCTTTATCAGCACCAACATCATCATCATCTTTATCATAAACAACATCATCATCATCTTTATCATCAACAACATCATCATCATATTTATCATCAACAACATCATCATCATCTTTATCATCAACAACATCATCATCATAATACTCATCGTCATTATGGTTATCACGTATAGTATACGACTTACAATGTACTTAGTATAGTATAATACGGAGTATTACGTATGCAATGTTCATTATAATGAATAACTATAGTTAATATATCGAATATTATTAAATATGTTTATAACTACGTCGATAGATTATCGTTAATCGGGGAAAGTTTATACCTACTACCGGATATGCTGATGATAGGTCTGGTGAACTTAGGTCTAGTTATGTACGTGATGAGGAGGTTAGTAGTACGTCGTCGTATAGTATGATGTAATACTTATGATATAATACTTATGATGTAATACTTATTACTATTATTATTTATGCAATGAACATCTAGATGTATCTTTAGTAGATGTAATTATCACATTAACATTGTAAGTATGAGTAATGAGTAATATAGGTGTGAATAGGTGTTCACAGCTATATTATAACATAAGAACGTGCAATGTACGTCGTGCATACGTGAATTATGTCATACAAAGTATCATCATCATCATCATTATCATCATCATCATTATCATAACAATTATAACCAATATATATATATTACAGTATACTGTATTAATATAATTTTATAGTACACTAATAATTACAATCACTTAAATATAGGTTATAGCCTATATACTTGCACATATGCTATATACATAGGATGTACATAGGCAGTACATATCTGCTTACTAAACTAACACAACTTAAGGCTTAACTATAGTCACCACTTACCTCTACACACACATCGTGTTCCACATTTAGTTTAATAATGTCGATAATCTTGGAGAGATGGCGACCCACGCCTCGTCCCCCTGGCGTCAGTGATCAGTACTACGCCGAGCTGAGGTACGTGGACTTCTGCCCCCTGGTGGTGGTCAACGAAACCCTCCTCTGGACATTGGCCGTTATGATCGCTATCGCCTTCATCAACACTCTACAGGTATGCGGTACACTATGAGAGACAGTGTTTGTAACTTGCGTAGTTCACTTCATGGAAAAGTACCATCTAACTTAGAATTACTCCTCTTAATCATTTCAGAAATAATTATTTTTTATGAAAACTGATACTAATTAAGAAAAGATACGAACATTACAAAAATTACAGGAACTTATATTGGAAATATCGAAAAAAAATTAACTTTTAAAATTATATTAAAATAATGTTTATTTTATACATTACACTATACCATTTATAAATTGCAGAGGTATACATAACTATATAGGTATATAACTATATACCTACTCTATAATTATGATGTTTGAGGGCACTCGCATTGTGATATCTAAGTTAATTCATCGGGAATCATCAACTATCATGTAACACAAATCAGACTGAATGTATACATTTAGGTATACATTTATGTATACATTTAGAATTTAGGTATATATAATCTATACTCTATTTGGTATACATATCTAAACGTATCTATTATGTAATAAATAGGTGAAGATGTAGGGTTAATCTTTCGCTAAATATTTGGAAGTTAGTATATGTTATCTATTATTGCTTGTGTTCCATAACCCCGATGTAGGTATACATATATACAGTATACTGTGTATATAACTATAGTTGTTATATATACTTGTAATGAAGTAATGATTTAAATATTACGATCAATATAGTTCAAATTGTATATTAAATGATATATAATTCGGTGTTATAATTTTATATAATTATATATAATAATATAACTATATATAATATATAACATATTATACTATAGTATACATTCAGCGTAAATTTTATTTCTATCAGTATAATATTTATAATAATAATACCGAATATGTTGACATAGCTGTACAAAGACGTATAATACGTATCTATTTACGATACCCCCGCCCGTATTGATGGTACTGCATGCGAGTATTAAAGAGAACCCCTGGCGACGTTTACAGGTATTAGCTCTGAACAGTACCATAGTAGTGATGTTGGACTGCATGCATCGGGTTCTGTGTAAGCTCTACTGGTTAGGGGCGTGGTTCTTGTGCTATATGGGGGCCTACGTGGCTCTAGTTATGACGACCCTACAGGCCGATTGTAGGGGCTTTCAAAATGTTAGTTACCATAGTAACGGATGCATGAAAGCACGCATGTGCACACCGTGATACTGTGTGTTCATAACTATGGTTATCTATAGATATGTACAATAGTTATCGGCTCATGTTACAATATGTGTATATATATATATATATATATGTATGTATATATATATATATCATACATATAATACGTATCACATATAAGTATCTACATATATGTACATGTGTAAATGAATGTTTATATCAACATAATACAAATTATAAAATCTAAAAATATCTATATATAGATGTCGCTAGTGATGATGAATGCGGCCTATTCCTTTCTATTGAAGAATCCACTTCCTTTAAATCGTAAGCTAAACAAGTCGATGTGTGTGTCCACCGTGTATTCGCCCGATACCGCCCTAGGTAGGATCGCTCTAGTGTTGATATCTGTCGCCATAGCAACGCTGATGATCCCTTGCGCTAAAGTCATCGTGATGCAGGTTAACGCTAGACGTGCTCTGATTGGTCAATACGACCGCACATTATTAAGGGGACATGTTCGTTTTTTTTTGTAAATATTAAAATATAATTCACTATTTTTAAAATTAGTTATAATATGACATTCAAAAATTACTATTGGTGTCTTATTTATACATTATAAAAGCTCCATAATATAATGGTAAGGTAACGCAATATAATACATATTATTATTATTAAATATTATTACACAAATCATTCGTCATTTTTGTTAATACAATTTATAATTTGTATAGGATGCCGCCCTACTACCGTTGAACTATTTGATATATATATATATATATATTCTGATTTTATATATAATATATTAATGATGTACTACCTAGGTTCATTTAAAAATATAAATATATTTATTTGATATATAGTGTATTAACTTACAATAAAAATATAATTTATTTTGTTAAAATTAACTATTAATAGTCTATTACTTGTAATATGATCATATAGAACAGTGGTTCTCTAACTTTTTTTTCGTGACCCATTTTCTAACACTTTTAAATAAAAAAAATCAAAAACGCCCCATGATAATAAATATAGTAATAACAAATTTGTCTTATATAGGTATTGTATTGTAATAACAAATCTTAAGATACTTTGGATTAATCCAAATACAATTGTAAATTTAGTTTTCATGATAATGTTATAATTTGACCATATCGTTTGATATATAGGTAATCTAACTTTTTAAACTCGCATATTTTTATTAATAATAAGAAAAGAAAATAAAATATATATATTTATTAATAAAATATTAATTAACGAATTTGAATATTAGAGATTAAATTAGATATGTCAGATTCAATATCAGATATACACAATCTTAAATCATGTTCCACATCGAGTATATTTCGTTTCTTATTTTTTAAAGTCAGCATATCTGAAAAGGCACGTTTACATTAATATGTACTACCGAAAGGAAGAAAGTAGTTCATAGATGTATAAGGTCTGGATAAGAATTAATAAATTATATCCAGAATTGGCCTAAATTCATTTCATTTCATTATTTGCGTCAATATTTTCCTTAAGACAAATCAATTGATCTTGGCATTTATCATCATAATCATCAAGATCCTTTATATTTGACGAAAACGGGTACATAACAACATTAAAAAACGTATTATTATGTTCAGGAATATATCTTATAAATTGCTCTTCTGAATTTATCAAATAGATAAAATGTCATCCTTTTTAACATCAGATAGGATATATTTTATATATTTTACCTATATTTTCATAACCTGCAAAATCAGAAATATTTTATATAAAACGTAATATTGATAATTAATATAAATAAAGTGTGAGTTCCTGATTTGATATTAATTAATATTGTAGTTCGATACTAATTAAATTACATCATTACATTATAATTAGATATATATCTTAGTTAATAATACTTGGTATAATAAAATAGTGAATGTCCTACAACCTTCAGAATCAGAAATATAATGCGATACATTATTGAACATCGAATCACTTAGAAAATAGAAAATCACTTTCTAGCAAACATTTCCGGACATTATTTCCAGAAATAATAGTAGTGGGATACCCCCTATTAACAGTGAAACCTAAATTTTAATAATTATCATTATATTTTCTTAAATTTTCTTTTTATATTATTCATTATAAGATTTGTTATTCAAAATAAGAGTTATTTTAAAAATTAAAATTTATATGAAAATAAAGTTTCAAAATAATTAATATATTGATACAAAGACAGTAAAATAATAAATAATAAAAAAGTTAAACATAATATAAAATTAAATTTTCATAGACTTTTTTTTATTAAATATAGACAATTGAGAACACCATAATCAAAAAAAATATTGGCGACTCTACAAAAGTGTAAATCGACCAAAAGAAGGTTCGCGGACCCCCATTTGAGAACCCCTAATATAGAGTATGTATATTGTGTAAATGTTATGTATATAATAAAACAGTTATTAATTTAAAACTGTATCCATGGATTACCTGCATGTAGGAAGCATCTTTTTAGTAGCCCAATTTGTCCCTATATTTTACATGTAAGTGCTTCTAACGTTTCCCCTTAAATGTATTTACTTAACATGTATTAAACTGAGGCACAACTTATTAATAATCTCATAAATTAGCGAACAATAATAACTGTTTATATAGACTAGACATATGATAAGTAGTAAATTAAAAATACGGTTTTACGAGCGAACATATACAAGTGTGACCTAGTTGTGACCTATGTGTGACCCCTATGTGACCCCTATACGTTGTATAAGTAAGGAAATTTACTTGGTATAATCTCAAACGTATATGTTTAAATATAAATATATTATATCAAGAATACAATTATGATACACAACCTATATATTACACCCAATAGTCACATAAGGAAGTATCGGATAAAACGGGAAAATTACTTTCCGGAAAGGACATGGCATTCTTTTATTTTCTAAGAAGACGACTTTATGTTTGGTTTGGTTAGATGTATATATATATATATATATATATATATATATATATATATATATATATATATATATATATATACTGTAATGTTTATTTTTAATCTAATATAAAACTATAACACAATTGTAAGTATACATATGTTATGATGATTTATTTATTCTCAGGCCTATGGAAAAATGAAGAAATTATGCAACAACAATTTCGAACTAAAAGAATTTATAGAAATTAAATTATTAAATTATTATGTATATATATATTTAAATTAAATTACAATTAAAAAAATGTAAATAATTATCATACTTTTATGTATAAATATATATATGTATATATATATTATTTTATTTTATAATTTATTAATACACAAAATTGACAAATAAATATACTATATTGTGTAGATATATAAAAATAGGTAGTAATTGATTATGTATTACTAATAAAATTATGAAAATTATATTTAAATTATATTTGTAGTACATTCATGTTAAGGGCCTTAACTTAATGCCCGAGTTTTTGGGGTATCTCATAATGCAGCAGTCTGAATACTGAAGTATCCGTTTCCGTTTTTATTTCGATTATAAGAACACGGTTACCGATGTTTACCCATACGGAATGGGTATACATATATGGGCCGTATCCTACCACATCATATGGGGTCGGTAACTAATGAACATGTGTATCATTATATCTATAGCTCAACACGATTAACAAATATATATATATATATATATATATATATATATATGTGGTAGTTAGATATATTTTATAATTTAAAAATTATATAAACTAGATAAAATTAATATGTTTCTGTAATATAGAGACATTTAAAGTTATTTAAATAAATGGAATCGCGAACATAACATTAATTCACACACGTAACATCACTGCATATAAATGTAGACTAGTATAAGGTGTATCAATGCTTTGTTTACATAGGATTGTTACGTGCACATGTTGACGATAATACAACACGATGATAACAATAGTATAATAATGAGTTTAGTAATAGGAGTACGTTTAGGATTGCATCGTATTTTACATAACTGAATATATCTTAATAAAAGCCCAGGGTTACTATATATAACCCCTATTATAACTATTTGTATATAGTTACACTAGCTTTACACCACCTGGCATAGCAGTGTTTTTGATATCTTTAATTTAAGTTACATTTTATACCTATATTTAATAAAACATGTCAGGCTTCATACAGTATTAATCTTATTTTTAAACATTGTTTTTTCTATATTACATAGATATGATTCGTGTTGCATTGTATATAGCTTCATTGTAGTTCACCGTATAATTTTAACACTCGCTTCGTTATTAGTGGCCGTACCCCCGTACCCCCCCCCCTATACTATTACGATATTAAAACACGACTAGCCCCCCCCCCATCCTATAAGGGCGGGTGTTAAAAATAAGTACTTATTTGTAACACTGATGTATTTTATGTTTGTAGTATCATATTGGTATGGAAACAAAAGATATTTTCCCTAAGATTAATATACAAGTTTGACAAGTTCTCCTAATGCCTAGTGGCCGTCGATACAGACACAGGGATCGCGCTTCTGGCTTCTCCGGGTAGACCTTACGTGGCGACGATGTTGGCTTTAAAGGAACTACTTTACAAGTACACGCGATACACTACCATTACAATTACACACGATGCATTAGCATAACGCAGGTATACGATTAATATTACGTATGTATTTAGTTAATTCGTTAGCATATAATACATGGTTGGGTATAATATATATATTGCCTATATATATATATCATATAAGACATTTAAATCATTTAAATTATATTACTTTATTTAGATAATTGCATTGTATTCATTTATAAGTTAGGTTTAGAAAACGAATAATATCATAAGTATATAAATAATGTACATTATAAATATAAATTGATATCATACCTCTACTTTGAACCCGATATACCCTTTATTTGATGTTATGCATTTAACTATATTTAATTTTTCAACTTTATTTTGTTTACATAAGTCAACAATAACTATACCATTATTTCCCCGGGTATTATCTAAATCTATTATCTCATTATTGTGATTAATATTATCTACCCTATCCATCGTATCTACTTTTAATTTAACTATGATCCCCTTATCAATTATATAATTATACCCATCTCTTTTTATTTATATTAATCGATCGTATTTTTTAAATTAATTAATTTCTTTTAAAATATGATCTTCTCTATCTAATTTGTTTAAAAGTGTTAATAAACCCTCGTTAATTACATTATTAATTCTATTCATTAAATCTCGTTTCTCATCTAGTTGTATAGTATTAGTTGTTAATGAATTATAACTTTTTTTATTTATAACTACTCTATCTATTTTATCTACTTCTGCCATGACCAAACCCTTTTTAATTACTGGTTCTATTTTATATTTAGGTATAACTAACCTATAACTCAAATCATGTTTTCTAATACTTTTCTATTATAATTTGTTAAGGTGTTTTTTGTGAATTTTTCTGATCTATCTATTTTTTCTAATAGCAATTTACATATATCTTTTTTAATTATTGTCTTATTTCTACGTTTAATATTTTCTCGTTCTTCTCTTTGATTTTCATTTATCTACGTGTATCCATACATTCTTCCCTCTCTTCTTCTTCTTTTTCTTTTTCTATTTCATATTCTTCTTCTTCTTTGTCTTCTGTTACATCTTCTTCTTCTGTTACTTCTTCTTTTTCTTCAGTTGTTGATTTTTTACGAAATACACATTTAATAATATTTCTCAGTTTGTATCCTCCTATTGAAATTATTAATATTAATTAGTAGGTAACTACATACTTTTTATTGCAAATTAATGTTAATCAATATATATATATATATATGTATATTGACGTTTCTAAATATTTTAATAATACAAATATTTGTAATTAATAAATCCAGTTTCACTATTATTATTATTTATTAATTATTTTAATATTAATTTAATATAAAGTGTAACTTAATTTAATGTAACTTTTGAATCTATAGAATCTATAGAATATATATATATATATATATATATATATATATATATTACTATGAGATTAATGTTATACTATCATTAAGTTGTATACAAGTGTTAACACGTGTATTATAAGACACGTGTTAACTATGTAGGTGTAACTATATATTACCTTGTATTACCTTGTGCCGTCGAGTCGTAACCGACCCCTGGCGACGTCCATGACAGTTCCTCTCCATATCACTTATTTCTGGCTTCTGCTAGTATCTTCATGATGTTGTCGTTGGCTATATAATTCTGCACATTGTTCAGGCACGTTATGTGTGGCCTACCCCTTCGCCGTTGACCATCCATCTTTCCTAGCATCAGCTGTAGCTCCATCGAGTCCGCTCTCACCACGTGTCCGAAGTATGATAAGGCAAGTTTGACAATTTCCGCCTCTAGCGTTCTTTTGGGTTTTATGCTGGCAATGATTTCTATATTTGTCTTCCTATCTATATAGGTCACTCCAAGCAAGTTTCTCCAACACCACAATTCGAAAGCATATATTTTTGCTCCTTCCTTCTTCTTTAGAGTCCAGGTTATACTATATATTACCTATTATTAATAAACTATATTTAATTATAAATATAACGTTGAATAATAATACAACTAATTATGAATTATATATCAATAGAAGTTTACTAATGTTCATAAAATATATCAATAAGAATAACTATAGGATTAATTACGATATATGTGAACGCATGCTAAAGCATATATGTAAACTAGTTATGTAAATCATTAAATTATAAAATTCGGTAGGAGTAGACGTGTTTAAAGAAACTGCGTTACAATTACGATTACAATTATAATATGATTATAATTATGAAAATAATGATAGTTACGTTTTTACTACGCAGACGTATACATGGTGACGAGATACCAATTGAATTTTTATTTCTTAGTCATATATTTTAACTTTATTTTCTTTACACAAGTGTACACTAACTAAATATTATATATATATATATATATATATATTGTAACATAGCAGGATGATGTACCCTACGCTTAAGGACTACTCGTATGACGCGTGTTTAAACTTTTCCGAACTCATAATATAATATATATATATATATATATATATATATATATATATTAATTATTTAGTATATTAAAGTATATATATATATAGTATTTATATGCGTATTAATGTATATTGATATGCATTGATTTTTATATTTGTATTTATATATATATATATATATATATATATATATTTAAGTTGTATGCAATTTAGCTTCTGATAGTATATAATATATACTATATATATTTTGTTTTTCTATTTTTTCTATATTTTTTTCCTATGTCTCCATGCTATTCGTGCGGGAACAATTGTGGTACAGATTTATTATCTTGTGTTTCCTGTTGCAATACTCTTCATTGTGGTTGTATTCACGCTGCTGGTATTTTAACATGTTCGTGGAATACTAGTAAACCTACACCAAAATATGCTATTTATATATTTGAGTATGATAATTTCTCTTTTACTTGTAAATAATGCAATGTTAATAAAAAAATCTAAATTCCTTACTTCTATATCTAAACAAATAGAAGACATTGGTGATTTTTTAATTGATCATTCTTTATCTAAAAAACTTGAAGAATTAAATAATAAATTTGATACTAGAAATTAATCTTTTGCTGATATTGTTAAACAACAACAAATATATTTTTCTCAATTAAATGTTTCAAATAATTCTAGTTCACTTAATTCTTCTAGCGTTAATGAATTAAACAACACTGTTAACATAACTGATTCTAAGATTGATATTATTAGGGGATACTTAATAATGTCATGGCTCTGATTGAAAATATAATGAAATTCGATTAATTATACTCTTTATTTAAAATCTCATTTTAGTTATCTGGAAATAAATGAATCTACTATTAGTTGTTTCCTTTAAAAATAAGAGAGCTATAATATATTTTTCAAATATATATGCAAAAAATAACATTCTTTCAATAGATCCATGTTGAAATCGACTAAGTTTTAGTTTTTATTCTTCAGAAATCACATCAGTAATGAGGAATTTAAAAAAGGAAGGATTTTTTATCATGCGATTAAATATAAACTTGTTACTGGATTTAAATCAATTTTTAATCATAGATCAAATACGTATAACTTATATAGCACTTATATTACTGATGGTAACGTTGCAATAGACTGAGAAAACTCTCGATCACTATCTGATGCTGAGATGAAGGAATGGTCTGACTCATTTTTAGCTTATAACAATAGTAAAAAAGAGAGTTTTTCTATTTCTCAAAATTGACTAAACTCGTTATGTACCATTGCCTTTATAAACGCTAGATCTATTAAGACAAATGTTGATATTATATTAGCCTATATCTCTGAATACAATCGGACAATCGTTACTTTTACTGAAACCTGGCTATCTTCAAATGATATTTATTCCATTACTTTGCTCTCTAATTTCTCAACTAATCTACAACATTTACCTACTTATTCTTTTATTCGCAGTGACAGAGTTTATGATAGAGGTGGTGGTGTTGGTATTATGATTCATAGCGATTTTCGTATAATATCATAAATTGTCTTGTCTTTTCATATAGTGATGGACTATCTATTACTCTAAAATCTTTCAATGATATTATTTTTTAAATTATTTTTATATATCGTCCACCAAATAATGATTTTACATCTTTTTTTAATGAATTTTCTGATCTTGTTATTAATTCGAATATATACATTACAATATTTGTGGGTGATTTTAATTTTCATTATGGTTCTTTAATATCCCCTCATCTTAATTTCAAATCTTTAATTTTTTATCGCTTAAACAACATGTCCTATATAAAACCCATTATTTAGGAAATACGTTAGACTTAGTTTTAACAAATTCAGATTCAGATATTATATATAATATATTATATATATATGGTATACCAATTAAATAAACATTGTTAACTGATCATTTCACTATTACCTTCCGAATGAAATTATCTAATACAAAAAGAAAACACGCTTTCATTAATTATAGAAACATTAAAACATTGAATATTAATGATTTTTCTAATGACATTATCAATTCACTTTCAAGTTGTAATCTAAATCTTGATTACTTCAATAGTTCTATTCTAACAGTATTAGATATATATTCACCTATTAGGATATTTTTAGTTACAATACATGATAAGTATCCATGGTTTAATAGTGAATTGCATAAAATAAAAATAAATTTACGAAAAATTGAAAACTTATATAAAATTAAATCTTCTAATGAAACATATACTACATTTGTTAATTATATGTATTTTTATAGATCATATATTTTAATTGCTAAAAAAAAGTATTATTATAATACTTTTAGTTCCTTTGAAAATAATACTAGAAAAATTTATTTTTTTATAAACTCCTTAAACTAAAACAGAGTCGGTTATATGTCCTATAGGAAGTATACTCTAACTAATTTAATATTATTTTCTAATATTTATATTTTTCAGGATAAATTTTCAAATATTATTTCTAAAAGTAAGCTTATAACAATTAATGTGTCTTTTATTCATTTATGTTATGATATTTTACTTGGATGTGTTGTATATTTTTACTCTTTTTCTACTTCTTTCTCTGAAGTATTATATATTATGTTGGATTCTAAATCGTCTTCTCCTATCATTCCATTGCATATATCTCTTTTTCATAAGCTTGATCTTATACTAACTCCATTTATTTTTAATATTATTAATATTTCTCTCCATTCTGGTATTGTACCTTCATCTTTAAAACATGCTATAATATAACCTATTATAAATAAACCAGGATTGAATATTGAGTATTTATCTAACTATAGACCAATATCCCAATTACCTTTTATAAGTAAAATATTGGAAAGAATATATTCTAGTTAATATAATAGGTTTCAAAACCCTTTACTTTATAAAATATCAATACGTAAAGGGTTTCGTTTACCAAACCCTTTAATCGTATTTCATATGAAACTAAAGGGTTTGTCGAAATTTTAATACCTTAAATTTGCAGCTTTCAAAACCCTTTACTTTATAAAATATCAATAACTAAAGGGTTTCACGGAATTCATAGTGGTGATTCGTATAATTATTATATACACAATTATTATGCCAACATTATTAATTATTCTAAGTAAAGATATATTATTTTATAACATTTTCTCTATTTTAAAATCTTTATTTAATTATACCTTATTAAAAATTAGTAATCAATTATTATTTTTATTTTATATTTAAGGTAATATTCGTAATTATATAAATAAAATGTTATTTTAAAATTGAAATTTTAATAAATAATCAATATTTCTATTCACATTTTATAATTACCTAACTCGAATTAGGTAAACCAGACCTTTGTATTACATTGGAAATTAAGTAGGATGATCGATACCTATATTAATTAAGATGATATGATACGATTGGAAATCATGTTTAATTAAATACTCAATATTGGACATATAACAATTAGATACAACCTATATGTTTATTAAATATTATGTATAACATAATATTTAATTAATTAATTATAATTATAAAATTTAAAATACAACTGATAATCAATTCAATAATATTTTATGAAATTCTATCATTTATTAGATATTTTCACGAAACTCTTTAGTATAAAAATGGCTCAATTAACGGTTTCAAACCCTTTTAGTTGATATTCGCACGAAACTATTTAGTATAATAAATGCGTAACTAAATGGTTTGTAATTTATTATACCAAACCCTTTAATTCGAAGAACGGCATAACTAAAGGTTTCCAAACCCTTTAGTAGATATTCGACCTAAACCCTTTAGTTTGAAAAAAAGCCTAACTAAAGGTTACTAAATCATTTGTTAAACGGACATCGATTAAAGTGTTTATTTCACGAAAACTTAAGGGTTTTTTAAACAGTGTAGTTTCCAAGCAATTAATCAATTATCTAAATGCAAATTAATTATTTGACACTAAACAAAGTGCATATATTTTTTATTTTTATTTTAAAATGTTTTATTGACTACAAAATCACGTGGTGGTTATGGGCGCCATGAGGAGGAAACAAAAATAAAATAAATAAAGTACAATACAAATAAAGGAAAAGGGATGGTAGGTTACAATGTTAATATATTAATGTATATATGTTAATATACTTATAGGTATGTGAAGAGTTTACATTTAAATATTGACAGGGATTTTAAACACCTAATTTCATATGGAAGAGCATTCCAGTATTTATGAGATACCACAGAGAAAGCAGATTCAGAGTGAGCAGAGATAGTAGAGCGTTGCCATCGATTATACAATTGTCATCGTGTGACATTTCCTGCTAGCTCGACTACGTGTTTGAATACTGATCAAGTCTGCTAGGTACTCGGGAGATATAAGATGTATCACCTTATGGGTAATGCATAGTAGTCTGTACCTGCAGAGATACCTAAACTTAAGCCAGCCGAGTGATCGCATTAGAGTCGATATTGATAATATTGAAGAGAACTTCAGTTTATATAGGGTGCGTATAGCACGTCGTTGTATCATCTCAAGTTTAAGCATATAGGAAATTTCATAGACCTGAAACACTTCTTCTTTCTATTCTTGATGATTTTCTTTATAAGCTTGATAATAATTATAATATACAGCTTATTTTATTAGATCTATCTGCGGCATTTGATACTATCGATCATTATATTTTAATTAAACGTCTTGTAGATATTGGTATTGTAGGTATTCCTCTAGCTTGGGTTAAATCGTACTTATCTAAAAGAACATTTTCTATAAAAATTGATAAAATTATTCATCTACTTGTAAAATGCATTATGGAGTGCCTCAAGATTCTATATTAGAGCCATTACTATTTTCTCTGTATATCTTACCTCTTAAAAATATTATACATAATTTTCCATCTGTAAAATATCAAATTTTTGCTGATGATATTCAATTGTACATTGAACTTCCAGTAATGGCCAATTCGTCTGATAATGTAGCTCTAATTGATGGTATCAATATGGTTAAAAATTGGTTTTTATAAAATAACTTAATGTTGAATATGAATAAAACTCAACTTCCAAATATATGTAGAACATCATAAGTTTTTCCTTCTGTCATCATTGATTCTATCACAATTGTTCCTTGGAATAATGTTAAAAACCTTGGTTATATTTTTGATGATAAACTAAATTTCTCCGATCAGATAGCTAATGTGTGCAAATCAACTAATTATCAATTATAGGAAATACGATCAATAAGGAAATTCTTACCTTTTAGAATTTCTAAAATGTTAATAGAATCATTAGTTATGTCACGTATCAATTATTGTTGTTCTCTATATTATGGCCTTCCTGCTACTTCTACTAAATCCTTATTAGATAGAATCATTAGATCGATACGAGTTTTACATCATGTAAAATTATATGACAATGAATCAGTCAATTATCACTTAGTTAATTCTAAATGGTTAAATATGTATCAAAGCATAATCTATTTCAGCTATTTAAAACTATTTTTTAAGGTACTGAATAAGACGTCTTCTTTAGATTCAAAATTTAGAAAAATAAATGATAACATTTATTAAATATAATATACTAAATATGCTGTATGCATAATACCAATACCTACTATAACCTGTTGAGGTTATAGGAGGTATTGGTAATATGATGTTTAATTTATTTATTATTTTAAATGTAGTTCAAGTTTTAGTAAAGAGTGGCTCAATTCTACCCATATTTTCCTATAGTATATGTGTGCCTAATTATCATAACATATATCATCTATATACACTGTATATTATACAGTAATATATTCATATACGTTATTTATATATTATTTAGCTTACATATATATTTAAAAATTAAATTTGAAGTATTTTTAGTAAGCCTTTTCTAATTATTATTTATACTTACATTTATACTAATATTATGATAACATTAATAATTTGTATATAGAATTTGTGTTATGTTATTTTATTTACTTTACCAATGACAGTAAATCTACGAAAATTTTGTGAAACTTTTATTTTAAGATTGTATTATTTTATCATATTGATTTATGGTCATAGACATTAGAGTGAGGTACTCCTCACTCTATATCTATGTTTATGGTCCATGACTACCTATTTGAATTTAATATCATACAAATTAATGCAAAAACTCGTTTTTTTTAAATTATTGATATAAATATTATTATTTTAAATGTGTAATATAATTAATACATATAATATTATTTAGAATGTTAACATAAATACTAGCTATTAATGTAATCTAAATTTATATATATAAACTATTATTTTTTTTTTTAATATTTATATAGAAATACAACTTAAAATATCATTGACTTTTTATTTTATAAATAAATACCTCTGATATATTTAAAATTATTGAAATATACAACTATTATTATATATGTTATGGACATAAAGTTACCGTTGAGGATATAGCTAGCAACCACATTCTCCTTTCAAATCAATATTAATATTTTAAATATAAATATTACATCTAAACATATCCTAATTATAGATCCATAGTTATGTAATTTAGTGTTATACTGTATTTTAGGATATCAATGGACAATTATAATAGAATGTCGTTGTCAATATATACAATATGGCGAAAATATATAGACCATCATATATTGGTGATAAAAAGAAAGAAATAAGACATGGTAGATAACATAAATTTAATTTATTATATTAATATATTAGTTAATTAATGTAATATTTTTAATATTTAATGAACTAATTTCATATAATTATATAATTACTCTTGTAATTAATAAGTTTCGTATTTTATTTAAAATTTAAAATTATTTTAAAAATATGTAATTATTAAATTAATATTTTCTATATTTAATATAATATTACATAATATATAGTATATATTATATAGTTTATTATATGGTATACGATATAGTATAGAACATTATTATAAATAATAATGCTTATTAATTATAATTAAAATAATGATAATAATAACTATTTTAAATGCGGTTTTAAAATGATCTGTATCGAATATGGCCCCGTTTGTTTTGATTACGATATATGAGATTAAATTCAAAATATTCGTTTCAATATTTGACATACTAGTATACACGATAAACGTATGTAGACAATTTACTTGTAGTATACTTTATAAGATATATATATATATATATATATATATATATTTAATAATATTAGTCACTAATTTAGTGTGTTGTTATTATAATTATTTTTAGGTATAAAAATAAAAATGTTAATTTAAATTTGACTTCGTCCATTTTAATCAAAACAAACGTGGCCATATTCGATATTCTCCTTTTAAATAGTATTTAATTAATTATTAAATTATTAAATTTATAGATTTAATCTAAAATTAATAAAATATAATATTATTAATTTATGGGAGTTATTAGTTTCCAGATATTTTCCAGATATTTTTATATATGCTTTATATATGCTATATGATTTATATATACAAATTACGTATAATAGTAATTATTATATATTGAAAATAGATATATTAAGGTATACATATATAAATATATGTATAATATTATAGTAATATGATAAATTTAATACAAAACTGGAATATAATTTCAGATATTTTTATATATACATATTATGTATAATAGTAATTATTATATATTGAAAATAGATATATTAAGATATACGTATATAAATGTATGTATAATAGTATAGTAATATGATATATTTAGCACAAAACTGGAATATGATTCCAGATTTTTTTCAGATTTTTCATAATATGCATATATAAAAATATCTGGAAAATATCTGGAATCATATTCCAGTTTTGTGTTACATTTATCATATTACTATAATATTATACATATACTTATATATGTATACCTTAATATATCTATTTTCAATATATAATAATTACTATTATACGTAATTTGTATATATAAATCATATAGCATATATAAATCATATATAAAAATATCTGGAAAATATCTGGAAACTAGTAACTCCCTTAATTTATGATACATTTTTATTATTATAATAATTATAATGATTATAACTGATATACGATCATAACTGATGGGTTGCTAATGTAAATAATCGAGAAAAAGGACAAGTTCACCTTGAAGTTGAGTTTTTATAGGCTAACTTTGGGATATAATGCAGCTAAAAACAAAGCAGAACAAAACTAAACCAAATAACCCTCAAATTATGTTATTATTTGACAAATATCAATAAAAAATATATATTTTTTAAATTTCAACCCGTAGGTTATGATCGGACACCATTATAACTATTATAATTAATATGATAATAATAAACTAAATAATTAAAAATTATGTAAGTCACACATCATGCGAATTTTCGTTTAGTTAAAATATTGGTACGTATGCACTAGAGATGCCAAAAATATGAATAATAGTTTATGCAATGGCTTATCAACGGTGGATACACCAACCTCTAGTTCATATTATGTATGTAACATAATGTATGTATGTACATAAGCATGTGCATATGTGTGTACATGTATGTATTTCATATATTGTATATGTGTATCATATACATACACTATATATATATACACTGTATATGATAAAAGTGTAACACGTAATATGGTGAATTAACAAATACATAAAACTTAGCTATAACTCATCACTAGTCCGCATCACCTAGTTAATTATGACACGCACACATCTAGAGGAGGGCATCTCTACTCAGAAGTATGCGCATCGCTATCCAATAAACTATTAGTCATTTAATTCTGATGCCCCTAGTTCATAATAACCAAAATTTCGATAACAGATTACGATGAACAACTTAATTTATTTTTTACATATTTAATGATATATTAGTTTTATACATTGACATTAGAGTGATAACATCACTTAATATATATTATATATATATAAATATATATATATATATATATATATATATATTTGTAGTTAAACGTTTTAAAATAGAAATTTTTACATAATTTATAATATTAACTAATATTTTATTTGTATGTAAAATTGAAAACTTACTTTATTATTATTTTTGTAATATACCAATTGCCCTTTATTATTGAGTTATATATTTATAGAATATTTATTGTATACAGTAATTAATAAAATTATCATAAACTAATAAAAGTGTAACACTTATATATATTAACTATTATTAATTTAGGGTATGGAGTTTACAATTACGAGAATAGATTCTACAGATATGAAGGAGAATGGATGAATGGAAGAAAACATGGTTTTTATTAATATGTACTATATAAATATCTCTATTATTCATTCTTGATCTCATTTATATATATGTATATCACATTATTATATTTACTTAAAATATGTTCATTTATTATATAAATAATACATATTATTAAGTTTAAATGTGGATCTTTGAACAGATTATAGATAACATCATGTATTTAGCATATACAGCCCATAGATATAAAGAAAGTGGATAAGTAATTGACGCACGTAATGCATGTAAAAGATAGATACGTGAATCTCAATTTTATCGATAAATTAACAAAATGATATCTGTGATTTTGATTAGTCATATTAGTCATATTATATATGTCAAATATTAAAACAGTAGGCTTTTCGACGAAATAGATTAAAGTGACTTCTATCTATATCAATGGATTTAGATTATAAATATCAATAAAATAGTATGGTATCTTCAATTTAAATACACAAAATTACGAGGAATGTTGATATGATGTATTTTAAATATATAATTTTATTTTTAGTATAGATAGTACATTAAAATTGGTAGCAATATATATATATATGTATAAATAAATATTATTATAAATAAAAAGTAGTGGGCCAGATAGTGGGTTTCGACTGCAGCGCCCGTAGCGGATAGTGCCATACGCTACATTCAATTGCTTATCCACTTTCTCACTATATCGATGATACAGACAGATCGCATTAATTACACACTGTGACAAATGAACGTACATGTTATATTCACGTGGTTTAATTTTGTGATTGTCTGCGTATCTCCAACATGTTCAATATTCACCTTTGATGGAGATTTTTAAATGGACGCTTCCATTAGATGTACTTTTGATAAAACTTTGCTTTTTACATAGATAAGTGAATGCTTTCGAATTTTTAAACGAAATATTAATTAAATTTATATAATTATTATTATATATCAGATATATATTAGACAACATTAGGATTCAATAAGATAGACATACAGGAACCAAAATACATCGTAACTATATAAACATAGGCGATATCGAGATACTTTTATTGTAATACCAATAATGTTTAAATTGTATACGTATACTAGATATATTATATATAGATGGATAGATAGATAGATAGATAGATCAAAAGTTTATTGAATTACTGGTTATATATAAAGAAAGATATAATTATATATAAACATATAATTATATAACATGTATAAACAAAATATATAAATGTGATAACAGTAAGACAAAACGACTCGATACAAAAAAACAAGAAATAAACGGAGAAGTAAAATAAAAATAAAACATTGGATTATACGAGCCGTTGATATATTTCTAGAATCATTGTGTACATTGTAGATATATAGCATAAATGTAGTAGAACACATAAAGTATAAATAATAAATAGTATGAATACTTATATATGCATACATACAAAAACTACACTTACGAATCAACTATTCATTATTCCAATCATTTCTGGTTTATAATTATGATGATAATGATGAAGATAATGATGATAATGATGATGATGATATTATTACACTTCTGTTAACATTCCTTCCATATTCATCGCATTCTATGTTCTTTATTTTATATGACTTTCAAATGGATAATATATAGACTATAATTATATATATATATATATATATATATATACAATCCTGCAAACACACATGTGAGGTCACGGTAAGCTGGTGATGGCTGACGGTAGCTACTACGAAGGAGAGTTCTCTAACGGAGAAATCACTGGCCACGGCTACAGGTTCAATTCTACCAACGATAATAAGTATTCCGGACAATTCTTCGAAGGTTAGCCCGACACACATAAGCATAATAAAGCAAGCGAATGAGCCTGTAACTATACGTATGTACAATCGGCTCTCTTTAAACCATGGATGCCTTAATATGAGAGCAGCTTCGAAGGGACATTAGAGCCATATGGTTATAAGTGAAAAGTTCATCTAAGTTTCTGGATGGGATGAAAGGGCTCCACCAAATAAAAATAACAATATATATATATATATATATTTATATATATATATATATATATATATATATATATATATATATATATATATATGAACATACCAGATTTGGTTGACATTTCTTGCATAATATTAATCATTTGGTAGACATGATTATTTGGAGGACAATTTCGTGTCCACCAAATAGTTTAGGGCAATAATGTATCACTTTTGGTATAAATTTGACTTATAATAAAATTATATAATTAATATATAGGAAATAAAGTTGTATATTATTTATTAATAATTTAAAAATCAATAGAATGGGTAAGTTTAAATAATGATTGAATTTTCACTCTATATATATTGGATCCATAAAAATAACTGTTTAGTAGACACACCATTTTCAATGAAATACGTAGTATTGTTGGATATATGTCTATAGGGAATTGATGGATTTAGACTTTATATTACATATGGATCATATATATAAAATAAAAAAATAAAATATTATATTAATAAAAAATATACATTTTAATTAATTTATTATTTATTTTTATTATATTTTGAAATAATAAATGGAATGATTCATAAATACTAAGGTAATACAAGTATTTTTATTAATTTAAAATTTAATATTTAAAATTTAATAATCTTAAAATATATATTAAGATTATTATTAAATATATACTTAACATTTAAATAGAATAATGTTTAATTGTGTATTCAATATATAATTATATATATCCATAATCATGTGGATCATGTGTATTAAAATATAAATATTTATAAATACTAAGGTAATACAAGTATTTTTATCAATTTAATATTTAAAATTTAATAATTTTAAAATATATATTAAGATTGTTAAATATATACTTACTATTTAAATATATAGAATAATTTGTAATTGTGAATTAAATATATAATTATATACATTCATAATCATGTGTATTAAGTAATTTATTAAGTAATTTATCGTGTAAGAAAAAAAATGTAAGATTTTAAATTTTACCAGGTAACATTTTTAAATATTCTATTAATAATTAATTTAATTGAATTGGGTTTTACCAATAGTAGTTTCTAATAGTACACATACTATTAGTTGTTATTGTAAACTTTATATGGATAGTTATATTCAATATACTAATTAAATATAACATTGCATAATAGGATTATTATAATTATTATTATAATCATTATTATATTATAATGATTATAGTCAAAATATAGTTTAAAAATAATCAACACACTAAAAGCCCACATACTTCATTATACGAATTAGTAATTACATAAATATATAGTATTCATGTCATTATATAATTAATATAATATTATAAGAATACTCGTGTAATTTAAATAATTCGAATAAACATGTTACGGACATAGACTCTATCAGTGATATAGTCTATCATATAGTCTGATACGTTAATATCAAAGAAGGCCGCCGATTATTATTATTATATTGTTAGAGTTCAATTTTTATTTTGGGGTTGTTTAATTTATTTGGTTTTGTTTTATTTTTCTGTATTTTTTAGCTGCATTATAATGAACTCTGACATTATTATAATAACAATCGGCGGCCTGCTTTAAGATAATTCCTATAATAGACTATATCATAGAGTATTAAAAAAATCACGATATTTAACCTAGTACCAGGTATATTATATAATATATATTATATTATAAATTATAATTTATAATATATAATAACTTATTAAATAAGATATACAAAATTGTCATACTTTTTTTTAATTTGTATACAACCTTATATTTATTTACATTTTTAATATAATTACTACTATATACTTCCACTATATATATAGTATATACATGGGAATACGGACGTTAGGCAAACATTAAATAACTATAAATATCAAATGTCACAAATGTGGCCAAGGTGTATGTCAATCTAATTCATTATACGCTCTAAGAGCGTATAATGTACCACTAAAACTGAAAATAAAATCTTTATGAGAAACATGTATATATGGAATAATTCCTTTTGAAAAATATATTTATAAACCATTCGTATTAATATATATATATAATATTTACACATACGAGTAACATCCTATTTGCGTATTGATATTTGTGGGTTGTTTGATTTATTTTGTTTAGTTTTATTCTTCCGTTTTTTTAACAAGCACGCCTTGTGCTGTTATAATATATAATATAAATAATAGCGCCACGTAATGTTGCCATTTAATTTTTACCTACCATCCGTATCATCCTATATATATATTAACCTTTATATGTAATAACATATATATTAACAACATTTTTAGATTATTATATTATTGAATGTATTAAATATTAACAGGTAATGCCTTGTACTTATTGTTATATATTGTATTTATTTATATGCGACGATATTGTACATCTACGTGATATCAGCGAATATACGCATAGTGCCTGGTATCATAATGCACGTACATTCCTACCATCTCGCATGACCCCCCCCCCCCCACGCGCAGACGGCTGTGTATATATAGCGGACCGCCGCTATGTATAATCACTTGAATAATAAGTATAACCAATAAACATACATAAGCCTTGACGTAACATCAATAAGCGTCCAACCTCACGTCCAATGAATATCATCCTGCCACGTCAACCAGTGAGAGCACGTTAGGAAACATCTACCCCCACGCCCAATGACTATAAACAATCATGAACCCTACACCAACTCCTTCCTTCGATTGGCACAATGAAGATCGGCTAGACGAGCTGAAAATGTTGTTTAACATTTTATTTACGTCCTCGCCATTGCCCACTACATCCGGTATGATATCCTGTACACCCTCGCCGTCACTCATGACCTCCGTGACACCCCAGCCACTACCCACGACATCCGGTACGCTTTCGCCCTTGCCCACTATATCAGGTACATATTCGCTACGCCCCCGCTGTCACCCACGACATCTGTGACGCATCCGACATCACACATAATACCCGATATGTTCTCAACGTCACCCGTGACCCTCTCGATCTCACCCACAATATCCGTGACCCCCTCATCATCACCCCCACCATCCGTGATGCCATACAGCACCATACACAATGCATGTATTGCCATCCCCATGGCCACCTCCAACATGATATCCTTCTTCCATACGTGAGAAGAGGGAATGACCCCAACCCCTCTTCGATAACCAATAGGGAGAAGAGGGGATGTTATATATTTTATTTATATATATGCGTCGATATTGTACATCTACGTAATATCAGCGCATATACACCTAGTGCCTGGTATCACGACGCACGTACAATGTACGTTTCTGCCGTCTCGCATTACTGCCCCACGCTCAGACATCTGCGGTGGTCCGCTATATATAATCTCTTGAAGAATAAGTCTAACCAATTAACGTAAATAAGCCTTGACATTTTACTCCCATATATACACACAACTTAACAGTGTAATATATTAGTATTACACAACTTAGACAGTGATTAATACATAACAACAATTTATATATATATATAATAATTTTATATAATATATTATATGTATACACAAATATCCATGCATATATATATATATATATATATATATATATATATATATATATATGACTAATGATCTCCTCTTCAACAATGATGGCGTACATACCGACCCCAAGTGTGATAAGTTAATTCAACAGATAACCTCACAAGATTCTCCGCAAGCCATTGATAATTATCATTATCATAATTATTACGCGATACCTATGAATTATAATTCATAGTTATCGCGAACTACATGTAGCCCTTTAATAAAGAACTGTCACACCTTACGATACTTCTATGTTAACTTCTTAAAAAAGATGTCTAATACCTAATATATTCAATAACATGGAAGAATAAATATACTACTCTATCATATTATGCGACAAAGAAGAAGATAACAATTCAAGTAGACGCTTCATACAATTACTTTGACGCCATCCTCCTACATCCATCCAACAAGACGAAATCCCCATCACCTTCGCATCTAAGATATTCAGCCCCGCTGAGACTCGTTATGTATATATCGAAAAATAAATGTAAGCCGTAATATTCGGAATCGAATGGTTTCACATTATTAAGTCTGACCACAAGTGCAGATGATCACCAGGGTTGGGGTCAAATACACTTTATCAAATACAAATATTTATTACATTTTTATACAAATATATATCAAATACAAATACAAAATACAAATATTAACACATTAAATATTAAATCATTTGATTTAATCATATTTTAAATCATATGATTATATTTTATATAAAATAATAATCCTTATCCCTAGATTATATATATATATAGACATTGCATAGTTAGTGATTGATATGTATTGGATATATGATATTAATAGGTTAATTAAAGCAATGTAGATAGGTGGTATAATTTTTAAATATTAAGGAGAAGACGTAGAATTAGAGTAATGAATGGATAAATAATATATGAGTTCTAGAGAGAGAATCTAATATAAATATAAAATACAAATATTAAATCATAAAATAATAATTCCTATCTCTATACCAGATTGCATAATAATTAATTGAAATCTATTTTAATATATTTAATTCCTAAAGAAAATCAATAAAATAAAAAACTGTAAACAATAGACTGATTGCTTGGGATATTATAAGTTATAATTTATAACACATACATATTCTATATAGAATATTAATTTATTTATATAGTATTCATAAAATTATTGTTCTATTATATTATTTGTATTATTTAATAAATGTATTCTTTAATATAAATGGTAAATATTTTGTTAATTTTTTTACATTCATAAATTAATTGTTTAAATTCTACATTCTATTAAATTATTAAATTAAAATATTTTTAAAAGTGTATTTGAAACTATATTTGATCAAATACACGAAATACGACACTCAAATACAAATACATCACTGAATAATTATTCAAATCAAAATATAAATACGTATTTGACCCCATCCCTGATGATCACCCAGAAATATTTCTTCACAGCACCAACCCGAGTCCAAAAAATGCTACTACGAGTGCAGCAGTAAGATTTCACGCTAATATTTTTAAAGCCAGGAATAGAGCTACGGATAGATTTTCACCTACAGATGCCAGTGAACACATAGACCTTGATGTCCAGATAAGCCATTGACGTTTGGGACACAGAAGATAGAATATTTAAAATTAGAAACGGGAGACGAAACCCTTCAAGCCTTAATTTCTTCTGTATAAGTAACCTCTATTGCCATATGACACACTGACGCACTCATGGCAATACCTAAGTATACATTTTGTCCACTATAACAATATCACGTACCTCATTATATTTGATTTTTATACTCAATTCCCATTCATATACACTATGAGTGCACCAGCGCAACCATTGTAGATCATCTAAAACATGGTATCCTAGACCGGTTACTTAGCGACAACGGAGGACTATATTCGTCACAAGCGTTCCGAATATTTGCATCCGAATGGGGATTCAACCACAGGACAAGCAGGCATACCACTTCCTAAGTAACGGCCTAGCCGAGGAACCATGCAGAGCTTGAAGATCTCTGAGAACTTCCAGATGTCGAAACTTCTACTATGATCTAAACCAGTAATTATCGACACAAAGCCCCACCGAACTGCTCTACAGCCACAAGTTAGCAAACCCTTTACCTAGCACCTACCCCGTAGACTTGTTGAATGAGAATAAATTATCATCCAATATGTCAACCACACGACACTAGTAAAAAACAAGACTCATTGTACCTGTCCAACATAACACCCCTCACAAACATTCACCAGCGTGACCACATATCAAAGACATGGAAGCCAGCTATGAAACTTCGGAGTTACAACATCCGCAGTATGGATTGTTCTACCTTCGGGAGAAATCTATGAGATATCCGCCTTACTTCCCCGTCGACGCCCTGTCAGGAGGTAGTACCAACACACCGAGATGCATCAGATAATCACTCAAGACCTCTTGCCCTACCCTCTACTCCACCGATACTCGGTTCAGATGTAGTTATTCCTCTCCGTAGTGTGTCATTACATTCTCATCCCAGGGATATCGCACTCACAACTAGTCCGTTGACACCCGGTCCTGATCTAGATAATCAAACCTCGTCAACCGTAGCGCTGCGTTGATCTAACAATAATGTACGATCCCCACTTTTATTATTGACTTGTAGATATAAATGTATAAAGGGGGTGTTATATGCTTACATATATATATAACTACTTATTATTATAATCTATATTTATATATATATATATCCATGTGCCTTCTACACATATGTATTCCTACCAAAGATATATATATATAATGTTAGCGCTCAAAATATAGATACCAAGCTATTATTTAATAGGAATTTATATTCGCCAAACTTATTATTATAGCCTATAGACTGTGACACAGTCCGATACAGAATTATCTGTACATCTTATACACATCCCTAATTATTATATATATATATATAATGTCACATATTTCGACATGGCTATTGTTCACAATAAATCTCAGCATTATTATCCTCTCCTTCTTTCAAATATAATATTGTGTATAAACTAATGGATTTATTATACTTAATAATCAGGAGCCGGTTACTCTGGAAATAAAATATTTCCTATCACTATCCAGAGACAATCTCTGGATAATTCTCAGTAAATCGGGTTGTTCTGGACAAAAATACATATATTACAGCAAAAAAAATAGCCTAGGTTAGATAGAGGATGGGTTGTTCTGGGAATTTTTAGCTAATTTTATTCGCGTCGGACATTCGAGTAGCTCTCAAAATATATTTGTATAAAACTTGGACAATTTGATGGTACTTAGGATAACAAATAGGTGTCCTTATTAAATTTATAATACATAGGATCAAATATTAAAATATGAAATATGGGTTCTATATAATCCTATACTATATATATATATATTTATACATAATATAAAATATAATAATGAACACACTTAGTGTTTCGAAATAATTTCTAGTTAAATATATTTCATAATATATAATATTTTTAATAGATATGATAATAAAATATTAAATAATAATATTAATATTGAATGGAATTTTATTTGTTTTATGTTTTGTTTTATATATGATAAGTATGCTAATTATATAATGAATATGCTTTTTCTTGTAAAAGACTTTAAAATAATGTCTAGTAAATAGCCTAAATAGTGTAAATAGGGTAAATAGTAAATAGGTTAAATAGTATTATTATTTATATTAAAAAAATATATATTATAAAATAAAAAATATACCACCTGAGGGCATCGTAGCCAGACCTTCTGCATTGCATACAGCAATCTAACCACTATACTACCTATCGGATTTTATTAATTATGTATAATTACTAATAGTAGTATTAGTTTTGGTTTAATTATAAATATAATTAGAATAGAATTATTTTTCATATAAAATTGTACTTATTTTGTTATCATATCATACAAATAGTATTTATTATATCTAGAAACTATATAGATATCCTGTATAATTGTAATATTATAATTAATAGTATGCAACTGAATAACATAAATTGTATTAATATTTACTTTAAGTAATAGTATTACTTAGTAATAGTATTACTTAGTAATACTTATTATAATTATTATAATTATATAAACTTAGTTTAAAACTATTATAATTATATAAAATATTCAACAAATATTATTTCGATATTGAATTAATTATATAATTGTACTTATATTATAAACTATATGATAGTATAATTAATTAACCCAGGTAACAATTATAGCCTCATAATTATTATGATAATAATTATTACATAATTATTATGATAATAATTTAATTATGTGATAATTATTATCATAATTATTATGATAATAGCATATATATAATAGACTCGAATGTTTACATTGTGTTGTAAATGTATATTTATTAAATAATATAATATTAAATATTTAATAATATTATATTATGCTGCTATTCATTTGTCATGCTATTATAATAATGATGGTGCTATTAAAAGTCTATTATGCAATTATTATGCTGCTATTAATTGCATAATAGACTTATAAGAGCATGAAAAATTAATATAAGCATAATTATTATGCTGCTATTATGATAATTTGTCATGCTATTATAATAATTATGGTGCTATTAAAAGTCTGTTATGCAATTATTATGCTGCTATTAATTGCTTAATAGACTTATAAGAGCATGACAAATTAATATAAGCATAATTATTATGCTGCTATTATGATAATAGACATTTAATTATCTATTGATTATACTTGAAATTAAATGGGCTTTCCGAAACTATATAGAATTCTTATGTACATCCTTTAATAATCGAATTATAATTAAGTAATATTTAACTTAGGTACATAATTATATTTTGAATATTTTTAAACATTCAAAAATGAAATAAGGATTAGGAATATAGAAATATTGCTGAGCTTGATCTCGGATAAGATATGTTTACAAAATCCCAGAGTAACCCAATAATATCTATAAATAAGGTTTGTCCTTGTTGGGATTGTCTTTGGCCAATCTCAGAGCAACCAGCCCCTGGACCAGTTAATATGTGCCAACTTTCAACATAGCTTATTTTGAAAAGCCTTTCAAAATATTTTTGTAGGGTTATTTTGAGCATTTAAAAAAATTCAAATAAGTTGTTATTATTCATCATAATTTTCGATTTATATTATATAATTAATAACTATCATATTATATACTTAGTATAATACTATATATATAATAATAATCATACTATTATTTTGTATTCTTAGAATAATTCTATAATTTATCAATACTTTATTAAATTTGTGAAATATAATTATATTCTAATTCTATTTATAATTAAATCAAATCTAATACTACTATAAGTAATTATATATAATTAATAAAACTGGTTTGGTAGTATAGTGGTTAGATTGTTGTATGCAACACAGAAGGTCTGGTTACGATGCCCTCAGGAGGTATATTTTTTAATATAAATAATAATAATAATTTTACTATTTACTAGAAATTATTGTAAAGCATATTCATTATATACTTAGCATACATATCATATATATAAAACAAATAAAATTCTATTAACTATTAATATTTTATATATGTAGGTGCAGATGTACCATAATGGAAGCTATTCTATCAATTCTTTTAATTAATTATATTTCCATAAATCTTCACAATTCGTACTTATAAAGTGAATCTGATTTTCTTCAATTATAATTATTTATTAATTAATTAATATTATATATATCTTGTTTCGAAAACAACTGTGTTCTTACTTTATGTGTAATAAACTAATATAAAACCATTTTCATTTCAGGTTAACAATGTTTTGATGATCAATTAATTATTTATTTTGTATTAAATTCTCACTAAATCTGCATACAGATTCAATTTATTTTTTAATAATATTTCGTAACACTATACAAGACCATATTTTATACAATGCTACTTTTAAATATTTGTGGAATATACATATTTTTCTCATTTTCAACATGTATATATTTTATTTAAATTAATAAACTTATATATTTCAATAAGTAATACTATATAGAAAATGTTTATTGATATGTGTTTAAAGGTACTATTCATTAGTTACATGTAAAATAACATCTTTTCAAAATGTATCCACTTATAATATTAAAGTTTTTGTAATAATTATTTAACAATCTTATTATAAATATTTATTTTAAATAATGATTAACAAATAAAATAAAAATGTATCACTAATTTACTACATATATATAGAAATAATAATTTATACTGTTCATTTATTATTATTGTGAAATTTAAAGAAAAAATATTCAATATGTAGTTAATGAGATATACAAAATAATTATTCTGACTAAATCAAGTTTAAAGTTTTTTAAAAATTAATTTTTACACTATATATAGTTACTAATGTATATATTATATTTATAAATGATATTAAAAATATAATTATACATATACAATTTATTTTAATTATATGTTTGCACATCCTGCAGCATATGAATTTTCTTGTTGTTTCATCTTCTTCTTCACCTTTGTAGCATCCAAGCATCGTAATCTGTCTTGTTGTACTGCATATTCTGCAACCGATTATAATGAATATCCTAGCAACCCATCAAATGCAGCTAAATAGGCCTGCATTCCAAAGTTAAATGTTCATACTGCCATTGTTACAGCAAATTGTTCTAGAATATTAAAATATAATTAATAAAATATAATACAAATTAATTCAACTTTTATACCTTTGAACATCGAGACTAAATCATATTATGAAAACTTTTCAACTTTTTTTACATATGGGGCTATATGGGGCTATACTTGTTCAATAAAAAAATCTTTATTTTAATCCTGTATAATTATTTTTATATATTATAAATTTATATACCCAGATTTAATATATATATATATATAATATATGAACCTTCATATTTTGCTTTCTTGTAAACACAATAATCTCCACATAATTTCAAAGTCAATAACGTAGCCGGTGTAGTCAATAACTGTAGCAAATAAATAAATTAAATTCAATTGAATTCATATAATATATTCACTAAAGTATTTGAGCAAAAGTTATTTAAAAAATAAATATAAAAAATAATCATTGAATATGAAATTAATTATATTTATTATAATTTACTGATATTAAAAATAAAATACATGAAATTGGATTACGTAATAGAAATTGTAGACTTAAATAGATATATAAAGTATGTAGTAGAAATTGTAAGTAAATAAAATAAAATATAGAGTATATACAAAAATTTTGCGAAGCAAAGATATAACACTCCCTATGCATGCAACGTAATTTAGTAATATCCCCTGCCGCTGCTAGCAGTAGTATCGAAATCACTGAAATAGATTTATGTTCGGCTCTATTTGCATACAACAATGTTTTCATTGTTCTATTAAATTACATGCAATATAAATTAGCTTTTACTTACTAAATATATACTTATAGAATTTAAAACATACATATCATATTTGTTTGTTATATGTTAGTAATGAACACTTAGTTTTCATCATATAAATATTAATTTAAAGCATATTATTTAACATTTTAAAATTGTATAAACAACACATAGTTCCTAAAAGTAACCCGCTATAAGTGGCACTGGGGTATTTTGTATACAAATTCGAATAACACGATTTCGCGTAAGTGTTATATCTTTCCTTTGGAAAATCTTTGGTATATATATAAAGATATTACATGGTTAGTGATTGATATATATTGAATATATCAGATTTATAGGTTAATTAAAGCAATGTAGATAGGTGGGTGTATACGGTAAGGGAAGATTAGTTGTTTAAATAATTAAAATAATAGGTATATAAAATCCTGTAGGAGCAAGATTTATCATGGATAAAATTGAAGAAGTATAATGTAGATAGCGAGGAGTGGATTGGGAAAGCCGAAGAGTGAGTTAATTAAATTAATATATTATACACATTTTTCTTAAAGAATCAAATATAAATACAAATATTAACACATTAAATATTAAATCATAAAATAATAATCCCTATCTCTATACCAGATTGCATAATAATTAATTGAAATCTATTAATTAAAATTTATTTGATATCTAAAGAAAATCGATATGATAAAAAACTGTAAACAATATACTGGTTGCTTGGGATATAATAAGTTATAATTTATAACACTTATACATAAAATATAAATTAAATTCATATATATAGTTTTTATCAAATACGAAAATCAAATACAAATACATGCAATTACTGGAATGGAGGCTTATAGATTGTGAACGGAGATTAAGTGAGGTAGGTAATAGTTGGTGTAGAAATGAGATAGGATATCAACAATTAAATGTTACAGGTTACATGGAATATGTCATATGGCGATTTGAATATCATATGTATATAAATTTGAATTTTTTAATAGATATTAAATAAATTGAACAATTTTTAATCAAAGCAAAATTTTATAAATATTAATCATTAATTTGATATTTTGAAATCGATAATATATAAATGTTACAAACTTTATCATATAGTCGATTTCTAGAATAGAATCCTGATCATTACTTTTATATATCAAAATATATTATTTGATAAATCAAGCTTTAATAATAAATTTCCTAAATCAATTCTATAAAGATTATATATTATTATAATAAAAAATAATGAATATATATTAAATAAAATTAATAAAGAAATAATACAGAATAATAAATAGAATAATACATTTGATTAGATATATAATTGAATATGATATTTTAATAACAAATAATGAATATACATATATTTAAAACAAATATATAAATAAACTTTTATTTTATATAAATACTAATAATGAATTACTAACATGTTTAAATAAAGGATCTTTTTTAATAATGTCTTGACCATCATGGATTTTAGTTATAATATTATTGAATTCTGGATCTTCATGATCTTTAGTGATTTAACTGGCATAGCTTTAGAGTAATTTCTCTTTAATTTGATTATAAAAATTCTTAAAATAAATTTACAACATTCTGTATTAATTTAATTGATTAAATAGGTAATTTATATAATTTAAAATACAAACCATTGCATAAGTTTGCTATCCTACATGTTCAATTAGTATGCCTTGAATACCGGCAGCAATCAAATTTGTATTATATTCCAACATCACTTTTGTTTTGACTCCAAAAAGACTTTTCTTAAATGTAATTATTCATCACCTGCAATTAATTATATATTTTTATCTTATATATTATATTCCATATT
Source organism: Osedax fenrisi (assembly GCA_964019155.1). NCBI lineage: Eukaryota > Metazoa > Annelida > Polychaeta > Sabellida > Siboglinidae > Osedax > Osedax fenrisi. The sequence goes on along the minus strand of OZ025244.1, from coordinate 30,848,213 downwards.
ATTAAACATATTTAATATTTGTATGTACATGTTTGTACATAAAAATATGTATTGGATACTACTGATTACAAAATAAATAAAGTAATATTAAATTATTGAAAATAAATTAATAAATTTATAATAATACAAAAATACACCAATACCAATAAAATAAATACCATGTAAATAATTATTAATTAAAATATTATTATTTTCAATTACAAAATGTTAATAAATAAATATTATTGACATGTCTAAAATATAATATAATTTAAAAGATATTAACAAAGATTTGGCGAATCAAAGATATAACACTCGCTACCTACGCAACATGATTAGTATTCATACATCCCGCTTCTAGCAGCAGTATCGAAATCGATTTAGATTTGCCGCAATTTGCATACTACAATGTTTTCATTACTCTTATTAAATGACTTGCAATATAAATTAGCTTTTACTTGCCACATAGATATTTATAGGATTTAAAACCAACATATCCTAGTTCTATATATTAGCAATAAACACTTAATAAAATAATAATTAAAAGCATATTATTTTTCATTTTAAAAGTGCATAGTTTGATACAAATTTATATTATAAACAACACATAGTTCCAAAAAATGACCTATATATGTGGTGATGTTGGTTTTTGTATACAAAATTTAATTACACGATTGAGTGTTCTATCTTTCATTAGAAAAATCTTTGATATTAATATGAAAATTTGTATTATCTAAAATTTGAATATTGGATGTTAAATAATTATATACAATTAGTTTATTAATTATATATTATTATTTGGTAACCAGTGTTCTCGTGCGAAGTGATTTCATGGGGAATGATATTATACGGATTGGTGATTTCGTGTGTAGTTTAAATTCTACTATTTATAAATAATTATTTATATATATTATCATTTCACACGAGATCATTCGCCACAAAATTACTTAACACGATATTATTGGTATTCTATTATTTAACTAATTATTTTTTATTATATTACACATATCATTGATTATATAATTAAATAAAAACCATTCGATAACTCCTGTTCTGTTTTGCACTTGATTCTAAAAGATTATTATCATAAAGTTAATTATATATTATATTATAGATTAAATATATATATTACGATATTTATAAGTTTTAATTTTAGCGTTATACTACTCTAAACAGTGAAATTAACAGATATAATTAAGAAGAAATTTACAAATGATAAAGAATACATATGTAATTGTAAATGTGGAATTATAAACTACTAAATACCAATACAGTATTAATATAAACTGCGAGATAATAATACCAAAGATTTTGCGAAGCAAAGATATAATACTCCCTATGCATGCAACGTAATTTAGTAATATCCCCAACCGCTGCTAGCAGTAGTATCGAAATCACTGAAATAGATTTAGGTTCGGCTCTGTTTGCATACAACAATGTTTTCATTGCTCTATTAAATTACATGCAATATAAATTAGCTTTTACTCACTAAATATATACTTATAGTATTTAAAACATACATATCATATTTGTTTGTTATATATTAGTAATGAACACTTAGTTTTCATCATATAAATATTAATTTAAAGCATATTATTTAACATTTTAAAAGTGTATAGTTAAATACGAATTTACATTATAAACAACACATAGTTCCTAGGTGGCACTGGGGTATTTTGTATACAAATTCGAATTACAGGATTTCGCGTAAGTGTTATATCTTTCCTTCGGAAAATCTTTGATAATACCGTACAAATGTAAAATAATTATACAATATGCATTATCAGTGAATTATTATTTAAATATTACATATATATGTATTATATAATAGTGTTTAACATCATATATATTATGTAGTGATGTAAACAATTTGAATATTTAGATTAGAATATTAAAAAAGTATTCATGGGATTAAAGTAGTAGTATTAATATTTTTGTGTACGGTATTAGTATAGCAGTTATTTCATAATTGGAATTTTCAGTTTTCTATAAGCAATAAATATAGTATATTAAGTAATTATAGTATTATTTAATACTTTAAAATATTAATAATTTATTACTATAATATTAATAAATATATGAATTATAATATCATATTATAAATATACATAAGTATGTTAAAATGGTTTTCGCCGAAGATTACAAATAAACTACCCTGTTTGGTTAGAACGGACAAACGGCAATTTTATTTAAAACTATATTTATTAAATTACTTTTATTTCTATATTAACTAATGCTGATTGTATATTTTTCATAATGTATAACTATTATATTGTTAACAATATTTAATATGATATGGTATTATAATAATCATATAATATATATGGATACAGGAGAAGCAGACCACCGATATATTTAAGAGCCGCCCATCGATGTAAATATATGTTACGCTTTCACACGCTAAAATATTCCATATGAGTAACATACATACGTTGTTTATGTGTATTATCATATTAACACAAATATATATTATAATTATATACATATATATTATACATGTATAATAATATTAATAGTAACTGTACGGATTATGGTCAAAAGCTTCGCGATTGATGAGCAATTTGAATGCCCGCAAAATTGTTTATGTGAATTAGTGAATTTACAATAGCTTATGATTGGCCATTATAATTAGCGTATTTCTATTTATAGACTATCATACATGCAACGGCTTATCATTAACATGTGTGTGTGTTTTATAGGCTCACTCGGGATGTAATGCAGCTAAAAAAACCTAGCAATATTAAAAATAAACCCAACAAAACCAAACCAAACAAGTGAAAATAACTAAAACTAAAAATATTAATGTTTGTACAAACAATCATACGGCGTATGATTCATACGCTATTGTAAATTCACTAATTCGAATAAACAATTTTGCGGGCATTCAAATTGCGCATCAATCGCGAAGCTTTTGACCAGGTACCAACTGTACAATTAAATATTTTATTTTTTATTAAATTTCAATTTGTACTATTAGAAATTATAAGGTACTATAATGGATAACATATTGATGGATTATATTATACATATATAATATATTGGTTCTACTTGAAATTAAACAGACATTCTAAAACTATATCGATCTCATGTGTACGTAACATATTCGAATAATAATCGAATGATTTCTAATAGTTAAATAAATTAAAATATAATAAAAAATCAAATTTATTAACAAATATTTAATTGTACAATTACTATAACGGATAACTATAGATATATATATATATATATGGATTATATTATTATACATATAATTATAAGATATATTTGTGGATTTGTTTAATATGATATAATACACAAAAGCAGTTTATGTATGTTACTCGTATGGAATATTTTAGCGTGTGAAATCAAGCGTAACATATTTACTTTAGTGACATATATTTATTAATTGGGCGGCTCTTATATATTAGTAAGACCGCCCAAATTGAACTCTTAATTATATCGGCGGCCTGAATATATATATATATATATATATTCGGTACCTGGTCAAAAGCTTCGCGATTGATGCGCGATTTGAACGCCCGCAAAATTGTTTATTCGAATTACTGAATTTACAATAGCGTATGATTGTTTGTTGAAACATTAATATTTATAGTTTTAGTTATTTTCACTTGTTTGGTTTGATTTGGTTGGGTTAATTTTAATATTGTTTAGGTTTTTTTAGCTGCATTACTGTAAATGATTACATCCCGAGTGAGCTTATAAAACACACATATATAAATATATGGTAATTATAAGCCGTTGCATGTATGATAGTCTATAAATAAACATACGCTAATTATAATGACCAATCATAAGCTATTGTAGAACCACTAATTTAATACGCGAAGCTTTTGACCATAATCCATATATTCAATTAATAATATTGATCAATAATTATACTTATTTCAATAGTTTCATTTTAATATAAAATGCATGTTAAAATGTATATTTTAATAAATAAACACAAGAATATAATAATCTATTGATACTTGATAATTAAAGTTAACTTATGCTATCATAATACCAACTATATGATACATTTTCATAATTAAAATTTCATATTTTTATTTTGAAATAAAATGTACATTAGTTCGTATAGATTCTATAATAGAGCCCGTTTTTATATCTAAGTAATTTATCTAATATATATTATAATTATTCTTACATATTATTTAATAATAATAATTATAATATAATTATTAAAATGTGACATGTGCTTTTTAAATTATCCGAAAAATTCTTATATAAACATAATATAAAAATAAAAGACATATTTATTTTATATAATGAAGATATTATATGATATAAATAATATATAGTTATTTTTAAATATAACTAACCATATATAATATGTTCGTGATTGATAGAAAAGGTAAAATAGTTTAAATTATCCAATATTATATTGAATATACGAATTTAATTTAATATGTATAAATATAAAAAGGTCATGACATTTGTCATTAATTATAGAACATATATATCAGAAAATAATAAAGTTGGAGCGAAACCTTTAAAATTCAGATTGTCCACAAAATAATTATTTTATGCATACCTTAATATTGTCAACAAAAGAGTTAGCTTATACATAATTTTTATTTGGTAGACAATATTTTTATATATATTTTATTATTCATTATTTTGAAAAAATAATTAGATATATTCAAAGAGTATATCATAATTAATTAGTATGTAAATTTTCACCTTCATGGCTATCTTATAAAAAATGGTTACCAAATGATTATATTTTGCATTGTCCACCAACTGGTTATATTACGACTATATATATATATATATATATATATATATATATATATATATGGATAGATGCATATACATATGATTACCAAAGACTTTACCAAATAACTATAACAATAATGCATGTTACTTCCCGAGTGGTATTACTATGTTTCATGAAATTTCGCTTTCAGTGAACTACTATGAATCAGTATATTGTGATAATTACAACTACTGTCAACTATTCATATCTCAGAACCCCCCTACTTCGGACTTTAAAAAATACTTGTTTGATTTTATACATATGTAAATCGTGTTAGAATATTTTAATATCTCAAAAACTCGATATTTTAAATACACTTCTTCGGTCCCGTAAATCTGAAATATCGATATTTTAAATTCTAAAATAATTCTAAATACGACCATACAGTCACTTTACACCAAATGTTTCTTCGTAACATCGATTATAATTCACAAAGATCGTGTTAGGATATTTTAATATCTCAATAACTCGATATTTTAAATACACTTCTTCGGTCCCGTAAATCTGAAATATCGATATTTTAAATTCTAAATTAATTCTAATTACGACCATACAGTCACTTTACATCAAATGCTTCTTCGTAACTTCGATTATAATTCACAAATATCGTAATGTTCAATTATTTGAAGTACATTATTTAGATGTTTTTAACTGTAAATATGATGTTCATCGATATATAGAATTATAATATTAATTAAAGATACGTAAATAAGATCTGACTTCAATTTCAAATTTACCAATGAAAGATATATGTTTATATATACAATATTAAATGATAACACAAGCAATGTAATCTATAGATATGATATATCATATGTTTGCGGAGAAATATAATAATAATATCAATCACTAGGTGAATTTGAAGGAAAAGGTGTGATGCATTATGGGGATGGATCAGTTTACGAAGGAGGATGGTCAAGAAACAAACGGAAAGGTCAGCAAGTCACTTCTGTTATAATGAAACGTAAGATAATTATAATAACTTATATTTTGGTTATCAGAAATTTATTTTTTACAAACATTTTAATATTTTATATTCTTTATTTATCATATAATTTAAGTATTTAAAGTCTATATATCTATGCTTACAATTAAATATTTATTAAATATACAAATTAAAAAAAATATTACATATAGAATCTAAAATTATAAGTAACTTATTAAATAATTTGATATATATGATTATTTTTAGAGAATAATTAGTTAGATTATTGATAATTCAATTATTATAAATATTTCATTTATTCTTTTAATTTATATTTTATAATTGAACAATCATTATTTGTAAGAAGTATATTTACAAAATATTGTAAATAACATTCAATTCAATTCAATATACATATTTAAGAATATTTAATTTCATAAGTATATGATATATTCATATATTTAATAATATAATTCATATCGAATATAAATAGATAATTACAATTAAATATTAAATATACATATGAGTTATATTCATATTATGTTTCTAGTAAACAATTCAAATCATTATTATATATCAAGGTTACGGAATGTTAAAGAAAAATGATGGAACAGTTTACACTGGTTACCTGTACGATCATAAGAGACACGGAGAAGGAACGCAGGTTACATTGTACACTACATTTAGTGGGTAGAGTTTACATATGAAAATCACTCTTGGTATTGTGCTCAGTTGACTAGTTTATCAGATACTATGGATGTAATTGTAATATTATAAATATAATTAAATAAATTAAATGTATTTATCATTTAATACAGGTATTGGTTTGCGTTAAATTCCTAATTCAATATATGTATTATCACAATTACTACTACTACTAATACTACTACTACTACTACTACTACTACTACTACTACTACTACTACTACTACTACTACTACTACTACTACTACTACTACTACTACTACTACTACTACTACTACTACTACTACTACTACTACCAGCACTACAACTACCCCACTACTACAGACCTACATAGATCAGAGTGTCTACGTAGGGGAGTGGGTGTTCGGCATACGACAAGGTCATGGAGAGATCACACTCCGCGACGGCACAATATACTCGGTTACCCTAGATGTATTCCCCACTCGTGATATAACTTCTATGATTAGTGTTGATCTGTTTTACACCGCATTACTAATTATTCTATGTAATCTGTATGTAATCCTATTCCAATATGAGTTTTTTTATTTTATATAACTGTATTTTTAGTGTGTAAAGATAAGGCCACACTCTTTATTGATCAATCCTATTATATGTGTGAATATTTGCAATTGCATATAAAGCGAATCTTCATAGGTGTGGCCTCACCTTCTTACCGACTTGTCAACCTTGACCTTTAAGTTCAATGAATGGCTAAATAAAATATATAATGATACATATAGATTATACAACATGAGTTTAATCCTGTTCCGACCTATAATATAGGTCTTAGAATAATATATAGAGGTATTTTATATAATTTTGTATAACAAATTTATTGGATCTCGTTAAAACCATGGAAGCATTAACATGATAGCGACCTTAAATATTAATGCCTTATGGTTATAAGTGATCATTTTATTTAAGTCCTTGGATGGGGTTTGTATTCAAACAAAATAAAATAATTTTAATAAATGTTTATATTAGGAAAATGGCGTGCTACATTGTTCATCATTATCTATACATCTCATTAAAACAAAGCTAAATGCAGTCATAAACATGCATTATGACGTCCACTCTATTATTTCAGGGTCAATGGATGTTCGATTTGTACAACGGAATAGGAAGTATGATGCACAGTTCGGGTTAGAGATATTGCATAATAACTGAAACAACTTGTATAACGTTACATCATAGCAGTGTGTATAACACAGATATACACTGTACAATTGATAGTGTATAGTATATATGATACACAATGTGTAATGTATAGCAAGCATTTACTGCATATATTATATGATAATTATGCAACACTTTATATTATATAGTTTAGATTGTACACTGTCTAATTTATACTGTACTTACTACTACTATAATGTTTAGTATACAGTGTACAATTGACATTATACAATACATAGTGTATAATATGTCTGATACCAAGTTATCTCCTTTGTGTATATATTACTATATAGTATTTATATTATAGTGTAGTTTTGGCCAAGTATGAAATCTAACATACACTTGCACCTAACTATCTATATACTATATAAATATAACTTTCACTTTCTCTTTATATCACTTTTATTGTATTCACAAACTTTAGCTGTATTCATTACTGTACTTGCACTCTACATCAAATAGCCCTTGCACTCACAGCACTATATAGTGCCCTTCACTGCCCCACACTATATAGCATTACAATAATAATAATATATGTTAGAGTGTCATCTGGTCTACTAAGTAATTTTATCTTCTATTAGTATTCACAATAGTGGTACACATAGCACATTATTTAGTGGCAACCCTATTGTGAATATTATACATTTTGTAGTGAACCATCCAGTGAAGATATACATATACTTTTAAACTCAATACATTTATTATTATTGCTATTATTATTATTATTATTATTTTTATTATTATTATTATTATTATTATTTTTATTATTTTTAATATTTTTATTATACTACAGCTATGCTACATGTCTCTGTAGCTTTGCTACATATCCTTATAACTATTGAATTGAGGTACATTTATTTTAACACTTCTTTGTATAAGAGCTTCAATCATCAAAAGATTCATCCTTCACTGTCTACGTAGGTTTGAACTACGACGGTATCTGGGTGAACGGTCGCCCCGAGCAACTGGCGAGGAAGCTATGCGTCCGGGCTGTCGGGGGTAATATACAACCCGGGGGCGCGGTACAGGTTGGTAGACACCCCCACCCACCCACACCTCTACTGTTGCTGCGTGCACCACACATGAGACACACTTGCGTGTGCAGTGGAAGTAGGCTTATTTCTCAGCTTTATAGGCAAACATATATATCAAGCATATATATATATATATATATATATATATATATATATATATTATAGAAATATATATGTTATATACATTATATCTAAAGCATAAATATATATAGAAGTCAACAATTCTATAATCTTAGAAGTTTAATGTTCACAAAAATACTCTATTTTTAAATATATATCTGCCTGCATATTCATGTGTACATTTAGATTTTATCACAGCTTAACCACGCAATATAATACATATCTGAACTCCTCCGAGACGTGCAAGTCATATTGTATATTGGATATTGTTGGATCACAGACGGATACAAGTTTTAATATTTGTTTATATTACCATTTTATAGTCAAATTGCTAGAAAATATTTCGGAATACTAATTAAATATACTATTAGGAACATAAAAAATAGATAATATTATGTAAATTAATTATTCAAATAGTAAATATAAATGTAAAAGTATTTTTTTTATATATTTGTTTAGATATGTAGGTACTGTAAATAAATTAAAAGGAAATTGAATATATTTGTGTCCTTTAAAATATAAAATGTAACAAATTTATCTTTTTCTCAAATAATAATATATGCTTAATAAAGAGAAGTAATTATAAACTTGACAACAGTATTATTCTATAAGAAATTCAATTAATCATCACCATTGAACATCATTTATTTATTTGCGCAATCGTCATTTTTAATTAATTAATAATTTAATCAATTACCCTTACTAAAAATGTATGGCAATACTGAATAATTATATTTATATTTATACAATGAATAACTATGTAAACAGTAAATAATGATGTAATATGTAATCTCTATATATAAGCTATATATAAAATAGAACTATATAAACACAATGAACAAACATTGAAACAGATAATACAAGGGGAGAGATTAGCAGTTGAAGTAGAATGCCATGGTGATGATGACACACTCATTGAAGGTATACATCATGTGACATCATGTGACATTGTGTGACACCGTGTGTCATCGTGTCACTAATTCTGTTGATTTTGTAACAACAATAATTTAAAAATTTTTTAATAATTTAATTAGAAAATAGATTATTTAAGTATAAGTTAAATTATACATATAATTAGTACTAATTTAAACTTACATTGTTCTCTATCTTTATGAAATCGTGTTTTTCTATTTATATGAAATTAGTTTTTCTAAAATAATCATTTAAATATTAAAAATAATTTTCGAATTTTTGTAAACTAATTTTAATATTACATTATTTATTAATCTTTAATAAAATATTAATTATTAATATTAATTATAATAATCAACGATCGTATTCAGTTGGTCAGGTGACGTAAACGTAACCCTTGAACTCTACAGATATAGGTCGGCTGATAGAGATCACAGCGGGATACAAATACTTCCCGCTGAACGAAGTGGACAAAACCACGAAGGAAGCTAAACGTACATCTAAGGCTACGAACAGTTCCACTAGCATACAGTCTGAGCCTTCGTGTTAGTAGCCCGCCGCAGATAATGGTTGTATTACAGCTGCCTGCGTAGCTCGGCGGGCTATGATGTCGGACACGTAGCCGGTAGGTCGCGGGTTCAATCCTCGTCCCGACCAATAAAATAGGTTGTATAATAATATTTAGAATATATATTACTAAATAAATAAAACGTTCTCATTTTAACCATGGATGACTTAATATGTGAGCGGCTTCGATGGGAAATTAGAGCTATTTGGTTAAAAGTAAAAACTTCTAAGTCCTGGATGAGATGAAAGGAAATAACAAATAAAAATATACCTCCATATATATATATATTGCATATTTAAGTTTGTTAATCTAATGCGCTTACTAATAGTTACGTCACGCTATTACATAATCTTATTATGTAATAACTTCGCAACATTATTTGTTATATAATTATGGCTAGATTTTTGTGGAATACACCACATTTCTAGAACATAATAAGTATGTATGGTAATGGATCTCTACTATTATTATAATAAGCTATTGTATCTAATATTAATGACATTCAGAATAATAATACAGCCCCACACAAATCTACCACGCTTGGTAATAATCCTAAGATAACTACTCTCTAGCAATCAAATAATATAAAGTTATGAAATATTTAATATAAAGTAATATCAAGTTATTTACTTCTACATATCATATCATATCATATCTATGCCTAGTAGTAATATAACTTAATTAGATCTGATTTCAATATGATTTTATATTTTAAACGATTATTTTAATTTCAAAATATTAAAATATTATTTATCCTTAGAATATTACATGGATTTTAATATTAGATTTATTTATATATATATATATATATATATATATATATATTTATGTATAAAATTATGTATTTATGTACATAATAATATAATGTTAATATCTATAGCAAAATCAAAAGAAAGTTTAAAGTCTTTTAATGAGAATAAATCAACTGAGCGGACAGAATTAAAGGTTTATATTTATAAATAAATATTTAATTATTTAATAAACCTAAAATTTGCATTGATTGATAATGATGATATGACAATCTTTGAATATTTATCTTAAATGTTTAATAAATAATTATGTCAACTTGAATTTTTAGTTTTTCTAATTATCAATTCCCATACATGCATTTAACAAATTGCTGACTTTCTACAATTTACATTGAAATCTATTCACACATCATCATCTTTTATCATCACTTAACCTTAAGATGCTCTTTTACTTCTCTCCGATCTAATAGTTATATCTATAAAGCAGACTCTATCATATTTAATTATATTGTTTCCTTTGAATTCGCTCTCCCATCTACCATCCGATATATCCATCCCATTATTCCTCTATTATCTAACGTAAAGGTGGAATTAAAATATGATTAATATTTTTATTTTAACTAAAAAATATTATCAAATATTTTCCTTGTTTAATATCTTATTTATAAATTTGTAAAATTTCTCAAATTATTTGTTTGTATTTATATCAATATAAAGTGGTTTATTAAGGTATTCGATATAATAATTATTTGAAATTGATAGGAAATTGTATGTATTATTAATTATTGTTACTTAAATTTTATATATTGAACTTTGATTGTCATTTTCTCAAGTTTTTCACTTAGTAACCACATGTAAATGCCTACTACTTTTTCGATTTTAATTATTTTTATCTGAAATTGTTACTGTAAATTTAAAACATATAAATCTTTATGAATCCTTTTGATTTATTATTATTTTTTATATTAATTAAATAAATAATGAAAAACTTGCATTTTAATGAAAAAAATAATAAATAAATATTTAACTAATTGAGACTATTTTTTTACACCATTTTAAATAAACTACATTTATATAAAGAAAGAACCTTTATGAAGGAGGAAAATATCTATTGAATAAAAAAAATGAAGTAATTATCTCCATTATATATTTATCCTGAGCGTGTTTAGATAGAGCTAAAATATCATTGTTTAGATGAACGGAAGCCCCCCTTAAGGCCGGGGTTGCATTCATTTTTTATTTTTTATCAAAAAATTATCTTATTAAAATAGGTAAATATAATTATCAAAAATAATATGTATTATATTTCATTCAAAAGTAACTATAAGTTCCTTAGTTATGCTTTATAAACATATATCTGTAAAAAACTGATGAGAAATATTTGAAATATTGATTACATTTCAATAATGTGGTATACCTTATACTTACTATTAGAGCTTAACATTAGAGATAGTAATAGATATAATTGTTATCTACATAGTAAACAAAATATTGTTATTTCATAAACAACGACAAAAGTTATCCACTTTAGTATAAGTATTTATTATAATTTATTACACATATAATTAAAATAATACCTTAGAATCGTATATATCATGACTTTTTTCCAATTTTATGCTAATAGATTTTGTTCTCTTTGATGAATCTTTATAAAATATTCATAGTATATATCTAATATATAGGCTAATATAATATTATGATATTTGATATTATAATTCAATTGTAGATACTTATAGATACAATTATGTTTCAAAAACAGGCATAATATATATTTTATATTATATATTTTTATAATATATATTTTCAATTTTTTCAGAATTTTTTCCTAGATCTATTTTTCATTAATTTTTAATTGATGTACAAGAATCATAAAGGCCAAATAGTAATGTATATGAATATTATCTACGTAATGATAAAATTACAAATAATTGTTTACCCAATATCTAAAGCTATCAGTATTCTATAGAATAGTATACAATAGTATACACTTTAATTCCCTATCAATTTAATTCCCTACCCGTAAGTCACACCTCTACGGTATACAATGATAGTACGCGTTCGCATGTAACTATCACATATTATTTATTATTATTATATAACCAGTATTTCATTTTATTTATTTTTGTTTGTATTTATTTAATTGTTTATATTTTAAATTATTGATTAAGGTCACCTACTGGTGGTGGCCCACACATATGTTAAGTACCAATACACTTAATCATCATCATCATCAACATCATCATCATCATCATCAACATCATCATCATTATCTTATATAGGATACAGGACGTTCCGATATTCTAAATGAATTAAATGAAGCCTTAGAAGAAGTACCAATTTTAACACCTTTGTTAGTTATCAATAATCGTATCTAAAACATATATTTTATAATACATATATCAATAATATATTTATTATTATTAGTAAATAATAATTTATTATTCCTAATATATCTTATAAATTTGTAAAAAAAAAACCTTATAAATACAAATAAAGACTTAAAATATTGAATATATTCAAAGAATGTTTTAAGTGATAATCATCATATATACATATATATATATATATACATATATAATGCGCTGTTTATTATAATTCTTAAGTTTATTATTATTTACATGTAAGACATAGGAACAAATGTTATTTTTAAACAGGTGATAACTGCTCTAGATTAGTCCTTACTATTCTTTATTACATATTAACAATACACTCATTGATAATACATTATTGTGTTGAACACATATGTATCAATACATGTTTCCTATGTTTTTAATTTTTATAAAATATATATACGTATAAAATTGATTACAGATTACTTTTTTGTTATTTATATGTCTATTTATATTAAATATTCAATTAAATATTAAATACTCATTTTATATTAATGAGATATATAATATTTATAATATATGTTATGTCATGTTATCATATCGATACCTGGAAGATGAGATCTGATTCCTATTACCATAGAGAATGAAGACAGTGTCTTCTTTCTCTATGGCTATTTGATTAAAGTTTATTCAAATATCTTAAAACAATTGTTTAATCCAGACTAATGATGTATTTATCAATAGTAGTACGATATAGTAATTACTATTACATTAATGTGAAAGATATGTTATCAAAATAAACTCTTCCGAATATCCATTATATATATTATATACTTATAATAAATATTTAATAATTTATAAAATATTAATTATTATTACGATACTCTAAATTTTCAAAATAATATATCCATCACTTGTATAATTTACATTAAATACTTATAAACATTAATTCTAAATTATATACAATGATTAATCATAAACTATACGACATCGACCGTTGATGAGTGATGACATCTAAACGTCCTTGTAGCGGCTACTCCATTGTCTCCTACCCATTGACCGATGACCTTCACGCTAAAGATCTGTCACGCGTTAACTCAGCATGTAGCGAGATAAGAGATGGAGGTTAACATATGCTACACTTAGTGTTAAGGGCCGGCGTAACCTTGCCGCCGGCGTTTACATGTAAAAAATAGCTATTTCTTAACATGCTATATCTTTTCTATTTACTAGTATTTTTTTTAAATTATCTAGATAACATTTATCTCTAGTTATATAGGTACATCATAAAATAATAAATGTATTATTAATTAAAGAAAAGTTAATTATAATATTAAAATTATTTAAAAATAAATGTATTATAATTTTTTTATTATTTTTCAAATAATTATATTAATAGATTATATTTACGTTAGCTTACATACCTATATAATAATAACCATATATTAGGTATATACTCAGAAAATGTTATAAAGCCTATATAGGCTATACTGTAGTGACTCTACAGTGTACAATGTATAATGTACAATGTATAATATACATAGAAATACATATCCTGAAATATAGAAATAAATGAGTCAAATAACGTTTAAATTAATAATTAAGTAATAATAATGTATATTTATATATGTATATATATATAAGAATATTTTATTTATTTAATACACTATTCAGAAGACGAAGATGATGTTGGAGAAGAAACTGTGGAAGAAGAAGAAGAAGTAATCAATGCTGTACAAAATGAAGGTTTCGCCACTAGATTCTATACATGCACGATGTATATACATGATTTCTACACATTATCTAGTTTATTTTACGTTATTAATTTATCATATACCTATTGAGTTTTACCCTGCTTGTTGTTTTCTACTGCATACCTAGATTACAATATTTAATCATTATTTCTACTTTTTAAAGTATATTTATTTGACAAATTATTAATATATTTCAATATTATCTAATTTTATCTGATTAACTATTAATATTATTAATTAAATATTCTCTATTCTTTATCTTTTCGTAATGCCGATGAATCTTTCTATCTATTATTAACTTATCATTAACCTATGTGTGTGCTTACTCTATGTTGCTGTAGGTGATTTGATACCGGAAGAATCTAAGACTACTACAGGTTATATAACATTCACAATAGATGAACATAATTTATATATATATACCAGAACTGCCTGTGAGGCTCAGTTGGCTAAGGCGTCAGACACACAAGCAATAGGACACGGGTTCAAGCCCCATTCGGACCATTAGAATAGGTCTATAATATTATTTAGAAGAAATCTTATATAATTGTGAATAAATAAATAATCGACTTTCATTAAAACCATGGATGTCTTCGCTTGAGAGCGGCTTCGAAGGGAGATTAGAGTCATATATATGGTTATAAGTGAAAACTTTATCTAAGTTCCTGAATGGGATGAAAGGACTCCACAAAAATAAAAATAACAATATATAGATATTCTTATATATATATATATATTATTATATATTATATACTATATTATTGTTTACTTTATATTTCAAATATCCAATATTAAATTAACTATTGATTACATTTAAAATAAATATGTTTAAATAAAATTATTATATATATATATTTTAAATAAATATTACTAAATATATTGACAGGGAGCAATGACATAATAAATGAAGTGGAAATACAACCTCCGCCTGTGTTACCGATAAAAACAAAGGTTTGTTAAACATCCATATTATATATTATATAATATTACTAGTATTTATAACTATAATGACTATTTTATTATAAAAAAACTTTACATTTATATTATTTTATATATCCACCAAACATAGAGATATACATGTATATATATATATATATCTGATTTCAGATTTAGTTTAAAAAACTGAGTAAATATTGATGAAATATGTAATTATAAATAATATATATATATATATATAACATATATTATATATATATATATTTATAATTCAATATAATATAAGTAAATTTTAATATTATTTCAATTCTAGTTTGGAGTTGTGACCTTTAATAATGTTTTACTTCCGAAATCGCCGAAAAATTACAATCCATTTATCATGCAAGAAAAATATTTGCAAAGAGAGAAAACAAAGGCAGAGTTGAGGAAAGAAGGTTACACAATAAGTGGTTACATCTTGCAGCATATCTCACATCTACACACTTTGCTTTAAGCCGAGATGCTAAAGAAACAAAGCAAGAAGAAGAAAGTCGTAATAGATGAATCCATCATAAAGCCAGGTTGTTTACCCTAGCAATAATAGTGCCACCATCTATATATTATAATACAATCTTTACAGAGAATATGTATACTATTAACCATTAATGTGTGCAATTTATATACTTTTATTTATAATATATATTATGGATGAACTAATTAATACACATCTACTTCAGAAAATAAGAGTGCTAACCTATATATATATAAAATTGTTATCTTTTATAAATTACAAATGTTAACACAATTTATTATCTTCTTTTAATGAAATGATTTTCAGATTCATTGAATTATACTGATTATAAAGCGATAGTATTCAAAGAAAGATATCATAACATATACATATATGTATTTATATAATGCTATCCTGCAGGTATATATCTATCTACAGACACTAATTTATAGATTAGGATGATGTTATATAGAGTTGTGGTATGTCCAGAGTAAACTGATCAAACTCTTACATATATATATATATATATATGTGTTATCGGAAAAGTAAAACGTGAGCGAGATCATGAGTAGAATGATGTTACCACTACCATCACACCCCACTTTACCACTACCACCACACTTCACTACTGCCATACCACCCCACTTCCAGACAACCACCTCACCCCACTTCCAGACAACCACATCTCCCCTCTTCCAGACAACCACTTCTCCCCTTTCACCCCTACCCCCATGATTACCCCACCCCCACCGCCACCGCTAGTCACTACTATCTCAGACACATCGGGTCGTAAGAATAGTTCACGTTCACACCGGCTCTCTTCCTCTGGTGGAGAGGAGTCTAGAAAGGCCTCGCATCACGAGTCTGAAGGGGTGCTATCTCAACACATTAAAGACACACCTCCCAACCTCGTACGCACAGGTCATATCTTCTAGCCGAATTGCAGAGTTCCCTCCCTCCTTATCCCCCCCCACTCGTCCTTTTCATCGTATTTCCGCTTGGTTTCTACTCGATTTCTTGTTTACGAATGTATATTTTACTGTTTTATCATTTGTTTGGTTGTTTACGACGAATGTTTATTCACGTATTGAATAGTGCAGTTCAACATCACTACGCAGTTATACATAGTGTTAATATCAGCGTAAACAATATACAGGTGACTATGTGATTATGGCATCTTGTATCACCATTCCGCCGTTCATGGACGTCAGACCGGATCCCGGCTTTCTACTGGTAAAGGTTATCTACCTCATCATTTTATGTATATTTTATAATTTCAGAAGTTATAAATAACATATAAATGAATAATGTTTTATAATATTAAAAAAATAGATACTATATTTTTTTTTATAATTTGTAGTAGTACAAAATTATAGTTATTGTTATTTTGGTTGAGTCGTTTTATCTCATCCAGGAATTTAGATGAAGTTTTCACTTCTTTATAACCATATGGCTCTAATAACTCTTCGAATCTGCTCTCCTGTTAAGGCTCTCATATGTATACATAAGTATATTATTTACTTAATATTACTTCTAAATATTATTTTTTAAAACTATTTAATATATTGCGTACAGGGATTTAACCCGCATCCTACAACCTGTATGTCTGCACACATAGGCAGATGTATTTATATATAGATACTTACATTATTTCATATTTAAAAGTTAATGAATTTATTTTGTACACACACTTATTAATCATCTCATTGTGTTATTAAACAATGTTACATAATATAACATAGTATGTTATTTATAGGTCGTCGCTCTTCCTCCTGAAAAGAAAAAAGTGCGAATCGTAAAACAAAAGGGCCCAAAGTTTATATTGGAACTTTAATTAATTATATGATTACCATATCATTTGTTACACTCTGATTAATCTAAAATCTAATTTAAATTAATTTTAAATTGACTAACTATATATACTCACACATTATATTATT
Organism: Osedax fenrisi; assembly: GCA_964019155.1. Classification (NCBI taxonomy): domain Eukaryota; kingdom Metazoa; phylum Annelida; class Polychaeta; order Sabellida; family Siboglinidae; genus Osedax; species Osedax fenrisi. Next base: position 30,829,836 of record OZ025244.1, on the reverse strand, counting down.
ATTTTATATTAAAAATCACCTACTTATATTATTTATTAACAATTCCGATACAATTTCACTAAATCTAATTAATTGTGTCTAATATATTTTGTACGTTAATTAATAATTCTATTTCTTTGTCCTGAAGCACACCCTAATTTAAGGTTTCTGTATTTATTTAATATTTAGTTATTTTTATTTAATCCATGCTTATTTAATATTTTGTTTTAGTTATAATTGTTTATTTTGTATTGCTTCCCTATTCAATTAATTTGTTCATTTAAAATTAATTAAGTATTATATATAATATAAGCTACTGTATATATTTGTTTTATACATCCTGCTTTTATTTGTTTATAAATAATTCTATTGAATTATTAATTCTAAACCATTATAATGTGATTTTTTAAGAAAAAAAGTAATTTAATAAAATATTTCAACTAGGAAAGCAATATGAAGAAAAGAACTTTAGTCTAGAATAAATGATGACATTTATTAGTATGTTTTCTCTTTATATATATATATTATTTATAATTTATTCAATATGTTATCGTTATTACAGAAATGAATTAATATTAATTTTTACATTGAATATCGCAGGTTGTCACATTTGACATAACTCACTTAAATTATTAACATTTAGTTATGCATTATTATTACAGATATTTCCATTTTTTTTTTATCAGTTTTTATTTAAATTTTATCAGAAGATTTTCACAGAACAAATTATTTGTATAAAGTTAAGGACAAAATTGTGAATATCATCTAGAAACAACTGCATTTGTGAATAATCGAAATCATCTAACATTTTTAATCTATATAAACTGATATTGTATTCACGAATATTCGCAGATTCACAAATGTAGGTAATATCCTAGCTAATATTCGCACGGCCTTAGCTTAACTATATAATGTATACATTAAATATACTTTCAAATAATTGTATGTATTCAAAAATTATTTTATTACATACTTTAAATGTATTAATATATATATATATATATATATATATATATATATATATAATTTTTTATAAATTTCATATAGGATTTCATATTTCATATACAGTATTATATATATTAATATATATATATAAATATGTATATATATATATATATATATATATATATATATATATATATATGTCTCTAGATGGGATACTGATCAGCATATATCACAAGGAATGAAAAGAAATAAATCAATACATGAAGAAATGACTCCAGAAATGTTACAAGAATTATCAAATGTTTAATTTATTTTTTAATTTCTTTATTTATATATATATATATATATTTATATGTATATACAACATATTTTATTAGATTAATAATTATGTATAATTAATTTTATATAATTATTCTGTATTCGTAATTAAATGTCAAGTTTTCTTAATATGGTTGTAAAATATTCAATACTTTTATTTGAGTAATATATTATAAAATAAACTAAACAATTTAAATATATTATCATAGGGAAATAAAGTTATTTTTATAAATTAAACTATTATTCATTTCTTCTATGATATCTTTTCTAAATCTAAAATGTTCTAAATTTAAAATTTTCATTATTTCCTATATGTAATAATTAAAGGAAAATAATATTCATATAAAAATACTTACTTACTTATTCGAGTGCTGAGTTCATCATAAGGGAAAAATGTTACTTCTGTTAGCTCAATTTTCAGAACTTTATCCAGATATTCATGAGATGGTAATTCTACAATTTATAAATTTCACCCGTCGAGAATCTATTCAGTCGACTTCTCACTAATTGATCTTCTACTCTTTTTATAGATTTTGTCAAACTATCATGTCTTAAGATATATATAATATTAGGGATTATTAGACATCTTTAATATATGTAATTTATTTTGAAGAAGTTTGTAAATTCATAGAAAGTTTATATAGTAGAAATAATTATTTCTTACCAAATAATTATATATATAATTATAATAAAATGAATATATCAATACCGTCATAGGTTATACTATATGTATTAAGAAATAGTTTTTAAATAATTAAATAATGTCCTTATAATTAATCAATTATATCTTAGTAATAAAGTATATTGGAGGTAATATAATAGGTATCTCATACATTAATATGTTAATTAGTTTTCTAAATAAGATTATGCTAACAATGTTATTTAACCTAATACATGGTATATTTTTATATTCTAGTCTCTCTCCCTTTCTACCTCTCTCTAGTTTTCTATCTCTCTTTATGTATATATCTCCCACTCTCTATCTATATCTTATATATATATATCACCCTCCTTATATATTTTTAAACATTAGTTTATGTAGATTATTTGAAATTACCTTCCTACTTTTCAAATTATATCGAATCAATATAAATTAGATTATATGTTATAATTTATAGTTCTACATTATTTCTTGAAGTCAATTTGTATCTAATTATACTTAAGGACTGGCGAAATATATGAATATTTACATGGTGCAGAGTGGATTTTGTATTACTAAAAGTATGATAACTTCTAAAATTAATAAGAGAATTAAAAATGTTATTAAATACTTGAATAAATTCATATCTATATATATATATTTAAGTATATGATAATTATAATATGATGATAGGTACATAATGATAAATGATATAGGTACATAGGTAAATGATAAATACAAAATTTACATACATTTTCAGTAAATTAATTTTATACTTTTAGGTCTTACTTAATATTTATGTAGAGAATTTATTAAGATTAAGTTCTGAAAATGTCATATAAATTTATCTAGTTAGTACCTACATCAAAAGTTACACAGCATCAAATATTCAAAATTTGGTTTAAAAAAAAAGTATTGTAGTAGGTACCTAATATCAGTTTTAAAAAAAATATATAAATATTTTATTATCATATTATCTTTATTTTTATACAGTTGTATATATAAATGATTATTGTTACTTTTATGTTTCAGTCCATATATCATTTTAAAGATAATAAATTAGTTTACTGATTTTTATATAATATAATTCATAATACAAGACATATTTATTTCAGAAATCATATATTCGTCAGCCCTAATCTATTTAACATAGTATACATAGTAAAGTATAGTTTATACGTTTAACCTACAATGCGTACAGTTGTATGTACAGTCTACTTGTATTCCATTGTTCATTTAAATCCTTTATTATATAATAATGTACTTGATTTATGTTAATTTTACATTTGTAATTAATTCATATATTATATAATAATTTAGTTGTACATGTTTGGAGTAACATATGATGGAAGAATAAATGATAATCATATATAATAATAAAATTGTTTAATATTATTTGTATTATATCAGTAAATTTATGCTATGTGATGATATGCGAGGAATTTCTATTATAGTGTGAGTAGCATGATTATACATATGATGTAAAACCGCTTACTTAATTCTAATTGATCATATTCAGCTAAGGTAACACTGGTTAACATGCTTTTGTATGTTTGGGTTTCATTAATATTTTCTAGAATAGTTTTCTGCACCTATATATTTTATTAGTTTTTTAAGATCAGTTTTAATATTTAACTTTGAAAATTATTGAAAAAATTTTCAAATTTAGATTATTTTCAGAAATTGTTAAATACATGTATACATATTACTATTTAATTTATATATATATACATGTATGAAAATTACTATATACTCTATATAAATATTATATAATATATATATATATATAATAAGCATACATTAAAATATCCGAATATTCTATCTTCATTATGACAAGTACCATATAGTGCTGATATTCCAATATAATAATAATAATAATAATAATATAATTTATTGAATATAAAAAATAGATATTCAATATGACATAAAACAGGAGATAAAAATAATAGTACGAAATAAAATAAAAGTGTTATCATAAAACATAAAAACATTATTGATTTACATATGCCATTTCTTAGCTCGTATATGCTAATGATATGCCAACAAGGCCGCGACAGATCTCAGCTTTTAGGAAAGGGTGAATCATTTCCTATGCCGTGGGGAGGAAAATTTGACCAGTAGATTCCACGCTGGCATCCTTACTCCCCGACACCCATCACAACCCCACTGACCTAACATAACACATGAGGACAAATAGTAAATAAGGTAATAAATAAAAATATATAAATAAATGTACAAGGTAGGATGAACATGTTCATCAACTACCAGACAGTATCGCAGAAACACCCGATTTAAATAATGGAAGAGACTTCATTACGGTTAGATGAGCAGGCAGATTGTTCCATGTAGCCGAGACCCGATTGCTGAAGAAGTTGTGAGATCGGTTATTCTTGGAGATATCTCTTTTAATTTTCACCGAAGGCCCTCTAAGATGATTCGTGTAGGTCCACAAGAAATCATCTACATCCACATCAACGAGACCATTGACTATTTTGTAAGTCAGCACCATATCAGCAACATGCCTACGGGAAGAAAGTGATTTTAGCTTTAAAAATAGTAATCTATCAGGGTATTCTAATGAACCTAAATTGCACCTAAAGAATTAATTATTTCATTTAATATCTCAAATTTATTGCTTCTAGAATCTATAAATGTATACATTTGTCTTGTACCGTCGTTGTAAAAGTAACTTTTACCAATATTTTACCAAAACATTTGCATTTATATATTACCATAATGCATATAGTAGCATATAATATTTAAATATAAATGTATAGGTAGTAGTTAATAGTAGTTGAATTAATAGGCATATAGGCCTACTATTATCCATATAGCTATATATCCCTATGCCTAGCATTATAATGCTAGGCTATTTATTAACTAATCAAATACAAGTTAAAAAGTCGTATCGCTCTGTAATAATAATAACCTACGTTGAATCTCTTCCCCTGGGATACTCACTACAAATGACTGAAATCTAAAGCAACATGAAAATTCTTTTTGATTCATTAATATACAAGATCATACTTGGAATATATGTATTAACTTAAACGTTATCGATAAGGTTGGAATAAGAAACAGTATATACAATTATCCATGATATATATATGTATACGATAGGCGTACATATTCTGATCATTATACACAACGTGATTGGCTATAGCCTTTTAACTATAGTTAAATGACATGTATAGACTGGATCATACAATATAGATCACTATCGCTTGTTTAATAAACGTAGGATGATTTCCTATTACCTTCATTATATATTACTCTTTTATTAATGAATAATTTTGTAAATTAACTGGATATTACCTATCTATATAGATATATCTATCCTATAGGAAGGGGCAAGAATATGTTCATTTAAAACAATTATTTGCACATATTATTGAAGCTAAATTAAAGCCTGAATTTATATTAGACAATTAGTAAGTTAATGAGCAATATTAAATGTATGTATTACTGTATGTATGATAGATATTGAAATAAGAGCTTGGTCGGCATTAAAGTCAATTAATAAATATTTTCACATAAAAGATATAAATAGGGGAAAGTAACCGAATACGGACACCATCGGTATCTCAGAAACCATAAATCCTACAAAAAAATGTTTAATGAATAAAATATTCATAATTATATAAATATTCTAACAAATTATTTTTAATTTTGATAATTACTCAAAATATTGCTGATATATCTAATAAACTGATTTTTGTATTACTTTTTAAATTTATGAAAAAAAAAATCTATTTTAAACCTTCTAAGAATATACAAATGTATCGATATAAAATATAACACTATATTATTAAAAAATAATATATTCTAAAATTATATTTATAATTTTTATATTTGTTATCAAATATTCATCAAGTTATAAGCATATATCTATAGGTCATATAAGTTCCTAATACGGACACTATAGATGTCTTAATACGGACGCACTATAACAAATCAGCGCACAGGGTATGAACTATTATGATTTTCATAAAAATCGCGTGCGTTATAATATTAATACTACCAATAAAACTAAATCTAAAAAAATGTATTATTTATATACTTAAGTGATACTTAAAATGTATTATTAATTAAAAAATAATAAGAATAAATAAAGTATTAACTAATTAAATTAGAATACATATTTCATAAAATTAATTATAAATAATGTAATTGTAATTTGTCTGATTGATTCATCAATAATATATAGTTTATCTGGTGTATATAGGGTTTCCGTATTCGGACACGGGTACCGAATACGGACACCCCCGTTATCTTTGGAATTAAAAGATTAAATAAAATTTTAAAATCACAATAATATCTATAATCATATAATATTAATATATTGTAATTTTTGAATAAAAATAATAAGTCATAAAATGTTAAGACCATTTATTGTTAAGGTGTCCGTATTAGGTTACTTTCCCTACATAATATGTAAATATTGTGGATGAATTACTTCTATGTTTAAGAGATATCGGTGTTCATATGTCTATAAAGGTTCAATTTCTCAGTGCACATCTAGAGCTAGTTCTGATAACTGTGGTGTCAATAGTGAAGAGTAAGGAGTGTGCTTTCATCAGGATATTTCGAGAATGGAAGATAGATACCAAGTAAACATAACTATTAACATCCTAGCTGATTACTATCTAAGTTTAACAAGTGAGATACGTACTGTTTACATGGAAGAAAATCATTGAAATAATCTTTTAATAAATTATAATTAATTAATGTTAATAATTATTATAATTTATTATAAATATTATAATTTAATAATTATTAATATAATATTAACTATGTAAATTATTATATTCTACCATTATATATTAAAATATACCAAATACTATTTAAATAAATTCATTACATTTCGATTAACTTTTTTATTTTTTTATATTTTTTATTTTTTCATTTTGAAATTTTAAAAGTTTAATTTTGAAAGTTAAATAATAATAAAAAATTGATCTGATCTGAAAAAAAAACAAATATATATTTTAAATAAGTGCAAAATCTACTCTAGAATCAGTTAACATAACCCAGACTTCCGATAATTTATTTTCAAATGTTTACCAGTGTAATGTATTGTAATATTATTTATGAAAAAACTACATAGGCGACCATATATTATTAATGCTATATATAGCAATATATAAGTGTGAATATGGAATGTAATGAAGAAGATATATTATCTTACGTAAATCCACTAATATGTAATTATTATATTGTATCAGGGACCCTGATACAGGGTACATATATATATATATATATATATATATATATATATATATATATATATATATATATATATATACCACTATAGTGGTAAACATAGTTATACTGATTCCAAACGAATGAATAATAATTTGATATAATGTATATACACACACACACACATATATATATATATATATATATATATATATTAGCGAGAAAGCTAATAAAGGTTGCTATAGATCTGAAGTGCATATCGTTTAAGATGACCTGACCTGAGAGATATCTATTATAGGTGAGGACAACACAAATAATCACATGGACTGATTAGATCTACGCAATACGGATAGCTCCCTTCTTTCCCTCCCATACCCTTATGTAAAGGGGGTGTACTATAGTATGGTATAGTATATAATAGCCCATAGCTATAGTTATATATAAGCTATATATAGCTATACCTATAGGCTATTATAATATATTAGTGAATATTTGTGACGCTATACATATCCATTAAATCCGTTCATAATGTATATGTGATGGATAAATACATACCCTAAGTACAATATACTATAGTATATATATATACTATACTATCTAGTGGTCGACATATCCAGCTAACTGTAATAGCCTCATAATAGCTCAATGTAAACATTTGAGGCTCTTAGTTATGCTATTATGTTGCTATTATACTGCTATAACTGTTAGATGGGTATAACCGATATAAGTTCCACGGCCTATGTTAGACAGGATGATAGTTTAAACGTCATCAGCCGTAATCTAATTAGATTGTTAAAATTTAATTAACTAATTAGATTGTTATAATCAATTAATGAACAATTCAATATATATGGTTAATGATAACACGCCCACATATGCTAATGAATTATTCACTTAGTGGTTACGCGTATAATTAAGTCAACTTCAGGTCGCTTCATATTATGTAGGGCTTCAATATAATCCTTCATATTATAAAAAATATCGATAATTGATTAGAAAGTAAATCCTTTATTATAACAAATAAATTAATACTAACCATAAAGAAAGTTATATTTGAGGCTTATGTATATATTCCTATAGTTCATAAACAATTACGTTTGGTCTTTCAACTAACATAACATATATAGTAATGCCGATAGCTAAATATATATACCTATTGTAAACTATTATATCCTTAGAAAGAGTTAGAAGCCTTAAAGTTGTGCAATCGATTTCTTTGTCGTCTTCTTGCTATCATCTTAAGATCATGATTTTCATACAATCGTATACAATTATATGAAAAATTATTTGTAATTAAGATTGATTCTATTTTAAGATTGTTTATTTTATTAAATATTATATTTAATTTGTCGATTGAAAAGCATGGTTATATCGAAGCATTTGGTTATATTATATATATTAAAATATGAATATTAAATTGTATATAATAAAAGTAACATTACGATACGGTAACAAATACAAGTAGACGTATGTATACGAGGTAGACATTTGTATACACATATGTATTTAATTCATGCGTATAGTGTTACCAATCGACATGAATTAAACGATTCAGACCTAGATATTATTTTCAATTACCTATCTACAATGGTCGCTTGAAGGCCTCTCGGATATCAGCCCGGGGCCATAGCTCTCAGTGACCAGTGAGGCCATAGCTGTGCGATGACCGGTTGTTAATAAACAGTAATCGAGAGTAGCGGCATTGCGGCCCGGTCAAGCATGCTTACGTTACGTTATCATTATGATATCGGGTTACCACTAGGTGGCCGCGCTAGTGTGATAATTATACTTATCCTGGCGGAGAAGGATTGCGTTAATTGTACCTCGCGTGCTTCACTTGTAGACGTGTTGCGTTGCTGGGAATACCATCATCGTGTATGTGTGCTATTTATAGATATACGTGATGATATTGCATATAGGTCATTTTATTTACTATTTAATTGATATTATTTTACCCTAATTATTGGTAATTGTGTAACAATATTTATTAATGTTGTATTAATTATTTATCAATTTTAAATTATGAACAATTAATTACTGTTATTTTAACTATTTACATATATTAGAAGGTATAAATATATGTATATATCTAATATATATATATATATATATATATATATATATATTAATTTTATGTATAATAATGTTAATATATATTTAATTAATTATATTTCCAATGCAGTAATTATAACTTATAATTTATAAGTAAGTACATTTAACAATTTGCGTCCGAGCTGTTGATTTCTATTGTGTTACAAAATGCCGAGCTGTTTATTTCTGTTGAGTAATTTGTATGATACTACTACATATCATATATTATTCCGTTTTATTATTTAAATGTATCAACATTATAGAGTAAACATTTTTCTTTATGATAAGATTTAAAAAAAAATAGTTGCATATCTTAGTAATATGATACATATGTATATAATGATGTACATAATGATGTATATAAATAAATGTAAACAATATATACAGTCAAAGATCGATAACTCAACATTGACGGGACGGAGTTTTCATGTTGAGTTAGCGAGTATGTTGAGTTATCAGATGTATAAATTAATGACTTAATTAATGTTTTGTTCACATAAATGCATTCAAAATAGTACTCGTATGATAATATAATAATTGCAATTGTATTTTTACGTTTATATATTTATATTCATATATTATTAAATAAAACCATGTTGAATAATGTATGTTGAATTATATTTGTTGAGCAATGTAGCAATTTTATTACATGTAAAAGATACGAATCCAACAACATATGTTTGTGATATTTTGATTTTTCATAAATGTTGAGTTATCGGATGTATATTTACATGTAATGTATAGGCTAGGATTATAAAAACGATGTTGAGTTATATGTATGTTGAGTTATATTTGTTGAGTAATAGGGTTTTTGTTAACATGTAAAAGATACGAATCCAACCAAATATTTTTTGGATGTTGAGTTATCGGCAATGTTGAGTTATTGGCATGTTGAGTTACCGAGCTTCTACTGTATTATATATAATATAATATGTATATATATAATTGTATACAAATTTAAAACTATCCATCAGGGATAAATAACTAGGGATAAATAACCACACTTATATTAAATTAATTAACAGTTAATAATAGTAATTAAATATTATAATATTATAATATTATATAATATATTATAATATTATATAATATATAATATATTATAATATTATATAATGTATTATATAATGACATAAATCATATTAATATATATTAGTAGTAGCGGGAAGTACCCTTAAATTACCCTTACCCCAACTATAGTTAACAAGGTATTAACTTTTAATATATATTACAAAATGTATATTATAATATATTAGTGATGTATATATATTAAAAATATGCTATATAAAATTGTTACATAAGATTATTACCTATAGGAATATATATGTATGTATGGTTATTTTCATATACAATTTAACCTAGCTAGAGCGAACATCGATACTACGAAGTTCCCTATATAATTTATATATATATATATATATGACGATGACTTGATTAGAAACATATATTAAATGTATATACATTTATATAAAACATCAATATAATGAGAATAGATACAAATAATTTCCGATATAACAAGATATTTTTTATAATAATAATTGGTATGAATATCTCCTTATACCTAATTATATAACAATTTAGCCACATATATATATTTTGTAAATATATAAATACATTTCATAGAAAATATTGAATATGGTTAAAGGTAGGGTTAGTTAAAATATTAATGTAGTTATATTTAGATATACATAATATGTATTACATATATATATATATATATATATATATATTACAGTGGAAGAAAGATATACATTGAAGAAACAGTATACTGTGCCATGGCATATTTGTTTATTACCTATTAAGATTAATTATATTTAATTTCTATAGACACGTGGTATACCCTATAGTGCGATTATTGTTCTAGATAGTTCCTAAAATTCCAATAGTATCACGTCATGTATTAACATATTTAATATTTATGTAAAAATAAATGTATTATATTTACTGAATATTTGTAAAATTAATAATCTTATATAATAACTTGTCAGTAAAATAAAGTAAACCGTTTTTTTCACTAAAAATTACGAAAATATTTTTTTTTCTAATCGAAAATAAATTATTGATATATTATATATATATTAATAATTAATATTGATATATTTAAAAATTAACTATAATATAATTTTTAGAATTAATTATCTAATACTTTCGTGTATATAATTTTATAATAGATATAGGGGAAAGTCTCCTATTACCGACCCCCTCCTAATACCGACCCCATCTCGTATCTTAGTAACTATAAGAGATATCAAACAAAATTATATATAAACTGTTAATAATTTAATTATAAATATAAATAAGTATTTTGTTTTAAAAAATATTCAATCCTGCAATTATTATTTGATACAATTTAATATTCTGTTTTTACTTTTTAAATATTTTAATAATAACTTTTTTTAAATAATTGTAAATACTTTATTAATTAAAATAAAAGTTAATACTCCACATAAGATTGATAAAATGTTTATAATAATTATAAAAATAATTTAATTTGAATAAATATTAACCAATATATCTTAATTATAGCAACCCATATTATTTTCCTATTACCGACCCCCTAATTACCCTAATACCGACCCCATGTGATTTATAATATCCAATAAAAATAGATCCGTATTTTACTTTAAATTATGTCATAAGTTGTTTGTGTATCATTGATATATATCATATATAAATATATTATATATGTATATATACCATGTATAAATATTAAATAATAATATACAATATTTTAATATAATTAGTATAAAGTTTAAATTTAAATTTAATATTACTATTAAAACATAAATGCAATAATAAATAAATTGCGTACATGTTATAATTAATTATATTTAAGTATATATACTATTTGTATTGGATATTATAATACTACAATTATTTATACCACGATTATTTTAGGGGGTCGGTAATATGAGAAAGGGGTCGGTATTAGGCACATATATCCGATTACCGACACCCCTGTTTATTCTTGTAAATATAATTATATCAAAAATATAAAATAGCCACATTATTCATTGCCATAATATTACCTTAATTACAAAATTTCAAATAAATATACTTTATATTGAATAAGTTATTACAAATAATCATTTAGGGGTCGGTAATCGGAGACTTTCCACTAATATTTTTCGAAATATCGTTATCGGCCACAATACCCTTCCATTCCCTATATAGTATATATATATATATATATATATATATATATATATATATATATATATATATCAAATATGTTATATATGTATACAGCTTATTCGGCTTCGCCTCTTAGATTTCTATAATATATATATATATATATATATATATATATATATATATATATATATATAATATTATATTATATATTATTTAATTAATATAAATTAATATGATAATATATCGTTATTTATTTTAAATTTATATTTATATATAATTATATATACAAATGTATTAATCTAAATTATATTATATATTTTTTCTATATTCTGTGTGGAATCCTATCTCAGGTGTGGAATCCTTTCTCAAAAGCATATGCTTTTTTCTATTTTTCTAAGAATTGTGTCTAAGAAATATGCATATTTCTATTAAAGGGTTACATTTTTAATTATTATATAACAATATTGTATTGTATACATATTACATGCGTATTAATTATTTATTTATATTATATAACTAAAATAAATATTATTCATTCATATTCATTCATTCATTTTATATAATATTCAAAAATTAATAACCAAATTCTATGTATTTTTAATAGTCAATAAATGTAACTTTCCGCCTACACATAATGCATGTGATTAATATTAGCTATTACGATAAACTGTTCTATTTATCCACTATAGTGAGAGCACCCTCGTGTACCCAGTATATCACTACACGTGCTTATTATAACTAATTATTATTGTGGTAGGTGAGTAAACACACTAACATCGGATAGTCATTAAAGTCTGCGCATGACGTGACTTCGTTGAAAGTTAATAATATATATCGCATTATCGCCCACGGGTATTATCGTCTGCGTTATTTAATCAACTACGTAAGCGTTTGATGGCATTAACTCATTAACTCATACTTTGATGTGTAGGAATAGCATACGAATATCATATGAATAAGCAGTATACTTCTCTATATATCCTATAGGATATTGGAGAATTATCAATTAAAACTATACCAAATAGAATACATTTATAAAATATAGATATATATATATATATATATATATATATACTGCCGAGCAAGCTCGACATGGTAAGGTACGGTAATATATATATATATATATATATATATATATATATATATATATAGTACAACTATAGTGTCATGTTCTCTTTAATTGGTTTAATTTAAATTATAAGCAGTCTTAATTGTGAAAGTAGACGCTAGATTATAATTAGTTGACATGTAGTCTCAAGCTGTGCTAATGAGAGTAACTATGTTGTATTAATGATCTCATCTAGATAGCTGTGAATCAATGCAATGGTGACATCGTATTCGTATATGTGTGAGCGTGTTTATGATGTGTGTGTATATTTATATATATATTATCAGATTTAGGTTTGCACCAGGGTTTTTGTAGAAGCTAAAGCTTATCGAGACAATTACCCTTAATCTTAAAGCAAGTTCAAAAAAAAACTAAATAAATAAAATATTATAAAATATTAGATGACTTCCTGTTTACATAGATACAATACAATGAATAAAATAGAAAAATAATATAAATTGTTTGAACTTGCCATAAAATTATGTAATCATCATTTAATTATTTATAAATAAATAACTAAAATAAATAATAAGTACTATAAAATAATACACTAAACAAAAATATAGATGTATTTGTATAAAAGAAGAAAAAAATGAAGTAAAATGAAGTAAAACTGAATAAAACTGAATAAAACATAACAAAAAGAATATCTAGAAAGGTGGTAAGAAATGTATGTAACATTTTTTTTTTTTTTTTTTTTTTTTTTTTCAGTAAATAAGTTTTAGGAATTTTTTTGTAATACTTTATAATAATGTAAAGAATGTAAAATATTTGTTCAAACTGAAATGTTAGTTTAATTACTAATTTTTATATAAGTGTCAATAAAGAGAAATAAAACAAAGAAGTATAATCAAGTATACAAGAAAAAAGATTCAATACAAAATGTTTATGTAATTAAAAATAAAGTCAAATAATATTATTAGTCGGAGGGAAATAAAAAATACTAAAGAAAATACTAAAGAAAAAAGAAATACCTAACAGTTTTTTTTAATTTTATTATTTTTATATAATATTTATATCAATTAAAAAGAAAGAAAACATGAAAGTAAATTCAAATATAAAATGCAAAAATTCAGTAAAATAATATTATTAATGTCGGGGAAATAAAATATTGTAAAGTAAAACACTCAAAAGTATTAATTTTTTTTTAATTTTTACATAAACGTCAATAAATTAAAATAAGAATAAAATGTGGATCTTAGTATATAATACAATATTAGATAAAAGACATGATAAAAGATATAAAATTAGAAAAATGAGATTTAGATTATAAGTATACTGAGTAAGAAGATAACAAATGTGTATACATACGTTTCCTGAATAATTTATAATTTGAAATATTTTTTAAAATATTATCAAGCTTATTCCAGGTAATTGGTCCAATGTATATTAATGTTCTTCTGCATAGTTCTTTTTTGAAATTAATAATTGAGAAATTATTTATGCTCCTAGTGTTGTGAGATGATGAAGTTACAGAAAAAAATGCATTTGTTATAACAGGATGAAGATCATTGACAATTTTAAACATAAATTCACATGTACTTATATATGTAATTTCATTTATTTTTAATAAAGAATTATCAATAAATAGTCCATTAGTATGATGTAAAAAATGTTTTTTACATATAATTCTTATCATTCGCTTTTGAAGAATATATATGCATGATACATTAGATTTATATGTATTTCCCCAAAATATGTTACAATACTTTATATGAGGCAAGAATATGGAATTATATATATGAAGTAATGCTTTTTTATTTATAAATTTAGAAATAATGTTGGTAATCCATATGATTTTTTTTAGTTTTGATTTTAAAAACAAGATATGTTGTTTCCAGTTTAATATATCGTCTATAATTACGCCTAAAAATTTATAAAATGTAACTCTTTCAATATTTCTGTTATTTAAATTTATATTTATAATAGTTCTTGAATTAATAGACATAAAGCAAGTTTTATTTAAATTTAATGATAACCTATTATATATTAACCATTTATTAATATTTTTTAATTCAGTTTGACAAATATAATTAAGTAATTCGGCTGATGTATTTTCAAAATATAAAGTAGTATCATCTGCGAACATGGTAAACTTACATAAAGAAGATGATTTTGTAATATCATTAATATAAATTAAAAATAAAATGGGTCCTAGGATGGTGCCTTGGGGTACACCCGTTATGACTTTTAGTTTATCTGAAATTACATCATTATATATACACTGTTGATATCTATTTGTTAAATAGCTCATTATCCAGTTAAGTGCAATGCCTCGTACTCCAATATTTTTTAATTTAAAAAGTAATATTCTGTGATTAACTGTGTCAAATGCTTTTTTTAAATCAATAAAGATTATTGCGCCAACATTGTTATTATTAAAACAGGTACTGATTTGTGACTGGAGGTTAAATATTGCATGTGATGTACTGTATCCTTTCCTAAAACCAAATTGAGAAGGAGATAATATATTAAAAGATGATAAAAAACTATAAAAGCGAGAATAAAATATTTTTTCTAAAATCTTTGCGAATTGACAGGTGAGAGAAATTGGACGATAGTTATTAAAAAATGTATCATCACCAGTTTTGTGTAAAGGGATAATATTTGATAATTTTAAGAAATCCGGTACAACGCCTGATTCAAAAGATAAATTTACAAGAAAAACAAATGGATAAACCAATACAGGAAAAATACATTTAAGTAACTGCATGGATATGCCATAATGATCTCTTGATTTTTTTGGTTTGAATTCATTTAATACTTTAATAATTTCCTCTGAACTTACATTATATATATATATATATATACACATACACACACATAAATATACACATACTCACACACACATACACACACATAGACACACACACACACATATATATATATATATATATATATATACACATTAATTAACATGTTGTTTAGAGTGGACATTATAATGCATTAATTGCGTAAACAGCGTTCGGTTCCCATATCGTATTTTATAAACACAATGCTTCCATTATGTCTAGTAGATGTACTAGGAGTAGATAGGGGACCCCGATAACTAGCACACGCTATACGCTATAAATATACTGGCTTGACACTGACCAATGCTCTGTTTACCATCGTAGTGACGTCACTTCCGTATAAACATTGCAGTAAGTGGTATATCGTAATGGAGCGGATGTCGCCTCGTAGAACAAAGCATGGTTTACCGATCACATACGATTACATTCTATAGAATGTAATCGTATATATATATATGTATATATCGTACATATATATATATTTATATATATATATATATATATATATATATATATAATATATATGTTATATATTATATATGTATATAAGCTAGTACAAGTGTACTTTATAATTATATATATATAAGATGTTATACAAATAAATTTGTTAAACAAATATTTTATATTCTTTATAATATTAATATATGTGACATATTCGAATTCACGTATATATACTTTGTTTATTTTGTCAAGTTGTATTATCTTTTTTTGAAATTATTTTATATATATGAAATTATTTAAAAATTTTAATTTATATAACATATAACATATATACTCTACATTCAATTATACCCAATGTCAATGATACACATTATTTCTACACACCTGTGAGGTTATTTATATTTAAAATAAAACGTTTATTTGTAAAATGACATAACAATTGATAGGTTTATAATATTAAATTGTAATGTATTGCTACTAATGTATGTTTATATATATATATATATTGGTATCATGCATGAATATGCAGTAGAATATTACAATATAAGCGAGATGTCTATTTATAAATATAAGAATAATGATAGTGAAAATGTATTATTAATAATACTAATAATAATAATGATAATAATAATAGATTCAGTTGATGATCTAGATCAAAAACCCAGGTATGGTATAGCAGTTATATTGAACTTATTGAGATACCAACCTGTTCTTGGTAATGAGAGAATTAATACAAAAACAAATAAATATAAATAAATATTTTACAATTCTATATTGTTCATTCGTGTTCTGTCTCATAAAAAAATCAATACAATAAAATTAAATATATCTCTCAATACCAAGAAATCATCATGTATATAACAATACAATAATAATAATATATAATAAAATATATAATAAAATATTTAAAAATGTAAAAAGCTACTAAAATAATAAATAAGTTAAACTATAAAAAATCAAAGAAAACTAAAGACCAAAGTAAGGCTACAGAGATAACAAATATGTATACAATACGAATAATTTAAAAGATCTAAAAAGAAAAAAAGATGACCATGTAAATAAAATAACAAACAATACAGATAAGGTGTAAGTGATTAAATATAAGTATTTAAAAGCATGTTTTTAATATGCATTGTAAAAGTATTCAAATTCGTGTATTCGAGTATCTTTAAAATAGTTATGAAGCGTGGGAGCTTTGATTAATCTTAAGAATGTTCGTATCAATTCTTTATTTTTACATAAAATTTGTATTTTCTAAAAAATTATTTGTTTATTATCTTGCATATTTACAACTATTTGTCTCTTCATTTGATTGATTGTATCCGGACTTAATCTAATTATTTCATATCACCTAGATATTTATCTGTATTAACTTAAGTATGGTTAGTTTTATTTGTTGATATATCAATAGATGGAATTGATATATTATTCCTTCTATTAAACATAATTTTATTAGGGATATCCATCATTTCAACTGGCATATTACCTATAGGGGAGAGCGAGGCAGGTTGAGCCTGTTTTTATAAAAACACATGTATCTTATAATGTTATGAATATATTTTAATAAAATAAAGTGCATAAGATATATATAGTTTATGATCAATTAAAAACATTCATAAATCAGTGTAATGATAAATAATTAATTATATAATTACATTTTAATTTTTTTTTAATTTGGCTCAACCTGCCCAGTCTACTGGGGCAGGTTGAGCCAGGTAGAAAAAATGCGAAATTAAAGATATATTTAACAAATAAACATAGTTAAAGTTATATATTTATATTTATTAGTTATTTAACAAGTATATGCACCAAGATTAATATCAAAACTAATGAAACTTTTAAGGCGAGAGGTTATATTAGGAGAGAGGAGAAGATTCTCTATGTTTTAATCCAGCATATAAACCAATTATTTAATTATTTAAAATAATTACTCAATTATATATTTAATTAATTAGATTATTATTATTATTTAAATAAGTCATTAATTAATTAAATAAATTAATACATAAATATGTTTAATGATAAACGAAGCATATTGCCCCGTTTTACTATGGTCAACCTGCCCCATATCACTTGTATATATAAAAGTAATATAATTAATTTGTGAGTGATAATTTTTGAATTATTTATTTTATAATATATACCTGTTACCTGTTACCTAATTGGTTTAGGCACTTCCATCAACTTCTTTATTGAAGTTTTCGGACGTGCTTTCAATATATTATTGGGCTGAAAATGTATGTTTTGAGCTTGGATTTGAATGTTACAGTTGAGTCAATTGATCGGATATGGTGAGGTAGATCATTCCAGATTTTTGGAGCATGGATGGAGAAAGATTTATGTTGGGAAGATGTTAAATGTAATAGAACTGGAGTTTTTAATTTGAATTTGTTTATGTGTCTTTGTTCGTAAATAGTTGTGTTGGGAGTTAGTAAGTTGGCAAGATAGTCTGGTGTGTTATGATGTGTAGCTAAATGTATGGTGAGTGCAATTTTGTAAATTATACGGGATTTTATTGGCAGCCAATGTAATTTGGTTCTCAAAGGGGATATATGTTGTCTGGAATATTTAGTTATGTTGAATATGAATCTGATGGCTGAATTCTGAAGACGTTGGAGTTTATTTATTATAGATTGTGAGGAGGCATAGATACATGAATTACAGTAATCGAGGCGGGGGAGAATGAGGGATGTAGCGAGGAGTTTTGCAGTATTAAAATTAATGAAGGGTCTTATTGTTCGTAAGTTGTGTAGTATGTAGTTAATTGACTGTGATAGTGATTTAGTCTGGATGTTGAATTGTAGTGTTGGGTCGATTAATATACCAAGATTTTTTATTTTATTAGCATAAGAAATACTCAGATTGTTAATGGTAATTTGTGGTGGAATGAATATAGTGGTAGATGTTTTAATATGCATTGATTCAGTTTTAAGACAGTTTAGTGATAATGAGTTGTTGGTGAGCCAGTTATGTATATCAGTAATGCAGTTGTTAAGTAAATTTATGTCATTGTTAGGGTCTATCAATCTACAGTGTAACTGTATGTCATCAGCATACGAGTGATAGTCTATAGTGGGGTATTTGTCAATAATTTTAAATAAGGGAAGTAGGTAGATATTGCATAGGATTGGACCAAGGACCGATCCTTGAGGTACTCCATGAGTAACTTTACGAGGTTTAGAGATTAGTGAGTTTATACTAATTTGGTAAAAACGATCAGTTAGGTATGAGATGAACCAATCAAGTGCAGTACCAGAGATTCCGATAGAAGTTAGTCGATTTATAAGGATATTATGGTCAAGAGTGTCGAAGGCAGCTGATATATCAAGGAGAATGACCACTGAACCATGTGGTGATGCAGCAGATAGGTGAATGTGATTAAGGATATGTATCATTGCAGTTTCAGTACTTTTGTGCTTGGTATAGGCACTCTGATATGGGTTTAATATATGATTTTCATGGAGATACGAATTTAATTGACGAGCAACAACTCGTTCTAGGGTTTTGGAGAGCGTTGATAAGTTGGAGATTGGTCGGTAGTTGGAGAGGATTGATTTGTCAAGGTTTGGTTTTTTTATGATGGGTGTAACATATGCTGTTTTCATGTAGATTGGAAAAATGCCTGAGGTAAGTGAGTTTTCTATTATTTCTTGGTAATAAGATGCTAGATAAATGTGGTACTTATTTAATATAGAATGAGGAATTGGATCTAGTTCGGAAGATGTATTTACTGCACTGAGGAGTTTTTAAAAGGTAGTAGTTGATGGTAATGTGAAGGAGGAAAGGGAATATAGAGGTAGATTATATGGTTCATTGAGTGGTGTAGGGAGTGATTTAATTATATTCATGACTTTAGTATTGAAATATTGGTCAAATGTATCTATTAGCGTTGTTATGGGTTCATTTGGTAGAACACGTAGTGATATTCTACCAAGTAGCTGGTTAGAAATGGAGAAAAAATTTTTAGAATTAGTTGATGCTTCTTTTAATAGATTATTGTAGTATGATTTCTTAGACTTCTTGAGTAGGGTTCTATATAGGCTACGTTGTTTGATAAATATATTGTAATTATTGAGAGATTTAGATTTTCTCCAATAATTTTCATATAGTCGTAATTTGCGTTTTGATGATGAAAGTTCAGAATTAAACCATTTTCAATTTGGACGTTGTGTTATATATTTATATTTGATGGGGGCAAGTTCGTCAAGGGTTCTTGATAGAGATGTTTCTAATTTTGATACTGAGTTTGAAAATTGTGTGTTATTAAATTTTTTAGAGAATTCAGTGATGAAAGTATTGGTGTCAATATTGTTATATTTTCTATATTTAATATTTATAATGGGTCGAGTTGGTCTTGGTGAGCTAATATGGAAGAATATTAAATGATGATCAGAAAATAGATTCTTTATTGAGTGGGAATTGGTGAGGTTAGAATGTGCATGGGAAATTATAAGGTCAAGTGTATTGCCTGCTATGTGAGTTGGGGATATTATATGTTGGACAAAGTTAAATGAGTCTATTAATATATTGAATTGCCTGGTATAATTAGTGTCAAGATTAATTGGGATGTTTAGGTCACCGAGAATGATAGTATGATCAGTGGATGTAGTCAGGAGGTGTTCTAATTCAAGGAGAAACTTAGGAATTGACTTATGATGTGGACGATAGATAACTATGATGGTGAATTGACGTGAATTAGCGGGGTGAAATGTACAAGAAAATGATTCTGAGTTTTCTAGTGCGAGATCAGTACTGTTTATTAGATTAATATTTGTCTTATATAGGATGCCAACACCACCACCAAGATGGGGGCCGAGTCTATTAAGTTGTGCAAAACTTAGATTGTTAATAGTAAGGGATGCAGATATTGCAATATCATTATCCTTAAGCCACGTTTCTGTGAGACAAATAAGATCAAGATGAAGGTCATTAAATAGGTCAAGTGTGTGATAAACTTTATTGCGTATGGAGGAAACATTAAGGATGGCTGCATTAATCTGAGATTGTGATGTGTTGTGAATAAATGGTGGAATTGATAGTGTGGTATCTATTGAGGTGCTAGGAATTGAGATTGTTCTGAGATAATTAGGTCGAGTGGTTGAATGTCATATATTAAATATACTTTATTTATATACCATTAATACTGCTATGTTATTACAAAATATATAATAATATCAAAGATAAACTTACTGTCCCACTAACGAGATTTTCATAAAATATTAATAATTAAATAATATTTTAATTAGTTAAAATAAATAATTTTTGAGTTATTATACTAATGCTAAATATAATTGTGTATACATGTATTAAAAATTGCATTAAGATATTTATTAATAGCAGAAATAATTGAGATGACTCAACCTGCCCCGCTCTCCCCTATTCAACAAACATAGCGTTGCATCTTCGGAACATATTCTTGACATAGTTCCTGTTACTTCTACTCTCCCGTTAGATTGGCTGTAACCTGTGATAATGATATTTATTTATAAACCCAACTTATTTGAGAATATTATAAAATAAATTTCTGTAAATTGGAGAGCAATGTCAGTAATATATTATTTGGAATATCATGTCTGCTGACTTTTTGCTTAATTTTCACTATAATGGTAGATCCTATAGCATACTGTATTAAGTATACATATTAGCTATGTATTAAGTATATATACTGACTATTAATAGGAATTTCTATAAACTTGGAAGAATAATAAACTAATATTAAGTAATTACGATAATTATATGTAAATAGGTCGATACCAAGGATTATCCGTGGCACCTATGGTTGTTATATTATAATCATAGATTGATTTCATGATATATCTGGAATTATTACTCTGTCTTTGCATAAAAGTAAGTCATCATATACTATTGTCAATTCGTTGTTAAATGATGTAAACATATTGATACCTTCATCTACTTCGTTGTCTATGGTCATCCTCTTTATAAAGTGTTCTACAATATCTGAAGCCTCTTGTAGGTGAGTGTTTCTTCTTTAGGTTTCTTCAGTCTGTGATCTGAAACTTGTCATAAATATTATAAATAATGAGCCTTTCTTCTTCGTGCTCATGTATTTATATAGCTGCTATTGACAATGAATCTACGCAATGTAACTTTCTTCCAGGTATTTATACCACTTCTTAATTGTATATCTGTGTTTAAAAGTAGATCTGTTAATATCTTTGGTGATTTCCCTATAGGCTTATTGACCTGTAGGCTTCTTTACCATGGTTACCAATAGTTTATGGTTAATTATTACAGTTATCTTTTTCATTATATATATATATATATATATATATATTGGTGAAATTTAGTCAGACTGTATGTATATATATATATATATATATGTATATATATATATATATATATATATATATATATTTATATATCTAGAATCTATGCGAAATTTCAAATTGTGACCATGCATTTATTAGTACTATACGCATTTAGTAGCTACGTTTTACTATATAGTTGAAAGTAAAATTGCAGCCGTCATTCACTCGCTATCAGCCTTTTGTCTACCTATTGTCTACCTATTGTCTACCTGTTATTTACCTGTTGTGTACGCCGATAATAAGTCGCGCATATCCCTAATATAAACAAATCGCACGGTTTACCGCCCACCCTACATTCGTCACCACCACCACAACAATACCTCCCACTACATCGTGTACACACACAATGGGGGTGTATCTCTTGTAACATCACGACCACAATTAGCCGGTGGGCGTATATGATCTCGGTAAGTGGGAGGCGGGCGTCCGACTTCGCGCGAGCTCTATCGCGGGTGCGGCTTAACTGTGTCGCCCTAGCTAAATAGAAATGTAAACAACGCTACGACGATGCCCCAGTCTCCGAGGAGAGGAGGTGCAGTCTCTACTGTTTATCGGAGCGTAGCATCTGAACCATAATGTGTCCGTTGAGATGCTCGAGAGGCTGTGCTGTATGCGCTTACATCGTATTAAAGTATATACGTGGAGTGTACACATCATATTGGTTAACATTAGGCGGAAGTCATGCATTTATATAATTTTAATAAATACTTTAATACAACCATCAGATAACTGTAGTCGCTGGGATACGATCATGATCTTATTTATAATTAGAAATTTTACTTACGATACTTGAGTTATTATCTCTTGAGTTACTCCTGTTCTAGTAATGTATGAATCATGGATGACTCACTGCAGTAACTGTATAGGTATCTAAATAATAGCCCATGTTTAATTTGATAAACACAATAGAATATTAAACACGATTAATAATTAATCATTATAATAGTAATATTAATAATAATGATTATAATGGTGATACTTAATAAGTAGAGATAATAACAATGATGATTATTACTGTATATTTGATATAGGGGAGAGTGCTCTAATATCAACATGCACGTAATATCTACACCCTAGATATCTCCTAAAATATAATTCCAATCAAAAAAATAATTAATGTATGACATTTTAATCAATATAATTCTACTTCATATAAGTATAATTTTTTTTTTTAATATTTATATTTTGTTAATTATTGACAAAAAACTGATTTTGTCGTTATAACTCAACCAACTAAATTTATGAAATTTTTGAAGTACAATATCGATTCTCAATCATTTAAAAATATAGGTATTTAAAATATTAAAAATAAATCTTATAGATCTAATTATTTTGTATTGTTTGCCGAAAAGATTTTGTATTTTTCATAATTTATTACAAAGTTATAAAATGTTACCTAAGCAACATACATTTTCATATATTTTCGCCCTAATTACACATAATATCGACACCCCTGTTATCTCAGAGTTAAACAAACTCAATTTTAAAATAGCTATTATATGTATATACCACCTTAATACTTATAAATAAAATGTTGCTATATTTAATTTAGAAATAATAAAGTTATGGTGATTTATTGTTAGGGTGTCGGTATTCGAGTAATCTCCCCTACATCGTAATAAGATTCTAACTAAAGTTATTATTATAATATAATTAAAATTGTTACCTCTCTTGTAGAGCAAATTAATATATTCTATTTACGTATAATTAAATGTGTATGATATTGTATGTATTTATCTGGGTATTTATATAGGGGAAAGTAACCTAATACGGACAATTTAACAATAAATGGTCTTAACATTTGATGACTCATTATTTGTATTAAAAAATTACAATATATTAATATTATATGATTATAGATATTATTGTGATTTTTAAATTTTGTATAATCTTTTAATTCCATAGATAACGGGGTGTCCGTTTTCAGTATCCATATCCGAATACGGACACCCTGTGTTATAATACGGACACCCTATATACCACTAGATAAACTATATATTATTGATGAATCAATCATACAAATTACAATTACATTATTTGTAATTAATTGTATGAACAATTTATTCTAATTTAATTAGTTAATAATTTATTTATTTTTATTATTTTTTTAATTAATAATACAATTTAAGTATCTAAATAATACAAATTTTAGATTTAACTTATTAGTGGTATTAATATTATAACGCACGAGATTTTTATGAAAATCAGAATAGTTCATACGCTACGCGCTGATTTGTTATAGTGCGTCCGTATTAATACATCTATAGATACACACTATAGTTTGTCCGTATTAGGGACTTATATGACCTCTATATATATGCTTATAACTTAATGAATATTTTATAAAAAATATAGAAATTATATATATATATAATCGTAGAATGCTTTATTTTTTAATAATATATTGTTATATTATATATCGATACATTTGTATATTCTTGAGAATGTTTTAAGTTGAAATTTTTTTTCATAAATTTAAAAATGTAATACAAAAATCAGTTTATTGAATATATCAGCATATTTTGAATAATTAAAAAATAAAAAATACCTTTTCAGACTATTTATATAATTATGAATATTTTGTTCATTAACATTTTTTTTTGTAGGATTTATGTTTTCTGAGATACCGAGAGTGTCCGGCTAGGATACCTGTATACACTTATAAGTGATGTGTCAGCAACAAATATAGCTAGAATTTTAATATTATATATTTTATAAAAAAGAACTTATACATATCAATAAACTTGTAAAAGCTAATTTCATGGTGTACAGTATTTAATATTAAAATAATTATAAGTGTAAATTAAAAACTAAGAATATTGTGATCATTCGTTTATAATGGAATGTCTCAAAATACCGACCCATATAGTAGCTCAGTAACTATAATATATTATAGATAACACAAATTATATCTACATAAACTATTTGTAATGTAATGGTTATTATGAATAAGTATATTGTTTTTAAAAATATTAAATCCTATAATTGTATTTGATAAATTGTAATATTCTGGTTATACTTATTAAATATTTAAATAATAACTTTTATTAAATCATTGTAAATATCTTATTGGAACATAGATTAAATACATATTTATAAACATTATTAAAATAATTTAATTTTAATAACTATTAACCAAGATATCTTAATAGCAATCCATATGATTTTCCTATTACCGACCTCATGTTATTTATAATATCAAATTAAAATAGATCCGTGGTTTACTTTTAAATGTTTTATAAGTTGTGTTTATATCATTAATATAGAGATTTCACATAAATGTTAT
This sequence comes from Osedax fenrisi, assembly GCA_964019155.1. Taxonomy (NCBI): domain Eukaryota; kingdom Metazoa; phylum Annelida; class Polychaeta; order Sabellida; family Siboglinidae; genus Osedax; species Osedax fenrisi. The sequence continues at coordinate 30,803,570 of OZ025244.1, read as the reverse complement.
CATAAAAAAATATTGTATTAAAATATTAAATTGTATTAATTAATTATTTTTAAAATGATGTAAAATACGTCGTATAAAATAACTATAATTATCTCAAATATATATTATAAATATATAAAGCGACATTATATAAAGCATGTAATTATATTAGTTAAACTTTGGAATCAATAGTTTAGAAGGTAGTTATTAAAACGATAAGTTATAAAAGCTATAGTTATTACATTTCGAATATATACTAACATTACATATATATATATATATATATATATATATATATATATATATTAATTTTTAATGTATACTTATACTTATATATATAATTACATATAATGATATCAATAGATGTACACACACATGTATACAGATGCGACTGCAGCACACAATGGACGGTGGGGGTGGCGCATGTGTTTACCCGCATCCGTTACGTAATACGATGTACTCGTGTGCGGGGCGGGGTAGGGTGGGGGTGGGGGTGGGGTAGGGTGGGGTGAGGTAGGGTGGGGGTGGGGGTGGGGTAGGGTGGGGGCGGGGTAGGGATGGTGGTGGATCATTACGTAACGCTGCTAGCCGCGGGGTCGCCGAGGTCACACCTCTTCACCATCAAGAGAGAGCGCTAGGGGGAGCAACGATCGTCCTCAGCCTCCCCAACGTCCCCATCGTAGCGGTGGTCCTCGGGGCCTCACCGAACCTCTATCACCAGCGAGAGGCCTTCATCTCGGAGTGTCTGCGAGTGATGCCGACTAGCGGAGATACCCGGTACCACTGCCGGGTGAACCGTTATGTAATAGAGCCGACTGGAAGGGCGATGAGGGCGCCACCCACTGTAGTGAATAGTGGCGATGTGCCCACTTTACACCCCCGCCACGGTCTGCAGAGGGTAATTAACGATGAGACTTGTTTGTTACGTAATGCTCCACGTGACATTCGATTTCCATTCCGTATTAATACGAGTATTATTGTTAATGACTAACATTAAATATATGTATATATATATATATATATATATATATATATATAATTATTGAATTATGATTTATCATTATTATATATTAGTTGGTACATTACTTTATATAACTTAAGTTAACCTACTTATAATTAGGTTATAATTACCTAATAGGTTCACCAATATCTAAACAAAATACCAATTTAATTATATTGATATCCATTTATTATATTAAATCATTAATAAAATATGTTTAATTTTTTGTAATTAAATATTATATTTTTAAACCACTTGTTTGGTCATTCGGTTTTCATGAATAATTTGTTTACAGATATTACAAATATATCATAGAGTATTATGAAATAAAAAAAATGTAAAATACAAAATCATTTTCACCAACATTAGGTGTGTGAAATCCCCTTAAATAGTTTGTATTACTAGTATTATCAATGATATCAATTATATTAAGAAAACATATTGTCGTTATATATATACTAAATATTCAGTCATAATATTATAATATTAAAATCAAAATTAAATAAATTAATAACTACTTAATAATTGTAAATTAATTTAGAATTGTAGTTATAAGAATATAACAATATACTTGTATTATTGGAGTTATAATATTTTCCTATATTGTACAATATTTAAATATATATATATATATATATATATATATATATTTATATATATTCATACAATAATTTCATAATACATTGTATACATATATTTAATCATATTTAAGTAATGTTGATTAATTAATAATGTATCTATTAATTATTTTATTATTATTATATTATTAATAACATATTGTTACTAAGCGAAGAGAATTGCAATCTAGAACAATACACGAATCACACAATAATCTACCGAGATAGAACGTGACTATGCCCGGTAAACAAACAACAAATAAACGTGACGATATCGACACTTTGTCAAAACTTTAACTTATTTCCCTAGCGACTGATTAACGCACTACTTTCTTACAGTTGGTTGCGTAACAACAAACGCACCTAGCCGCGGCTACAGTGTGATAATACCGGACCGGGAGGTTAGTATTAGTTGTATGGTAGATATGCTACGTACCGAGTGGTACTAATGATAAAGTTTGAATGTAAATAATAGCAATACACTATTTTAATTAATACATATAAATACGTATGTATAATTAATGGATTGAAATAGAAATAGATAATATAATTAAGTATATTTTCAGACTAAACAAATGTAGGACGATAATAATAAACATCAGCATACCACTAATCCTAATACGTGTATTATCCGTATTACCTATATGGTATGTATACATGTATACTATACTATACTATACCCATACTATATAGTAATACCCTATATGCAATAGTGTATGTATACGCTATATATATATATATATATATATATAGGTATAGCGGTATATGTATATATATAGGTATAGCGTATACATATAGTATACTATTGGATATAATTAGTAATTTCCCATTTATATTTGTTTAGATTATAAACAATATCTATATTTATTTTATGTTAATATATTTAATATACATTAATATGAATATATATATATATATATATATATATATATATATATATAATTAACTCCCTATATATCAGAATTCAAGGAACCGAAGAAATGTATCTGAAAAATCCACTTAATGATGATATATCGAAGGATATATCGAATTATTCGTACGTTTATTTAAATAGTTATAAAACCAAACTATAATTTTAAAAAGTACGAGTTAGTATTGTTTCTGAGATATAGAGAATCTGAAATATTTAAAGTAGACTATATATATATATATACGTGTACATTATAAAGTATATAATACATTGACATTGCGACATAACTACTCCCCTAATGAGTTATATCGAATACCGATACTAAAGTTAACACTATAGTGTTAAGTTAACACTGTTAACACAATAATACCATATGGTAGATCATATGTTTAGTTAGTGTTGTTGTTGTTGTTGTTGTTGTTGTTGTTGTTGTTGTATTGGTGGTATTAATATGTGTTATAATATACATAATCATGTCGGGAGATACTCAATACTACTTATAGTTTTAGGGAGACAAATAGTCAAATTATAATAATAGATACTATAATATAAAGACAAATAGTACATCATGAACATATTTACAAAATTAAAATATCATATATTTCAATTGTATACTCTATGTATTCCTACTATAGTGCTATAGTATCATAGATAGTATAGTATCTTAAGGTATAGGATCACTAAAGTATACTACTTTTAACTATAGTATCACTATAGTAGCACTATAGAAACAATCCAATTGGAAAGCACATTACGCCCGTCATGTTACTGCGTTACATTTCTCCCCGGCAACGAGAAGTTATTTCTATACGTTTATGTTTAAATTCGCAATGTTTTACTATAGTAAATATATATTGTAAATATATAGTAAATATATTTAATATTTGTTTAACACAATAATATTTTTGTGATTACAAATATATATTCGATGTAAATAAATGTTCACCTTACTTTACTTGTATATATATACATATAGTTATATATATATATTTAAGATAACACATTATATATAGTATTGCTATCTTATATAATTAATTATCTACATTAATTGTTAATAAATTGTTTTTAAATAATCAAAATTATAATACATATATAGTTATACTATACTTATATATATATGGAATAATAAAATATCGTATTATACTAATATGTTTATCATTACATTATAATGAAAGCAATATGTTTTGCTAACGTGTGTTAATGATTCATCATCTAATAATGTGTATATCATATAGAGTATATTAATATCTCAGGACAGACATGATACACACGTGTCACATGTATCTAACTTATATATATATAGTAAACTCTCGGTAAGTCGGACACATTTAGTTGGTTTTGTTGAATTTGTAAATGTGAAACCTAATATATATATATATAATATATATATTAACTATTTTTATAAATATATATTTTAATTATATGAATTACAAATGTATACTACCTATTGTATTAACATTTTAATGCTATACATAACTATATTATACATTATTCAAAGTATATATTTATGACAGTTTATAAAAAGTTATTATCGATAAGTATACTAGATCTAGTATACTTATCGATAATAACTTTTTATAAACTGTCAGAAATATATACTTTATGTCACAGATATATATTTAGTTTCATGTTAAATTAATCGGATAAGTCGGATAAGTTGGATTGGATGAGTCGGACTTTTCTATGAGTCGGACACATATTATATTCAATTTTATTAATCGGATTTTTTATAAATTATTAGAAATATTTACTTTGTATATTATAGTTATGAATAGCATTACAATGTTAATATAATAAGTAGTATCAAGTTGTAATGCGTATCATTAAAATATCTATAAATATATTTATACAAATAGTGTATATGTCAGGCTTCACATTGTGCAGTGCAGTATTCTGAAATGTGTATAATTAAGATATCTATTCATATGAACTGAATGATCGGCGCCATTGAGTTGAATTGCAATCAAGTTTCAGACTAAATTGTTAACCAATGAAATACTTTTTATTTTACATATCTACAATCGATATTATTTTTATAACCATTAATTTTATAAAATAATAAACATGAAAATAAGAAAATGAACAAAAGAAAAACTACTTTTATTTCTATTAATGTAAAATATTTAGCTATAAATTTGTTTATTAATAATTAAAAAAGTAGAAAAGAAACACATTATTATGAATATAATCATTCGTATATAATAATTGGACGTTCGACTTTATATGGATGGATAAAAAACTAAAGATTAGTTAACGACAAAAATTAATATTCACGACAATAAACAAAATAATATATGAAAGGCAGTAAATGTTGATATATGATATACAGAAATACATACATGCATGTATGGTTCAAGTATAATCAGGGAAACAATATTCCATTATCGGGTAACTGTGATAAAAATAGACATTATATATAATATAATATACACATAACATACTGCGGATATGATCCTGTTATTATATATGTGTATAGCAACAAACGATGTATTCTTGAATTTAATTGTAGCCATTATTTTAAGAATTGTATGTAATTACTAAATAAGCGTGAATAAGAATCTCGGTTAAGTAGGACATCTTACTAAGTCGGACTTTTACTTACATAATATTTAAATGGAAGAAGCACTTCTTATCTTCAGAGGTAACTTTTTCTAAATCTAATCAGCATATATTACGAAGGGCCTCTTTGTGATTTGTAGTATATATCGACTCTCTTCAAGTTTCATTGGATAGCTCTTCGAATAGCCAGTTCTTTTCACTGATAGTAACGTTGATAAAGAGTAATGTAATACATAAATAATTACTTTTTTAATTCAATTTTAAATCTGTAATTAATTCAGGAATATATTCCTAATCATTTTAATTTGTGTAAATAATAACTAGTCGAAAATCTATTAGAATAGGGAATATTAAATATAATTGTTATACATATATATGTATATATATATATATATATATATATATAAATAAACTTTCATCCTTTAAGTATCACAAAATCATTATGTTATTCCAATATATATATACAACCAAATAGTATACAATTAATTAAATAAAATAAGATCTACTATAATTTAATAATTTAATAGAATTCTATTATTATATATATATAACTCTATATTTATATATTCTTTAGAGTACTAGTTTGCGGTTATATTTATTATTGTAAACGCTGTAGATAAACGATACTATGTTCTATAAATAGATCTATATGTATCATAGATAACGTCGCTTTATCATTATAACGAATTATCCACACAACGTACCTCACGTGTAAGAGTTAGGTATATATATGTATATATTTCATGCGCATGCGTATAAGATAACAAACAGTTGGTACCCCATGTCCCCACGGGGTAGTGAGTCATAGCTGAGAGACAACCCACGGGGAGTGACTCATATCTGAGAGACACCCCTTGATTAATGGCCAGTAATTCTATTAGGATATATATCATTTGTATCTGCTTATATGGCCTACATTATAAACAAACCATTAACTATATACCTATATATACTTATTATTGTAGTATATAAATATTTATATATATAGAGTAATATTGTAGAATAGTTATCGAATGCGAAGTTTGATGGAATGAGATAGATGCTAGTCGTCTACAGATGTATACAACTGTATACATACGGCGCATGACATACGTATAGACGTATGTTATACTCACGTATATGTATGCGTACGCATGGACGACGTCCATTGGACGTATCTGTATAAATAAAGTTATTGTTATCTCGTGTTTATCGAGAAATTATAAAATGAAAGGATTTTGAAATATTACTCTGAACAAAAAATGAAAATAAAAATATATTAATATTGTATATTCCGATACTAATATATAAATATGTTATAACCTGTCCATATTTAATATCTAAAACTTATTTAGTAGTCAATTATATAAAGTTTCGAAGTTTATAGTGTGTATGTATACAAACGACTGATGTTTTACAATAGTTAGGGTGTGGAGGCCAATAGCCCGTTTAAGTATCGAGGGTGGTCCGACTAACAACCCCATTGTCCGGGTGATGGCCACTATCCGCAATACCATCGCAAGCCCCGACATGATTAACGCTGTCAATACCGTATGTATCTCGCTAACACCACCTCCACGTCTCCTCTATTGTAGACTCCTAATTATACTGGAGGGCGATAATATCGCGAGTTCGTAATGTCCGAGATACGCATCTTCGCCCTAGTCGTACCGTAACAATGGTGGCATTGTATCAACGGGTAGAGCACCCGGGCTCTATCTCTGAAACTAATTATAGAATAATAAATAGTCATATCATATATATATATATTATATATTATATTTAATATATTTCATATACTTATTATATTTCTTTTTCATATCATATATTATGTATTGATTATTTAGATATTATATATTTTCATTAGACAAATTTAGACTTTTATCAGTTTTATATTTTATATTTTCTAAAATACAAATCAATATATATAATGCAATAACATGATTTCTTCCCTTTATGTAATACTATAATATATATGGTAGACATGTGTAGTTTTATTTTTTACTATATTCAACTAAATATATATTTGTAATCAACAAAAACTCTCAATTGTAAATTAAAAACGTATTATTAATATTTTATAATCAAAATGATAAAATCACATAGCAGTGATAACAATGTTTAAAAAATGCTATATGTACTAACCTTGCTCTATGTATTTAAATTCATGATGAAGGCTATCTTATGATTCAGATAAGTATATTTCACAATATAAAATAACTAATGAAATGATTATTGGTACTTTGAAATGTATCTAGTTGAAGTGAGTCACCACATATCACGATGAATCATGGTCCATGATAGAGTTCGGTACAGGGCTTATTTAGTGATACAAACTGGAGCCTACTTAGATTACTACATTACGCTAGTGTATGTTACACCTTACTTTATACGTAGGATATAACCTTTACGGATAATACCAATTGGTTAATTTGTTATCCTTAAAGAGAACTAGTAGTACCGACACAAGAAGAATACTCCCACAAGTGTATCGTCACTATAAGAATGGCTACTATATATATATACTATAGTATATATAGTATAGTATTATATAAACCTATTATCCTCTACTATGGTATAGCTATGATATGTACATTAGTGATCTGTACAATATGGTACCTTACGTATTTACATTTGAAAACAAATCAAGCAGTTCTTAAATAATTAAGAAATCGAATAATTGTTGACATCTACTCAAATAATGTCTTGACATTTAATTGAGTAATACCGAACAGAGTTACTTGTAAAATATATGCATGGAATTATAAATACAATAATATTCAATATTACTATAATATTTATTATTATTATAAATTTAAATAATAGTTTTATTTTAATTCAAAGTGTAATACACATTCATATTTAATTTGATAAAACTTAAGTATAACAATTGTTATATTTTAATTTTTAATTTACTACAATTTTGGATTATTAAATTAATAATAGTTAAGTTATAATAGTTATAGCTTAGAGGTTATAAGTTATATCTTATACAATATTAGTGTGATGATCATATTCGAATATCATCATATTGTTTAATAATTCTATTTACCATGGTAAGATCGTGTTTAGATGATATGGTAGTATATGTCGGTATATAAGGATAACATATATGGGTTTTTAGTTTAGTTGTGATAGGTGGGTATTAGATATGGAAATATATCGGATGGAAAGTAGTTCCAGGATATCAGTATATACTATTCACTACATACATAGAGGCTGTAGGTCTATAGACGCATTATAATGCGTGTAACAATACAAGCATTTTTAGTTTACACATATGTGAATTGCTATTGTATTGTAGATGATTGTGCTGGAGTGGGGTTATTAGTTGTATCATCCCATTCACAATCAGAGAGTTTAATGTATTATGGTGTATATATCTAGATAATTATTACGCCGCTCATATATGATGTAAGATTATTTGCTCGTGTAGGTCGATTATTCTGAAGTTTTTGTGATAAGTTATATTTTATCAATGATTTATATTTTAACAGGTAAACTATAAATCTATGTAAATTATAGAATCTATATTATAGACTATCACTAAATACTATCATTAAATACTGTATATTACGTCATAGCTTAATACAGTCAATAAAGTGTATCATATTCAACTATAGTTTTACATATGATTTATATATAAATATATATATATATATAAATCTATATTAATATCTAATATTTTATATCATATCACATATATATGAAATACATTACAAATCCTTGCACATACACCATGTGTATTACAGATATATGTATGTGTATTACATACTCACATGCGTATACGTATACACTGACACACACACATACACACACACATACACACACACATACTCGCACACATACACTTAATACAATGTACAGAGCGGTACCTGAATCACCCTACCCTACGCGTGGTACTACAATCTATCGTGGAATTAGTGTGGAGAGATAAGTAAACAGATAACACGTGTGAGGGTGTATGTCTTCACCGCACACCAGGCGTCGCAAGTTGTCGTGTTGTGCACCCTCTCTCAACCCCCACTGTATAACAATATTGTTGTATAGTTGTTATACATTGATATATATCCACTTATATATTATATATATAAGTATACTTAAATATATATATATATATATATATAATATATAGTATATATATATATATATTCTCTGTATACGGAGCATATTTATACAGCCTGCAATGTACAAAGGTACAAGTTTGCGATAATTAATCATAATGCTCCGATGAATTATAATTAAAGTTATCGTGGTTCCGAAGGTGACGTGCTGGATGGGGGGATACTACTGATGATTCATCAGTGATGAGTCATGCCTATTCCCCGGGGGATGGTGGCTCCGGAGACATCACGTGACCGTCCTCTATTGTCCTCTATTGTCCTGTACCGAGGTGATGATAATGGCGGACCACGCGAGGCTACGGCAATAGTCGTATTGTAGTGGGCATATATGTCGCAGGCTAGTATTGTTGTTATAACATATCATACGCACATTTGTAGAGATACCATTTAACTTATATGACTTGCGGATAGTTGTAGTAATAGTAGTAGTTAACCATAGTTAACAACTAGAGTATACTAGTTAGTATTTTATAATTATATATATATATATATATTTATCTATTATACAATACATATGTACTTTATTTCTATTTTAGTTTATTTTTGTTTTAATTTACGTCAGCCTTAAAAGGTTATTCAATCATTATTTTGTTAATTTTGTATTATACTTTATTTATTTAATAATTTAGTAAAGTATATAAACTTTATAATTTCATTAAGATTAACCTTTTGAACCCTTACGGTTACAACTTAATACTATAGAGTCTAGAGTCTAGACTATATATTTCCTTAAATAAAATATAAATCAATTTATTAAATATGAGTTATATTTGAATATCAATAATTAATATAAAATAGCAATATTTTATAACAAATAAAATGTTCCTATCTATGAACATATATTTATAGATAATAAGTAGACTCAAACAAACATATAAATATATATATATATATATATATATATATATATATTTGTGTATGTGTGTGAGTGTGTGTGTTTGTAATATGCTAATGAATTGATAATGAGAGTTAATGTGGCAGCAGTACTCCAGGAAGGACACACCTCCACAGCACGCATGTAAACGTGTACATGTATCACGCACGACATGCGATACAGTGATTATGTCCTTGTAAACTAGAGTTTAGTGTTGACCGTTATATAATACTCAAGTATAACAATACATATATTGTTATACGCGTATACACATACACACAAAAGCATGCATACATATACAGTTATATACTTAAATAACCATACAACCATTCATCTATATATAGTATATATACTCTTGTATGGATTATTTATGAAATATTATTATGTTCTAATAAATACAAATAAATCTATATTATCTTTTTCGTATAATTTAAGTTAACAAAGAAATATTCATAAATCTTATTGGGAATTTACTAATAAGGGGATACATATTTTATTATCTTTGCAATTAATGGCATTCATATTCACAGTGTGGGGTATATTTTATCGCCTTCAATTTATAATAATATATTATATAAATATATACAACAGTATAAGAAGTTATACTATAGTTAATATTGGCATTTTAATTAAAAGTACCTAGATGCGACCATGTATGTGAATCACGCATATATATATATATATATATATATATAAATTCTGTATTATCGATAGTGTGATATATAATGAATTTCCGTTAGTCTGTGTTGATTTGAATATAACGACATCCCCTAATGCGGCAATGTACACATTATAGTATACAATGTACACTTTATGTGTACAATATACCTTATATATAATGTACACATATACCCTATAGGGTTATACATTTATTATAGAAATATGTGAAAGTACCATTATTTGTTACTTTAAACTTTCTCATTTTTGTGGTTTTGAACTAAATATACACGAATTTAGAATGTTATAACAAACTATCGAACTTAATCATTCGTATATGACAAGCATATGTTATATGATACGTTTTCACTAAAATATTTCTTAAATAAATATAAATTTAGTTATATATACATTTATTTACATTTTTTTAATACATTTAAACAATAACAAATTTGTACAAATCTATGAAAGTAATCCTTACTTCTATTCAAAGTATGAACATTTAAATTAGACACTGACATAATGTTCTAAGAAATATCGATAATTTAATATTTATATGTATTAACTCACACCTATAGGGTTAATCTACACTATAGTTACCACCACGTAATGGAGCTAACTTTGTTTGACTATATATAGTATACATCGATATCGTGTATTTAACACAATATATATATACCATAAATAAATAGTCAAACAAAGTTAGCTCCATTACGTGGTGGTAACACTAGGGTTAACATCGGTATTCAGTGCATATATGTATATGTATATGTATATGTATATATACAACACGTGATATCGGCTCATCCAACTGATATCATTAGTGTCACGTGATATCGACACAGTAACACGTGATATCGTGCTGTAAAGTTTGCACTGAAGTAAAGCATCTATCAGATATATCATAGATTTGTAGTTTACCTAGATAGGTAGGCACGTGCTTTTTCTTCGACAGTCCAGGGTCCTGGAGATAGTGGTTGATCATGCTGCTATTAGGTTAATTTGTAAACTACCTCTTAAAAATCATTCGAGTATTACCATGCGCCAATTAAATTTAGGTATTCTAAATACTATAAATAGAAGTAAGTTTAAACTGTTATGTATAATTCATAAAACCTTACTCTATAATACTCCTGTATACCTTCGAGATTTACTCGCTCAAAAATTATAAAGAAGGTCTCTAGGATCAAATACTGATCAACATCATCTGAGATTTGAAATGGGAAACGTCTCTATATTGTCGAAAAGAGCATTCTTGTACAGCTCGCCTGAAATTTGGAATTCATTACCAATTACTATTAGATCTACAAGTAATGACCAGACCTTCAAAACCGCCCTAAAAAGTATCTTATTTCAAAAGAGAATACCAATCTTAGTTAAATTTATGTATTTTTTTATTTTTGTTTATCATTACTCGTTTATATTTCTATTATTATATTCCATGTATTTTTGTTATACACTTGAGAGAATCCATCACGCATTATAATGCAGTGTCTAAATAAATCGTTGATTGATTGATTGCTAGCAGTAGTAGTATAGTAGTAGTAGTAGTAGTAGTAGTAGTAGTAGTAGTAGTAGTAGTAGTAGTAGTAGTAGTAGTAGTAGTAGTAGTAGTAGTAGTAGTAGTAGTAGTAGTAGTAGTAGTAGTAGTAGTAGTAGTAGTAGTAGTAGTAGTAGTAGTAGTAGTAGTAGTAGTAGTAGTAGTAGTAGTAGTAGTAGTAGTAGTAGTAGTAGTAGTAGTAGTAGTAGTAGTAGTAGTAGTAGTAGTAGTAGTAGTAGTAGTAGTAGTAGTAGTAGTAGTAGTAGTAGTAGTAGTAGTAGTAGTAGTAGTAGTAGTAGTAGTAGTAGTAGTAGTAGTAGTAGTAGTAGTAGTAGTAGTAGTAGTAGTAGTAGTAGTAGTAGTAGTAGTAGTAGTAGTAGTAGTAGTAGTAGTAGTAGTAGTAGTAGTAGTAGTAGTAGTAGTAGTAGTAGTAGTAGTAGTAGTAGTAGTAGTAGTAGTAGTAGTAGTAGTAGTAGTAGTAGTAGTAGTAGTAGTAGTAGTAGTAGTAGTAGTAGTAGTAGTAGTAGTAGTAGTAGTAGTAGTAGTAGTAGTAGTAGTAGTAGTAGTAGTAGTAGTAGTAGTAGTAGTAGTAGTAGTAGTAGTAGTAGTAGTAGTAGTAGTAGTAGTAGTAGTAGTCGTAGTAGTAGTAGTAGTAGTAGTAGTAGTAGTAGTAGTAGTAGTAGTAGTAGTAGTAGTAGTAGTAGTAGTAGTAGTAGTAGTAGTAGTAGTAGTAGTAGTAGTAGTAGTAGTAGTAGTAGTAGTAGTAGTAGTAGTAGTAGTAGTAGTAGTAGTAGTAGTAGTAGTAGTAGTATTAGTAGTAGTAGTATCGGTGACCACTATTTATAATAGGTATTAACGTGACGACCTCAAATGTTGCGTCATTGATTACCGCACGATCAATGACGTCATCAATTACGCAAGGTGACGGTGGTATTGTTCGCACTACTTCAATACTATTACAATTAACCACGGCCACCACACATATACACATAACTACCGATTACCAATTGTAGTGATTGTTTCAAGTCATTGTATCTCACTATTACGGCTAGCCTTACGTTTATATAGCGAGTTACGTTGTATACAATTATACAACTATATATATATACAATGTAATTAGATTATAATCTAATTAGTAATTTATAAGTGGCGTATTTAGTAAATATATACGGTATCAACAAACAACTTGCCGCCAACAAAGAAACGACATTCCTGTATTAAATTGATGTATTTAGGGAATGTTTATGTATTACAAAAATAATCCAAATGATCAAGAAAACTTTAATTCGAAAACTTTTAACCTCAATAAATTGTTACCATTCTACCTAATATATATATATATATATGTTAAGTTTTATATAAGTTAAATATAAAACTAATGTTTATTTTGTATATTTTGAATAACGGTTATATATAATTATATTAATATAATGTTTCTAATAATATGGTAATATAAGTATATACATTTTGTTTATTGTATTTAATAAATTTCGAGAAATACAATCAAATTAATATTCAATGAAGCAACTATAACGATACTATAGTAAGTTTGTTTATCTGAGTGATATACATATATTATCATTTTGTTTATTGTAATAGAATATCTATATATTCTGAGTATAGTATGATGATATCCGACCAATATAGAATTTATATAGGTGTTTTTTGGATTTGACCGAGGTTTAGTGATTTTTGGTAGGGTTCATCATAAGTCAATAACATTTAATAAAAAGAATAAATGAATCTGTTAGAGATAGACGATTATTAATATTACGCTATGTCAATCAATCATACATAGATATAATGTTAGCAGAAAAATAACATAAATAATTTGACACCAACATTACATAATATGTTAGCCTATAGGCTATATAGGCTATATCGGATAAATGTGTTAACTGTCTATACAATAGTTTTATAAATAACGTTCACAATGGCAAAACATGAACATAAGCAATACGTGTATTTATGTTTTGTAATTAATGTATATAATGCATAGAATATAGTACTTGTTTTTATACATATATGACTAATATATATAAAGTAAACAATTATTTATACTTTTTTATAAGAGTTAATTTAGAAAACGAATAGAACTATCAATATCGATATATATATATATATATATATATATATATATATACGAGTGTATGTATATCACATTACAAACGTCAATACATTACTTTACGGTACACCTTTCAATAGTTCTCTTGTAATCATCGACCAATCACTAAACTCCTCGACGCATCGATCAACGCGACGCTCGCGTAACAAATGTTCGCCAATGATTACAGAAGGCGCGGCGATATGAAACAAGGGAACAGCGCTGATCCAGTAACACGTCTGCGGTCTGTGCGAATATTTAAAGTTACTCACCACCGCCACCACCAGGTGTCACGTGTACCGCCACTATACCACGTTACGTTCACATACTAGCGCATGCGAAATATTAGGGATATATAGTCTTGCAATATATATTATGTCACAGTGTGTGACGTACACTGTATACTGTACGTCATACACTGTACGACGTACAGTGTACGTGCGCTATATTACCCGTGACATGCATGACCTTGACGCTAAGTAATAATAGGCTATACCTATCATATATATATATCATGGCGTTATACGGAATAAAGATGTATCTCTTGTCAAGTATTAATAAATTAAGAGTTATTCTAGTAAACATTGGCCCAATGAAACCTACTCGTTTACATCACGTGATTAGCGTTAACTCGAATATGCGTGAATCATTTCATAATTATGAATTAACGATTGAAACAATGAATACAACAATGGATACTTTATTTGTTCGGTTCCAACGATATCCTTATTAATAGTTATAATAATATTGGTTCACGCGTGCATCTTTCACATGTGAAAATGTTTAAATTACAATTAATATGAATACTAATCCCTGGCTATTTCACACTATAGACCCGTGTTTATCAACATACAAATACAACTTGTATTATTATAAATCTGATTAGCTTCAGCCTGGAAATATTGAATGGTGCACTATTCTCATCACATGGTATTATATGATTATCACATCACACTTACGACTAGGTATGTTGACTTCTGGGTAATAATAGATTTAGCTAGCTATTCAGGAAATCCAAGGTATATGGCATTATGCGTAATGCATATGCCTATAGATATATCTATATTTAATCTGGCCGAGTTATCTCATAAAAGATGAGATAGAAATGATTGAGGTATTGTTAAGTTTAGCATGTAGAGCGTGACGTTGAATACGCTCCAGTTTATACATATGATGTGTATGTAAAGTACATAATACTGAACAGCAGTACACTACTGGTCTATAGTTAATTCTACTAAATACTATAATAACTACTGAACGCTATAGCGAGTGGATTCAATATGTAGTCATATATAAACTTATAGATATTCTATAACATATCTATAAGTTTATAATGAGATTTTCTAATATTATATAGAAAATAGTTGGGGTGCGTATCATGTTATTAATGTGTGGAGGGTATACTCTAGTGGAGAGTATGACTATAGTCTAGATGGGGGTTGTTGTGAAACTAAGGGTATACCTTTTATTATATTTTACCTGTATAGTTTTAGATTGTGATATAGGAATATATAGTAGAAAAGGATGAGTGCTTTTTATAGGGGAACTGAATCTAGAGAGTATCATAGTATCAGTTTTATTCGTATTTAATGACATCTATTTATGATAGAACCATTCAGTAATATCAGAATTATAATTAAACATAGACATTTGAATCTAATTAGGGTAACAATAACTAGGAAATGATGTATATATTTGTAGATCATCGGCATAAAGATGATAATGAATATCGTGGTATTTAAGATAAATAGATTGTATATGAAGGATATAAATAATAAATAACATAGTGCCAGGAACTGATGACTATTTTATCATAAGGAGGAGACAACGAGGAGTTAATATTCACCGATGAGGTTATAACCTCATATATATATATAGACAAAATAAAATACATATACCAATTATGTACTTGAAGATGAATACCAATCTCTTTAAGTTTAAGTGGAATAATATCGTGGTTGAGAGTTTCGACAGTTTACTGGGTAAGTCTATAGACTACTATCGTACTACTATAGTAGTACGAGATAGCATGAGGCTTTATTGTCAATAGATATGAGAATTTCATTAATTATCGAATTAATAGGGTATTATTATTAGGGTATACCCTTAACTATAATGTTGGTACTGCGATGAGGAAGATATATCTTAGATATTATATACGCTATTATATATAATGGTATTCTACTTAATCTAATGAATAAGTTGGGTGGATACACCTACATTCTTAGATATCGATGATAACTGATATATTGGTCGTTAACTTGACACATTAGAGACACACTAGATTAGTTATGATGTATGAAACTAGTAGGAAGATAGCTATCAGAGATAGAATATCTGTAATGCTTAACCCCAATCGCATTGTACCTTATAGCTTACAATTCAATATGTTTTAGGTTGCATGTCTTAATTATTAAACTATCTATTAATTGTATATTTACCTAGGTTACATTATCTGTGTTAACCGTATTATAATTTTAATAAACCATTATATTATATGATATTATATAACATATATATCGCTAGTACTATATACAGTATATCACTCAATAGTAATTAGTTATACAGGTACATTATATAACACATACAAATATATGTATGTACATTTATATATCGATCACGTTGACATGCGTGTATGTATTGGTGATGCGATGTGTATACACAGTACTATAGTTCTATGTGTGGGTATATGTGTGTGTGTGTTCATGCTGGTGTGTGTGCGTATGTGAACAATATATCACTTACATAATAGATTACGTGTACATTAATCTAGGTGTTATAACTATATAGTAGTGCTTATTGTAGTGTATCTTGTAGTACCTATGGGTATATAGTATACATATACATATATATATATATATATATATATATATATATATATATATATACATATACATATAACGGATACAAATGAAAATGATATCTATATGAATAATAAAAAAACATTATACTATATTTTTAAATTAAAATATGCATACTATTAGTTACTTGCTTATCCCTGGGAGCTATAGCGATATACTCTATATGGGTGTATAACCCTGTAGGGTGTTTACTTTATATATAATTATATGACGTATTACGTAACAAACCATACTTTCCATAGCTGTGGGTAGTAGTATTATTATTATTATTATTATCAGATTTGGTTTTAACAACCGGGTAATTGTAGAAGCAGAGCTTATCGAGACAATTACCCTTTATTATTTTGACAAGTCCTAAAAAAGTACAATTATAATTGGAATAATAAATTCCTGAAAAAAAGAATAAACTATATTTAACATAATGTTATATCTAAGTTGACTTCCTGTTTACACTAAATCTAATTATGAATAAGATCAAATAATTGTACTTATGAAGGACTTGAAAAAATTATCAAAAATCATCATATAATATATAAAAATAAACAAAATAAACATTAAGAAAACTAAAACGACTAAAAAACTAAAAACAGACAAGAAAGGTTAAGAAGAGTAAATATATGAAAAATTAATATAAAGAATAATAAATATATGTTTGGCAAATATTCAAAAATAAATTTATAAATTATCTACACAAAGTAAAAAATATTTAGATAGTTTTCATAAGTCGAAGAGTAGTTATAGTATAAAATATGGAAAAAAGAAGAAATTAATGTAAAAATGTAAAATGTAAAAGTCTGAGTAAAGATAAAATGTATTAAAAATAGTATATAATATTATATAAAAGCGTAATTATAGTATAAAATATGGATAAAAAGGAGAAATCAATGTAAAAGTCTGAGTAAAGATAAAATTTATTAAAAATAGTAAACTTATTAAAAATTAAAAAAATGTTAAAATATAATTTGAAGTAGAAAAATAATAGTAGATTAAAAAATCACAAGGTTAAAAAATAATTAAAAATATTATTACTGAAAAGGGAAATAGATACTAATTTTCTTTTATCAATATTTAATTCATTCCAAAGTCTTGGTCCATATGACGTTAAAGAATTATTCATATAGTTATATTTATTATAAGGTTGAATGAAATCAAAAGTACTTCTTGTATTAATTTTTTTTTTAGTTATTCTTTTATAATGTTTATAAATACTTGGACTACAAGTTTTATAATATATTCTATGCATAAATATTAGTGTTTTATATTTACACAAATCAAAGATATTTAATAACTTATGATCAATAAATAATTTTTTTGAACTAAAATCTATAGGTTTAGAAAAAACTAATTTTAATACTTTTTTTTGTATAACATAAATACAGTCTATATTAGATTTATATGTATGCCCCCAAATTTCTAAACAATAAATTAAATGGGGATAAAAAAGTGCATAATAAAGTTTAATCATAGCTGATTCATTAAGGCAGAAAGATACATTTTTTATGATCCAATATATTTTTAATAATTTATTCTTTAGAAATTGAAAATGAGATTTCCAGTTCAATGAATTATCAATGATTAGTCCAAGGAACTTTGTTTCAGATACTTGAACTAGAAGCTCATTTTCAATTTCTATTTCAAATTCTATATCATTTCTAAATGACATGCAGTGAGTTTTATCAATGTTAATTGTCAACTTATTTGATTTTACCCATAACATTATTTCATTAATTGTCAGCTGTAATTTAACTTTTAGTTTGTTGGCTGAACAATCACTAATTATAATATTGGTATCATCAGCAAATAGTATAAAAGTATTATTAATAGAGCAGGTCGGCATGTCATTAATAAATATAAGAAAAAGAAGCGGCCCAAGAATAGAACCTTGGGGGACACCGATATCTATATTAGTAGTAGTAGACATACAGTTATTATAATTTGTAAATTGACTTCTGTCTTTAAGATATGATGATAACCATGATAGAGGTAATCCTCTTATACCGTAAAAGTCAAGCTTTTTTAAGAGTATTTCATGGTTGACTGTGTCAAATGCTTTTTTTAAGTCAATGAATAGGCCAACACAGTATTTATTGGAGATAAGAGAATCAATAATAGCTTTTTGAAGGGTTTCTATAGCATGGAGGGTACTGAGGCCTTTCCTGAACCCAAATTGTGAACTACTAATTATGTTATGAAAATCACAGAAAGAAATTAATCTTGAAAAAAACAATTTTTCTAAGATGTATATATATATATATGTTAAATACAAACATATATAATATATATATATATATATTCCAATTAAATGAAAAGACCCAGGAAACACTTGTTCGGATAACATAACTTAGGATTACCATATAATGATATTTAACATTATGTAGATAGCTAAAGATTATCCTAGGATAATCCTCTAGGACAATTTATTTCATCTGAACAACTGATCCATGCACCATCTTAATGACCGCCCATACAAAGATGTTGGTCACTTGATGATGATGATGATTTATTTAAACACTAATTCAATTATGAAATTCTTATAGTGTGACAATAATATATAAAAAACAATAAATAATTGTAATAATAAGTTCAGATATATCTGTACTATATACACTTATAAGTGTACAATGTGTCGAAATGAATATATTTCAAGTTCAAATATCATGGACAAGGAGACACTTCTTTAGTTTATATTTGAATGTTGCTATTGAGGTATTGATGGTTTTGAGGGATGGAGGTAGTTTATTCCAAAGGTGGATGGCGCAAACAGAGTAGCGACGTTTCCCAAATTTTTTCCGGCGATAGGATGGTTCAGTCGGGACATGGGTATTGCAATGTATACCTCATTTTATTACCTCTTACTTTACCCTATAGTCATATATGAGTCATGTACTATGAATCATATACTATGAATTATCGCGATAACACAGTACTGACACCTGTATTCGTATGAATAGTACTAGCAATGATTCTGGGGCCAGATGCTATGGATCATAAGATTATCATAGTAGAATATTTAAAAGTATATGTACAGCTAAGGAATTCCACGGGATTATCATATATGAGTTTCCATATCTTATATTTCGATATATTTGTTATTTATGTATACATTAGTTATTCACTCTCTATAATATTAAGTATATTAAAGTACTATTAAAGTATATTAATAGTATGAACAATAATGTCTATATTTATGAATATTATACATTATCTACACTAACTAAAATGGGGTAGTTTAATGTTTACACAATAAGATCTATTAAATAAGGTATTTATATATATATATATATATATATATATATAACCTATATAAATATATATATTCACATTCACGGGTAGGTGTTAAATTTATTACCGTTGCTAAATAATATGTTCACACATTCTGGATTAATACACAGTGTGTGTATCACACATACACAACCTCCCCCCACACACACACACATACACACACACCCACATGCACACCAACAATCTATAATATATTAACTAATTTCACCTATATATATAGTTCATATATAGGTGCACAAAAGAATACATATACATGTATACGTGTACATATATATGGGCTTACATAATGTTAAAACGCAACACTATAGGTATAACACTATATAACACTATGCTAGGTCATGAGAAATTCTTTAAATCCGCTATTGCTTGAGTTTATATGTAAATAGATAGGTGGGCTAGTTTAGTAACTTATTGTAAGTACTAGTAATCTAATGACAATATTTTATCGCTATTATTTTAGATTATATATATTATCACTCTCATATAATATAAATATAAATTATTCATAATAGTATGTTGAACAAATTAATCATTTTACAGTATTTCATCAATTTAATCATAATTAAAAAACTATACACAGAGCACTCCTATATGAGTATATTCAGATAAGAGTTGTTTATATATAAACACACACATACATATACATATATATATATTATATACATGATACGAATATATGCATAATATTACAATAAGACTTACTTTAGGGGAAATTCCCCGATTACCGACCCCTAAATGATTATTTGTAATAACTTATTCAATATTAAATATATTTATATGAAATTTTGTAATTAGGGTAATATTATGGCAATGAATAATGTGGCTATTTTAAATTTTTGATATAATTATATTTACATATATAATAAACCAGGGGGTCGGTAATCGGATACATATGCCTAATACCGACCCCCTTATCCTATTACCGATCCCCTAAAATAATAGTGGTATAAATAATTGTAGTATTATAATATCCAATAAAATAGTAGATATATATATATATAATTAATTATAACATGCATGCAATTTATTTTTATTGAATTTATGTTTTAATAGTAATATTAAATTTAAATTTAAACTATATAGTAATATATTAAAATAGTGTATATTATTATTTATATTTATTTATTAATCAGTATGTATATAATCAACTGGAATCATGAATCCTAAATCTATATCAATGATACATAAACAATTTACGACAAATTTTAAAGTAAAATACGGATCTATTTTGATTGGATATCATAAATCACATGGGGTCGGTATTAGGGTAATTTAGGGGGTCGGCAATAGGAAAATTATATGGGTTGCTATAATTAAGATATATTGGTTAATATGTATTCAAATTAAATTATTTTTCTAAAAGTTACAAAAATTGTAATGATCTACAATATTATTCAAAAAATTAAGTTTTCATTTAATTAATAATGTATTTACAATGATTTAAAAAAGTTATTATTCAAATATTTAAAAAGTAAAAACAGAATATTACATTTGATCAAATAACAATTGTAGGATTAAATATTTAAAAAAAAAATAAATATTCATATTTATCATTAAATTACTAACAGTTCATGTATATATATAATTTTTTGATATATCTGGGATAACTGGGATACGAGAGGGGGTGGGTATCAGAAGGGGGTCGGTAATCGGAGACTTTCCCCTATATACCATATATGAAATTGTCATCAGAAATTAAATGATTAAAACACAAGTAGGTATATACTTGTATACTATAGTATTATAATAACATACATTAACATTATTAGCTAAATATGATAGATTTTAATTTTACTAATCCGTCGAATAAGTATTATATTCATTGTTAAAAATTATAATAATTTAAAAATTGTAATATTTAAAAATAAATATATTAAACCATATTCAATTTGTATAATTGTATGCATCTCTACACAAATATAATTGATCGATAGCTTATAATCCATATAATCGTTTGAAATGTTCAGAAGTTATTAATAACATATATATATATATTAATTGCCTGTGTGGCTCAGTGGCTAAGGCGTCAGACACACAAGCAGTAGGACACGGGTTCGACCCTCGTCCGGACCATTAATTAATTTTATAACATGGGTCTTAA
>OZ025244.1:30775467-30780783 GCA_964019155.1 Osedax fenrisi | reverse complement strand
GTTAAGACCCATTTTATATATATATATATATATATATTAGTTATTCAAATTAAAACGGATCAGTTTTATTTCGTATATGATCATACTTTAATATTTTCATTATCATATAATAGAAAATTATTCAAATTCAATAATATAATTATATTTCAACAAATTAATAATAATTGAAATATTTTGAATAAGTAATAGAGTGAAATAATTAAAATTAATTTTAAAAAAGCGTTATAAATTGATAATTATTGCAAGCCTCAGTCCGACACAATTCGTTTCAATCATCTATACTCATAAATACACACACATACACATATATATATATATATATATATATATTTAATATAATAGTAAATTATTATAAGTTTTTTGTTTATAATAATATAGTAAATATACATAAAATAATAATTCAATATGTTTCAATCCAAAAATGGTTATAATTAAGATATAAATCTATACTATTTTTAGCAGAGTAAAATATAGGAGATATGTAATTAAATGTTGAATAATTACAGTATATTAAAAATTTATGATTTATAATTAGTTACTACAGTAACTGTAAAGTATGAAGTTTACATAGGCAGTAGTGTTACTAAATAATCAGTCATTATTAAAGACATGTATATATATATATACTTTGTTGTAAAAAGGATACTTTACAAAGTACATGAAGTACAATTCATATAAATTATCTTCATAGAATGTGTACTTAATGTATAAACTACGAACTATATTTACACACACACACGTATACATTCGAGTAGGTGATCACAACGAATTATCGGTGACGACCTTGACCGCTGTTGACCTTGACATCGGAATTAACGCCGAGATTATCTACACGCTGATCACTGACACACCCTTCTCGGGCAGCTTTACGATAACCCGGAAAGGAGGGCACGTGACTCTATCCGGTAAAGTGCTAGGAAACATCACTCCCACGTTAACCGTCAACGTGGTGGCTACGAATCCAACTTCCGGTAAAAAAGCGCAGGTTTCACATGCCATATTGATATAACTTGATTGAATTCTTGTTACCACTATCTTTATATTTATAATATTACATAGACTATATATAATGTATACAGTATACATATAATATATATGTTATTATATATATATACAATATTCATAACTATGATATATTTGAACCTAAAACTACGCATGTGGCACTTTATATTATATATAATATACACATCCTTTGTTGTTAACGCATTACTAAACAACACCTACACTCGCGCACTCTATACTTTAGCAGCGCAATAAACATATTCTACTGTAATGTAATGATATTTAGGTACCTAGACACCCGTTGTTCGTATCATATCGGCCATTTATTAAACAGTGTACAATTATAATATAAAGTGCCTGTATCACACTGCCGTGTCGATGTACATGATTGTCTATAGGTCATAGGTTAAGAGGGTTAGCTGATCTCGAAATGTTCTTACGTGTATTATTTACCTATATACGGTTACTATATATCAATATATTTACCTACTTACAACATCAAGTGATGAAAGCATTCTTATATGACGGCATTTTATAAATGTATTCTTGATATACGTAACATAGATATATATATATATATATATATATATATATCTGAACGAACTCCGGCCGGTAAATAATGTGACACTATTGTATTTATTAGCTATCATCTCTGCGGGGGAGTTCTTTAATAATAATAATAATTATAATAATAACAACAATAATAAAAATAATAATAATATAATAATAATAGTACACTACTACTATTTTATATTATAGTATACTATACTCTACTATATTATATTATTGTAGTAGTAATAGTAGTAGAGGTAGATGCTTAGGTTATTCTCTAATACAATTACGGTAAACACCCTCTGTAAACACCTGCTGCTGCTGCTGCTGCTGCCCACTGCCTATTATTACGTAACCTCTACGTCATACACACACGCTATGACGCAACACACGCTATGACGCAACACACGCTATGACGCAACACCCGTTGAAGTAGTATGGCGCCACGGCCACGGGTATTGTACTATTAGCGATCTCGAACTCTGGCCCTGTTTAATTATAATCTAATATCTATAATTACAATATATACTACAAGGCACTACTGCCGCAGTAGTATACTACTCTATGATTTCATTATTGTAAAGTAGACACATTCATATTTGTTTTATAAATGATCAACTATATGACATTACTGTTGCGTGTATAGTAAGGATATCCTATTGTTGCTTATATATTTAGATATTATTTGTGGAGTATACTCTATGAATGTAATCGTAGATTATATATTTAAAAATATATTATCTACGATTACATATAACATTCGGTATTCCTTAACAACGCGCAATCTACAGACACAATGTATACATTAATATACAATGTACACTATGTACAATGTACACTATGTACAATGTACACGATGTACAATGTACACGATGTACAATGTACACTATGTACAATGTACACTATGTACAATGTACACTATGTACACAATGTACACTATGTACACTATGTACACAATGTACACTATGTACAATGTACACTATGTACAATGTACACTATGTATAATACAATTTATAATATATAATTTACAGTGTACAGTTGTGTACTTGTGTATGCTATAATGAACACTATACGTGTATGTTATTAGTCAGACATTACAGTATACTATTCAATGTGTTGCCGTCACCTATAATGATACATTACAAAATACTATTGTCTAGTACATCGTACTTACACGTTATTAGCCTATTATATCGGTTCCCTTTTCATTATATATATATATATATATATACTGTAAAATCTCGATATATCAGACTCTTTATATCACAACAATTCCGCTAACTCAGATTTTTATAAATTCTAGTTTGGCTATTTACCAATTAAATACGTAAGAATAATTCGATATCTAAAAAATCATTATATCAGACATATAATTCTGAGATATAGAGATATGACTATATATGTACATTTATTTTCGCAAATTCAGCCTCCTCACCTTCCTTTCATCAACTGCTCGTTATATAATGTTCAGCACCCCTAACCATAAGCTGCTCCCCCTTTACAGACAACGCTAATAGTATCAGTTACTATACTGAACCTATACGCCCCTTACATCTACGTATACGGAGAAGCCACCGTGTCCGAACTGACCAAGGTCGATGCCTACGTGGCAAGGTTAACCGTCACGGATGGGGACATGGGCGACTTCGGTAACTTCAAGTGTTTTCTGGAACCTGAACATGACTTCAAGCTCGTCAGAAATGACCACAAGAAATTCAGCGTTAGTATTACAGAACAAATCCATAAGGAATTACGTGTGTACTAGTAGTTACATATTTAGTAAATACTAACTACTAATTTACTATATTTTTATAATTACTTATATTATTTATAAATTATTAAAAATAATATTCTCTTGCAATTTAGTAATATAATTACCATATCTATAATTATAAACAATATGGTCTGATATATTACAATATATATATATATATATTACATGTAATAAAATTATGTAATAAATCATGTAACATGATAATGAATACTAAGAAATAAACATCTGCAATCGAAAAAAACCTTCTAAATAAAATTAACGATATTCCATAGTCTGGTCTTTATTCACCCGTTGGTTTATTATTTACATCGTAAACATGATAAGAACTGTGGCATCTCTCGAGATACACTTGTTTACACTATAAATAATTCTTTCGAAACGAGATAATACGGGATTCCGCGTGGGAATTTCTCTAAATTATATTATCAACAACTTTAAAGGCGCCTGCTAAGAGTAATTTAGAATGGATAGATGAATGCAAACAGGGATTTCTACACATTTTTTTGTAGTTCGCACGTCTATGTGTTATATATATATATATGTGCTTATAATATGCATTTTAATAACCAGCTTATTAATAATGTCCACACATTGTGGGCAACACATAACAGTATATATATTTATATGCTTATCTCTGAACTTTTTTCAAAATTTTATAATTATTAAAGTTAATTTTAATTTTAATTTCATTCTAATTTTCTCGGACTCATTATATGAATATTTATAATAATGTCAGAGTTTATATATATATATATATATATAAATATATTTAATTATCTGATATTTGATAGTAAACAAAAAATGGTTATCACTATTAATAATATCTTATATAATAATATCTTATACCTATATAACTAGTATATATATATATATATATATATATATATATATATATATATATATATATATATATAACTGCCTGTGTGGCTCAGTTGGCTAAGGAGTCAGTTACATAAATAGTAGGAACCAGGTTCGGGCCCCGACTTTTGTAATAGGTCTAACAATAGTATTTAGTAGTGATATTATATAATTGTTTATACACAATTTATATTTAAATAAATTATCAGTTCTCGTTAAAACTATGGATACCTTAACATGAGAGCTATATGCACATACGCATGATTATAAGTGAAAACTTCGTCCAAGTTCATGGATGGGATGAATGGAATCTACCAAAATAAAATAACAATATAACCAATATATATCTTAAGTTATAGATGTTTTAGTAGATCATTAACATTCCTATATTTCACGTGTAACTGTGAAAATGTATAAGCGGCCATTAATTATATAAAACCACCTGATAACATAATTATACCAATAATTATAATAATAAATTAATTAATTAATTTGGTTTTTTTAAATTATTAAATTAGTCAATATATAATTTATAATATAGTTAAAATAATATTTACCAAGCATGAATTTAGATTATAATGTTAAATTATTTATTATAAAAGATTGTGTATGGTATTTAAATAAAAATAAACATATTTGAATGATATTATTTTTTACAAATACTAAAATAACAAATCAGAATATTATATTATTAAATAATAATTTTTAATTTATTTTAAATATTAGCATATTTCTCAACTGCGGTATCACTTTGGGCCGCATTCACACAAAATAAACACGGCTCATTATATAGTCACATATATATATATATATATATATTATATATATAATATATATATATTATATATATATATATTATATAACCTTAGGTTGCTTTAAATTATTCATTTTGTCAACACTTATAAATACCAGTAAAGTGAAATAAAATGTAAAATAAAAAGGCAGGGTGTGACGCACACAGTTAATACTGACAACCGCACCCGCACACCCGTAACCACTCCGAGAGAGCGTGCCGTACACTCCGCAGTACATATCGCACAGCGGCGGCCATTCAGAGCGCACTGGTCAAAAAGCTTTTAGTGGAGCCGACACAGAAGTGGCTTTTGTTTATGAAAAGTACTTAGCGACCG